>JAJEJO010003487.1:236683-344482 GCA_020662805.1 Glaucomys volans
CTGGCCGCGGTCGGCCCGCGGTTTCCTTGGCGACCGGGCGGAAGCCGGAAGCTGCGCTGCGGTTGGACCCTGAGGCACGCAGCGGCCGGGGGCGGAGCCTGAGGAGGAAGGCCGCGGCTGCGAGGAAGGGGAGCAGGCCCCAGCCATGGAGCTGGCGGACGCGGGGGCGGCCGGCTGCTCGCAGGGTGCGCCAGGGCCTGTGCAACCCCGCGGCCCCGCCGGGTGTAAATGAGAAAGCTGGGGTGGGATGGGCGGAGGCCGCCCCGGGCGGCGGCCGTTGGGACGCGACGGTCCCTGCCCTGCGTGGTCCTGTTCGTCTACCCCGACAAGAATGCTGCCCTTCTCTGCCTCAGAGGGATGGCTTCACCCCGTAGGAGTAGGGTAGGGCGCGTCGGTCCTACAAACGTGTGTCCAGGGTATATCTGTGCCTTTCTCTCCGCGCCAGGGAGGGGAGAGGCTGGGCTGGGATCCCACAGCCAGCCCGATGAAAACTGCAGGTGTTGCCTGGAGGTGTAAGGTTGGAGAAGTTGCAGACTGGTCGCCCACTTAGCAGAGGTTAAGTTCTGGCCTCAGCCAGGTAGGAAGGGACGGCTCGGAACCCGGCACGTCAACTGTACTCTGCTTTTTGGTAATCTATTTCCAGGCTCTGCACCCTATCCTGTACCGCCAGACTCCAGGGTCTGAAGGCAAAGGCACTGGTTCTCATCCCCTGTTTTTTTTTTTTTTTTTTTTTTTCTTTTTGGCTGAGGGGAGGAGAGTAGATTTACAGAAAAGTGCGAGAGATTGTTCTAACGTTAATATCTCACATAACCATGGTGCATTTGTAAAACTAAGAAATTGGGCTGGGGTTGTAGCTCAGTGGGAGAGCGCTCGCCTAGCACGTGTGATTGGATTGGATCAATCCACCGGGTTGATCCTCAGCACTACATAAAAATAAATAAAGGTATTGTGTCCATCGACTACTAAAAAAGATATTTAAAAACAAAACAAAACAAGAAATTTACATTGATCTACTGCTCACTGAAGGACACACTATATTCACATTTTGCCGGTTTTCCCACTGCTTTTCTTTTTCTGTTCAGGACCCAAAGAGTAATTGATTGATTGATTGATTGATTGATTGTAGTACTAGAGATTTAACCCAGGAGCACTCTACCACTGAGCTGCATCCCCCCTCCCGCCCCCAGCTCTATTTTTATTTTGAGATGTGATTTTGCTGAGTTGCCCGGGCTGATCCTGAATTTGGCAATCCTCCTGCCACAGCCTCATCAGTCGCTGAGATTATAGATATGAACCACTGGCCTCTGGCCCAGCCCCTACTTTTTAAAATCTAGAAAATAATCACTCTTTCAACTTTGTGAATATTTATTGGTAGTCTGTTTACCCAAGGCACGGTTCTAAGCAGTGGAGTTTTAGCATTCAAACAGGCAATCCTGCTGACCTGTGGAAGCTAAGTAGAGTTCACTGGAACCCACAGATTGTCTTTTGTTATTTTGTATTTCAGGATTTTTTTCTTATTTTAAATTTAGGTACAGGTTACTTAGAATCATTTTTAAGTTGGTGGAAAAGTAACATTGTTTCAACTTTTTTGCCTTTTCTGGTTTACTCTAAAAGTTATTCTACACTTCTAAGTGATAGCATTGCATTTTGCATCTTCCATTGATCAATTTTTTTTCCCTCAAATTATCCTGAGAAAAATATAGTGCACAAAGATATGCTAGTTGAATAAAGAGGACTAAAGACCTTGCTGTAGTTTGATGTCCTTGTAATTTGTAGACGCTTTGACACATCATAAAGCCAGGAAAAAAACTTAAAACTATTCTGAATTCTTTCCCAGATAAAATGTTTTAAGAAAGTGTCAGTTGCTCAAAAATGATATGTAGCCTGAATATATGTATGTATTTCTTCGCATATTGTGCAGCAGTTCACGATCAAGTGGTGCCAACCCGAAATTCTTCATCCAGAGTCATAATACATGTGGATCTGGATTGCTTTTATGCACAAGTAGAAATGATCTCAAACCCAGAATTAAAGGACAAACCTTTAGGTAATTCTTCATATTAATAATATTTTTGTTGTATAACAATAAAATTGGCTACTCTTCATGTCATTGTATTCTGATTTATTAACTATATTAAGAAAGATTTTTTTGGAAACCTTTTTTTTTCTTTTTTGTATTATGGATTGAACCCCATGGGTGCTTTATCACTGAACTACATCCCTGTCCTTTATTTAAAAAAAATTTTAATTTAAGACAGGATCTCTCAGTAAGTTGCTAAGACTTGCTTGGAACTTGGAATCCTCCTGCCTCAGCTTCCGGAGTTGCTGGGATTACAGGTGTGTTTCACCATGCCTACCTGAAAGCCATTCTTAAGGTGCTTTATAGGCTGTTAATCTTTGCTTCTCTACCAAGTGTAAACCTCAGAAACCTTATTTAAGAAACAGTGAATCTGAGACTGGTATAACTAACTGAACAAAGTAACAGAAAGCATGAACTTTTGGTCTTCTATGCTACTAATTTAGTTCTCTAGGCAGATTTCTTCGTATTTTTCTCTTTTGCAGTATTGGGGAATCAAACTCTAGGGTTCTTAACTGCTAAGCTATATCCCTAGCCTTTTTACTTTGCAATTTTGAGGCAGAGTCTGGCTAAATTGTCCAGGCTGTCCTCAAATTTGTGATCCTCTGCTTCAGTTTACCAAGTAACTGGAATTACAGGTGTGTACCACCTTGCCTGTCAGATTGCTTTTACTCTGTGTTTGAAACATTATAAGTCTTGGATCTCAAAAACAACCTTGTTATTTTTGTTATATTCCGTGGAAGTTTTCATGTATCTCCTCTTTTGAAAATTAATTGTATGTATTAATTGACTTGTAATGTCCAACCAAATAGTTGAATTTTAAGCAGAATCCTAAATGTTAAGACAGAGCAAGTTTTCTATAACAACACAAGCATCTTTTTAAATAATGGCAAGGAGAAATTTTGCATTGAGGATTTATTTACTGATATTCTGTCATGTTTTATTAACATTTTTATTGTACCTTAAATTGGGAAAGCAGCAATTTTTCTTTCATGCGTGAAGGAAGGATCTTTTAGTACAAACTTAAATTTTTTGGTTCTATTGCTGCTATCCTCTTGTGCCTAGATTGACTTAATAAATGCCAATCTAGTCTTATTGGTTTACTAAAGAATAAAGGGATAATTATTTTTTTGGTATGCCAGAGTGAATGTAGTATTGTGTGTGTGTGTGTGTGTGTGTGTGAGAGAGAGAGAGAGAGAGAGAGAGAGAGAGAGAGAGAGAGACTGGAGATTGAACCTGGTTGCACTTGAGGAGACTCCACCACTTAACTCTGTCCGGTGGCCTCGAATTTGGATCCTCCTGCCTTGGGCTCTTGAGTAGCTGGGATTACAGGCCTGCCACTATGCTAGGCAGAGAGGCCCAGATCTTTAAACTTTCTTAAGAGTGTCAAAGTTTTAGGGTTAGAGGACCTAAATGTTTTCTCCTGAAGGCATTTCTAGTTAGTAGCATAATAACACAATATGCTCTGTAGATAATGCTTAATAAAAAGTTTTGTGATTAAGAAGTATAAATCAAGCCGGGCACGGTGGCGCACGCCTGTAATCCCAGCACTTGGGAAGCTGAGGCAGGAGGATTGTGAGTTAAAAGCCAGCCTCAGCAACTTAGTGAAGCCCTAAGCAACTCAGTGAGACCCTGTCTCTAAATAAAATACAAAATAGGGCTGGGGATGTGGCTCAGTGGTGGATTGCCCCTGGGTTCAACCCACAAAAAAAAAAAAAAAAAAAAAAAAAAAAAAAAAGAAGTACAAATCATTGCCATGAAGTGGAAGTTGTAAATGCTGAAGTTTCTTGAATGTTTCCTTTATTTTAAACAAATATATGACCAACCCAGGTTGTGATGTACAGTAAGGAGTGCATATAGTGTATTCTGCATTAAAAGACTTTAGTTGCCTGGCATGCAATCCCAGCAGCTTGGAAGGCTAAGGTAGGAGGATCCCAAGTTCAAAGCCAGCCTCAGTGATCTAGTGAGACCATAAGCTATTTAGCAAGATTCTGTCTCAAATAAAAAATAAAAGACTGGGGTTGTGGCTCGTGGTGGAGCGCTTGCCTAGCATGTGTGAGGCACTGGGTTCGATTCTCAGTACCACATGTAAATATACGAATAAAATAAAGGCCTATCAACATCTAAAAAATATTTTAAAAAAATAAATAAAAGAGGCTAAAAAAAGAAGACTTTTTATTTAAGGAATTTACCAGTCTGATTTTTTCATATAGTTCATTGATGAATCTTATATTTGACATGATGATCATATTTGGGGGCATAATCTAAGAAAACTTTATGTGCAAATAATATTTCTTGTGATACCAAAAATTTAAAAATAGATGTGTAATGGAAATGGTGATAATTAATGTTTTTCTTCTACATGTTTGCATTTTACATTTTTTGTGTGCTGGAGATGCATTTTACGTATTTTTGGTAAACATTACTTTTATAGTGGCATAAAGTAGTCGACTTTATAAAGCAGTCTTGTTTAATAAGAGAAAAACAATTTTAGCAATCTTAAGTCACCAATAAACTAGAATTTTTATGCAGTCTGTAGATGATCATAATGTACTCATTTTGTTAGGGAGCTCATGATGTCCCATTGGCAGATCATTATAAAGAACAGTTCAATAACTAGGATATTTAGGAGATACCCCTAACTGTTGCTGTAGCTTGGCAATTGTAACAGAACATTGCTTACATTCATTGGCAGGCAAATGAGTTTTTCTAGTAGCAGCCAGTATTTAATTGTACCCAATTATTTTCAGCTGGCTTATTTTTTGGTGCAACATGCCCTAGAGCTATAGCTATGGCAATATAAATCAATCAGATTTTGTACTGTCTGAAAACATTTTAAGAAGAATTTGATTTTTATCTTATCACTGAGAATTCCATAGACTATATTGATTGATTAATGGTAATTTTTGCTAAATTTGAGAAATATGCAACAGCTTGTTTTTTTGTATAAAAAATTGATCCACATTTTAACAAGTGGTTTATACTGCTTTTGTGTATTGTTTTCCTATTTAATGGTAACTTTCTTCTTCCCCAAGTAGACAAATAACCAAAGATTAAAAGTAGGATATGGGAAAATACTTCAGTATTTTAAAATACTTTGGTGTTTTAAAATTCATAAGTAGGAGATAGCTCAGAATCTTGATTCTTTGTAGAATTTTAATGAACAGAGGTTACTTTTAAAAACCGAGACACCTTTGCACTCTTGATAAAGCACATTACATTTTAGCTCATACAATTATAATGTGGAATTAATACTTTAAAATGTTTGTACAATCCTGCTTAATTTTTCTCACAGAATTTTTATTTTTTATAGGTGTTCAGCAGAAATATTTGGTGGTTACTTGCAACTATGAAGCCAGGAAACTTGGAGTTAGGAAACTTATGAATGTCAGAGATGCAAAAGAAAAATGTCCACAACTGGTATTGGTTAATGGAGAAGACTTGACCCGTTACAGGGAGATGTCTTATAAGGTTACAGGTACAAATTAGAGGAAATATATTTTTAGCATTTTTTTATATAGGATGCCTATTCATTGTATAAATCTTAATAATGCACCATAAACCAGGTTTCTTTTTCCTAATAGCTTTTTATTATTGGTATTTTCCACTTTAAAAATTATATAAGAGGGTTACTTTCTATGCTATGAATAATGTGGTAAGTACTTTGAATTCTCTCATGACTAGTGTTTATATAAATAACAGAAAATAAAAAGTTTGAAAGTGATAAAATCAGAAGATATTCTATAAAGGAAGGTATATTTTCAATTTTTAAGTTTACATGAATTATGAAGAAGTACATTGTTTTCTAATGCACTGATGATAGTTCAAAGAGGCTTCTGAAATGTTTGGTTAGCATAATTAAAAACTGATTTCTTAAATATAAACCAAAATAATGGGGGTATTAGTCTTTTTGTGTATATATATAGGTCATATACACTAAATATTACATTGTAGCCACTGAACTCTATTATGCTATGTTTGCGTTTGAACCTTAGTCTTCTAGTAAGTTAGAGTGTGTTTGAACCTTAGTGTTTTAGTAAGTTAGAGGAAAAAGGAAAATGCCTGTACATTGGTATATTACAAATATATGTCATTTAAAAATGTGTAAGAATCAACCTTATATTTTTATTATTATTATCATCATCGTCATTAACCCAGGGGCACTCTACCACTGAGCTATATCCCTGCATTCCTTTTTAAATATTTAGACATGGTCTTGCTAAGTTGCTGAGGCTGGTGATCCTCCTTCCTCAGCCTCCTGAGTTCTTGGGATTAGAGGCATGCCCCACTGTGTCTAGCTTATACTATCTTTTCAATTATTTTTTGCTGGTTTTTCTTTTGTTAATTGTAGTAGTTTTCATATGTAAAGGGTTAATATCTGTACTATATAGAGAGCTCTTACAACTTAAGAAAAAGAAACCTAATAAAAGTGAACAAAGAATGTGAATAAGCAGTTGACAAAGAAGAGCAAACTCAATCTCTAACAATTATATGGAAAAAATGCTCAAATTTATTACCTTGAATTAATAAGACAATATTTTATATTGGTGATAGTTGTCAAAATGTGAGAAAAAGCAGAAATGTAAAGTATTGCAAACTTTTAAAACAGCAATCAACAAACATTTTTTAAAGATAAAGGTTGGTGATATAGCTCAGTGATAGTTCACCTAGCATGTGTGAGGTCCTGGGTTTAATCCTTATCCTCACACACACACACACATATACATATACACAGAAACTAAAAGTTAATATACTTCAAACCAGTGATATCATTGCTGAATGTTCATCAATAGAAATAAAATTATAAGTACATGAAGACTTGTGTAGAAAAAGATTTATTTTAGCCTGGTTCATAATAGATAGAAAAGAGATTAACTTCAGGAAAGGGATAGTTAAATGATTTGTCACTGTAACCCAGGGATAGAACAATATGTTAATCAATATTTAGTGGTTGAGCTGGGCGCGGTGGCTCATGCCCGTAATCCCAGTGGCTTGGAAAGCTGAGGCAAGAGGATCTAGAGTTCAAAGCCAGCCTCAGCAAAAGTGAGGCACTAAGCAACTCAGTGAGACCTGGTCTCTAAATAAAATACAAAATAGGGCTGGGAATGTGGGCCAGTGGCCGAGTGCCCCTGACTGAGTTCAATCCCTGGTACAAAAAAACAAAACAACAACAGCAGCAACAAAAAACAATTAATGGTTGACCACTAGATGTTTCTGCTCAAAACTTTGATTTTTTTTTCTATGTTGTATTCTTTTGATAAAAGGTTTTCTACATGACTTGGATGTCAGGTAGATACTTTTGAAAAAAAAAATTGCAGAAATTGATGAGCGAAGTATAAAACAATCTTACATAATCAGACACATTGTCAGTCTCTCCTCAAAGGAGAGAATAGCTTTCTCTGTGTGGGTTGGAGTTATTTTTGGTGTTCACAAGGCACATTGTTTTTCATTTTTCTGTTTTTTTATTCTGTACTGGGGTTTGAACCCAGGGCCTTGCACATGCTAGGTAAGCACTTTCCACTGAGCTATACCCAAGCCCCACATTGTTATCTTTATTGTTTTCCCTTTAATATCTATGTTAGTAAAACAAAATAATTTTTAGTATTTTTGTAAAAAAAAGTTATCAGTGAGGAATGATTTAGTCCTTTTATTTCTGAGTCTTCAGATTGTGGGACCCTAAAAAAATAGACTTCAGTACTGAAATCATACAGACTTTTTTATTATGTCATTATTCCCTAAACAATATAGCACAACTGTTTACATTATATAAGATATTGTAAGTATGGGTGATTTAAATATATAGAATATGCATAATATATATGCAAATGCCATGCCATTTTATATAAGGGTCTTGAGCATCTTCAGATTTTGGTACCCTTGGGAGTGATCCTGGAACCAGTCCTCTGAATATTGAAGAACTATTTACTATTTTCTGACATCCAGCTGGTCTCAGTAGAAGGTGATTCAGAGTGAAGTAAATAATTCTTGTAAATGGTTTCAAAGTTATTAGTAGTTAATTCTTGCATATGAGAATTGATAGTCCTTTTGAATTTATTGTATATCTTGGTTCAATTCAATTTAGTAAATGTTTGACTTAAGGACTAGGTAGTTTGCAGATGCTAGATATGTGAATAGCTGGAAATTGTGGTTCATTCTGCCATTTTACTTTTATGGAATATACTTGGGAATGGCCAATCAAAATACTGTTATATATTGTTAAGTGATTTTTCTGTTTGACTCAGTAGTAAGTGGAAGTTTTTTTTTTTGTTTTTGATTTTGGGTACTGGGGATTGAACTCAGAGGCACTTGACCACTGAGTCACATCCCCAGTCCTATTTTATATTTTATTTAGAGATACGGTCTCACTGAGTTGCTTAGCACCTCACTTTTGCTGAGGCTGGCTTTGAACTCTAGATCCTCTTGCCTCAGCCTTCCGAGCTATTGGAATCACAGGCATGTGCCATCACGCCTAGCTAATAAGTGGAAGTTTTAAATTTTGTTTTGCCTAAACTGTTGTGGAAAATATAGATAAAATATATTATTACTTGTTTTTACTTTCCTAAGCAGACTGTAATTTATTCTTTGACATAGTGCTTCAAGATTATAATTAACTATAATCATTGGTATTTAATGTACTACAGATATAGAAAGTTTAGATATAGAAGACTGAGCTAAAAATGTATTTGCTATGAGTAATTGCTCTGGGAATGTCATTTTTTGGACTTGTTGTGTTGGAAAATATTGCCTTTACTCAAAATATGGTATAGAAAAGAAAGATAATAGTTAACTGAGACTTTCTGTTAAAGATATTGTGGAACTATGAATATATATAAAACCTTTAATTATGTATTTGGTGTATTTTAAGCAGTAAATCTATTCTAGTTCTAACTTTAATTACACCTGTGCGCCAATATTATTTTGATTTAGAATTGTTGGAAGAATTTAGTCCACTTGTTGAGAGACTGGGATTTGATGAAAATTTTGTGGATTTAACAGAAATAGTTGAGAAGAAACTCCAGCAGCTTCAAAGTGATGAACTTTCTGCAGTGACTGTGTCGGGTCATGTATACAATAATCAGCGTGAGTGTTATTCATTCCACTTATTAACTAAAAGTGTATATATATATATATATATATATATATTTTAATATTCAGTGAGTTCATTATGACATTCTGTTAGATTTATGACTTTTTTTGGAGGTTTTGCCATATTTAGTCAGTAATCTGTCTAAAGTATCTAAAATTAGGTATTGCTATTCCATATTAACTGCAGAAAATAAGATTCTGATGACATGTGGCTCAGTGCTCTGTGCAGTTTTCATCTCTTTGACGTAGTACACCTATTCACATTTTTAAGAGCCATACCTCTTTAGGTCACCCTTAAGTTATAGGAGTTGACCCATTACTATTTTTTAGAATAATTTTTGATTCTTCTGGAACTAAGCAAAATTTTGACGTAGGCTGAATTTCCCTTCTGTTCCTTTGGGGCTCTCAGACTCCCATCGTGCTCTTCTGACTTCCAGCTACCACCCATGGAGTCTTATCCAGGCCTACCTGTCACTGTCCTATCTGCTGTTACAGGGCAAGGGTCTACCATGGAGCTAGGGCAGCCATGGAGGTCCTTTCTCAGTGGTTCTTGTAATCATACCAGAAGAATTTCAGACATGTCATGCTGAGTAGTATGCATGAGTTTATTTAAGGGGTAGGAAAAGGGAAAAGAAAATACTGAAGAAAGAGAGTTGGTCCCCTCAGAGAGAAGGATGGCCCCTCATACTCTCCAGTTTTATTTGGGTCAGGGAACCCAGAGAAAGTTTCCTTAGAGTCCTGCTCATGTCTTCCTCTTGACTTGACTGACAGCACAGGATGCCATCAGACTTTGAAGTCCCCACAGTGGCATGATAACTCTGGGTCACTTTGGCTCATGCTGACCTGTTCTGATTGGAGCCTGTTCTTATAGATTGTATGATTAGGGGGAATTATCTTTATCTCCCTGATTTCTGGGTTCTGGTCTGTGTACAGTTCACAAAAGTCCTCACCCCACTACCCTTCAGAGTAAGTTGTGTTCTTCTTATCAGCATTTCAGTCCTGCATTTCTCCTATAGACAGCAGGTTGTTTGCTGAAGAATGTAATATAGCCTATTTACTTAAGCCAGACAGGGCTTCAGGTAAATTTCTTGTTAAAAGAAAGCTTGTGGAAGTCAGCACAGTGGGTCCCGTATATGGAATTTTTTCCTTAACCTCATGTCCCCCCCTCACATCTGTTTGTCCTCTATCATGTCTGTTCCCTGTCATCTGCCATGTGCTTGTATCTTTTCCAAGCTTCTATTTAATTAGCTCAGATAATCATTACCAACTGCCTCCTTCCTTCATAAAGTAAATCATGAATGACTCCCATGGGATATTTGCATTTGAAAATAAACTTTAGGAGGTGCTGGTGAATATTTAGGCTTTCATACATCTTGTGGCTCTTCTGGTAACTTCCATATTATACTTTGCTTTTGTGTAAGAGTTGCCTTATCCTTTTGGTTATAGTTCTTTGCTTGTGTTCCTTGGACCCCACCTGTTTTGAGCCTGGTTATCATTCTTTAGTACAGTTCTCCACAGAAGAAAAGGGGTAGAGATAAGTTTCTAGAAGACATGAAGCTTCTTGTGTGTCTTTTGTACCTGTGCTCTCTTTTTTTTTTTTTTTTTTTAAAGAATACAAGGGCTAAGTAGCAAAGAGATTCCAGACATAATTCTATATAATTTTTAAAGCAAATTCAAACTTTATTAGTTGGAACATATCACTGGACAGAGAGCTAGATTTTCTATCTCAAATAGAAAATGTCCAATTATTTATTAGTTCTTCCTGTTCCATACAAGCTTTTATTAAAAAGTTTTCAAATGTACAGAAAAATTGATAGAACCATAGTGTAAACACCTAGGTACATTCTTATAGATAAACCAGTTTTCATTTTGCCACATTTATTTTATCTTGTTCTCTTTGTGGAAGGGTTGATTGGTGAGTCATTTGGAAGTAAATTGTAGAGACCATGACACTTCATCCCTAAATCCTTCTATCCTGAGTCCTAAAGATAAGGATGGTCCCACATAAATCTTTTACTAAGAAAATTTGTTTCTATGTAATTTCCCTACATTTTTCATAAAAGACCTCTTAAACTATGTATAGGCCAGAAATTATTTTTAACAGCACATATAACTAATATATACAGTGTAGATTTAGATCTGTAAAGCTGTATTGGTAGCATTCTTCTGACAACTTTTATACATATTTATAGTGAGTGTGAATGAAAGTTTTATTAATATCCCTAGAAATTTTTTTTTTTTTTAATACCAGTGGTTGAACTCAGGGGTACTCAACCACTGCCCTGAGCCACATCCCCAACCCTGTTTTGTATTTTATTTAGAGACAGGGTCTCACTGAGTTGCTTAGGGCCTCACAGTTGCTGAGGCTGGCTTTGAACTCACCATTCTCCTGTCTCAGCCTCCTGAGCTGCTGGGATTACAGGTGTGTGCCACAGTGCCCAGCCCTAGAAATTTTTGATGATATCAGTTTCCATAATCTTTTAATCTTTAAGCACTCCCAGTATACGCACATCACAGACCCTTGGAATTCACTTGTGTTGTTTACTTTACAGTATTCCTATGAACTAAAGAATTAAGTCAAATGGATGGTAGGGTGGTAGTAGTGGTGGTAGGAGGGTTTGGATATAAATTAAGCCCTGAACCTTTTAAAAACTCTTTTGTAAAAAAGGAAACAAATGTTTTTTGTGACTCTTAACAATATCATTCTTATAGCTATAAACCTGCATGACATCATGCACATCAGACTGCTAGTTGGATCTCAAATTGCAGCAGAGATGCGGGAAGCCATGTATAATCAGTTGGGGCTCACTGGATGCGCTGGAGTGGCTTGTAATAAACTATTGGCAAAATTAGTTTCTGGTGTTTTTAAACCAAATCAACAAACAGTCTTATTACCTGAAAGTTGTCAAGATCTCATTCATAGTTTGAACCACGTTAAGGAAATGCCTGGTAAGACAAATATAAGTGAAGAATATGTATTGTATTTGTATATGTTTTATTGTATTTCTTTAATTTTAAAAGTTATAGATATAAGTAGTTAATTTCTAGAGGTATATCTTTAGCTCTTGGAGAAAACAATAAAAACTATATAGTGTTTTCTGGAGCAAATATGTATGAGGAAATATATGAAAGTACTTTTATACTTCTGATCATAAAATTGATAACTTGAAAACATAAGTTCCTTTATTTGCGGTCCCTGGTTCATATTCTTACACTATACATTGCATCTAGAGGGGAGCTCAACTTTTATTAATTCTCTTTAGTTTTTATATATAAAATATTAGGGCTGTATATATAAAATATATATAAAATATATTTTATGAATATATATAAATAAAATATATTTTATATATAAAATATTAGTTTTTATATATAAAATATTAGAACCTTCCAAGACTTCTAAACCAAGTACCTCATTCTAAAGATAAGAGAATAGATTTCCTTGAGGAATTCACTGATCTGTTCAGATCATAAGGCAAATTTGTATCTGAAAATCAAATAGCCTTCATTTTTATATACCATCAATAATATGTTGAACTTTATTTCTTTTGCATTTTTGGGGAATAGGATATAATAAAAGACTTCTGTGGAATGAATTTCTAAAACAACTGAAACTTGACTCTTCAGATGTTATAACTTTCCATTTTTAACTTAGGCATGTATGATTCCAAAATATATTGTATGCTACCTTGCCTTTCTTAATGTAGTATAATTATAATCTGAGATTTTGGGTATGTGTTCTGA
This sequence comes from Glaucomys volans, assembly GCA_020662805.1. Taxonomy (NCBI): domain Eukaryota; kingdom Metazoa; phylum Chordata; class Mammalia; order Rodentia; family Sciuridae; genus Glaucomys; species Glaucomys volans. The sequence goes on from JAJEJO010003487.1 coordinate 249,591, forward strand.
AGAACAATGTCAGATCATAATAAATTGACTACTGAAGCAGAACATTCCTACTCACTTTACTTTTTGAATTATTGGATCTGTTTTTACGGACTTTCTACTTTGTCCCTCATTTCCAATTGCCAAGCCTCTTTTTTTTTTTTTTTTTGCTGTAAAAATACCTGTCCCTATATATATTTTTTAAATAAATTTTTTAGTTGTAGGTGGACACAATACCTTTATTTATTTATTTATTTTTATTTTTATGTGGTGCTGAGGATCGAACTCAGGGCCTCACGCATGCTAGGTGAGCACGCTATCGCTGAGCCACAACCCCCGCCCCTGTCCCTGTATTTTAATAATTTGTCCTACATGCCTGTCTTCAATGATTTACTGCTTTTACTCTGCAGGGAAACCAGATAATTAGAATTATTTTTTAAATGAAAGAAATAAAGAGGCTTTAAATGACCCAAGTATTTCTCTAATGAAGAAAGTATGACCAAGTTTTAGTGCAAGAACTTTGTGGTAGGAATTGTGTTAGTTAGTTTTTATGTTTCCTCACTCTTAGTTGTGTTCTGGGTGGTAAATATTGCTAGCTACGTGATTTGTGGATGAGTGTAGTGTTGTGCGTAGAAATCACGTTAGCTAATAAGCATACGTTAATTTTGATTGTTCTTTTTTACATTAATAATAAACATGATTCTGAGTTATTCCACAGTATTATATAACAGGTGGTAAAAGTTTCATTTTATCAAGACAGTTTATTGATTGTCTCTATATTTATTGTAAATAGTACATGAGTGCTTCAAGGAGCTGCTTTTTGCTCAGGGGCCCTGAAGGGAAGAATAATAACCTAATTTGCAATTGAGTTTGATCTTAGCAAAGCATTAATTATGGAACTTAAGATATGACTGCTGTATTGTTAATATTTTAATTATTTTTATTTTAAGGAATAAAGTGATGATAGCACTGTATACATTTCTTTTTGTTTAGGTATTGGCTATAAAACTGCCAAACGTCTTGAAGCACTGGGAATCAATAGTGTGCGTGATCTCCAGACCTTTTCATCTAAAATATTAGAAAAGGAATTAGGAATTTCAGTTGCTCAGCGTATCCAGAAGCTCAGTTTTGGAGAGGATAACTCTCCTGTGACACCTTCAGGACCACCTCAGGTACATGACAATGATAATTATATTAGTGTACTATTTATATTTAGTGTACTAGTTGTTACATTATTTGGATAAAGATTTCAGTTTTATGTATTCATAATATTGTAGTTGGTTTTTCATGATCCCTTTCCTATGACAAGACTGGTTTATTGTATTAGATTAATAAATATTTTAGGTTGAAACTTGAACATTAATATTTTTATTATTTGTTTTTTGTGGTACTGAGGATTGAACCCAAAGCTATGCTCATACTAGGCAAGCATTCTGACACAGAGCTGCATCTCCAGCTCCCTTTTTAAAAATTTTATTTTGAGACAGGTCTAAGAATGTTACTCAGCTTTTTGTTGCTGTAGCTGGAGTAGTGGACAAGAACAACTTAGAGCAGAAAAAGTTCACTTTGGGCTCACAGTTTCAGAGGTCTCAGTCCATGGTTAGCCATTTGCTCTGGGCCTGTGGTGAGGCAAAACATCATGGCTGAAGGTCATGGCAGAGGAAAACTGCTCAACTCATGGTAGCTGGGAAGGAGAGAAAGGGAGGAACCAGGGACAAGATATACTCCCCAAGGGTACACCCCCAATGACCTACTTCCTTCAGCCACATCCAACTGCCTATAATTACTATTCAGTATTCCATTCAAATTATTAATCCACTAAATGGATTAATTCCCTGATGAGGGTCACAGCTCTCATAATCCAATCTTTTTACCTCTGAACATTTTTGCATTGACTAACATGAACTTTTGGGGGAACATTCCAGATCAAAACCATCATGCTAAATTGCCCAGGCTGGCCTCAAATTTGTGATACTAGTGCCTCAGCTTTCTTAATAATTGGAATTATAGGCAGGTACCACCACACCCAGTCAGCATTAATACTTTTAAATCTCAACTTAGCTTCTTTGATTGAATACAGCTTAATTTTAATAGCTTATAATGTATATATGAAGCAAAATATTTTAATTCTTTAAAAATCTTGTTTTCAGAATAGTCCAGTGATTTAACAAATGGAAAAAGTTATAATCACCCAGTTACAATAAATTGGCTTTTAGTAAAGTACTTGTCTAAAGTACTTGTCACACAAGTACTTTACTAAGTGCTTTATGTTCATTAGTCCATTTAATCTTCATAACAAATCCTGGAGGTGGACAGTAGTATTGTTTGTGTGTTCCTCCCTCCTTTCTTTCCTTTTTTTCTTTCTCTTTTTCTGTTAAGATGAGGATGCTATACTTTAGAAAGGCTAAATAATTTATCCAAGGATAAACTCAGATTTTAGTCCTAGGGCATTAAGAGCCTCACATTATTCATATAGTAAAACTTGGAATTGGTACTAGAACTTTGTCATTTTCTTGACATTCAGTTTATTTTCTAGCAGAGTACAATGGCTTGCAAATAAAAAGAGTTAATGTAAAAGTGAACTAAATGATTCAAATTAAGCACAAGAGGTAAGCTTAGTAAAGAATATGTTAAATATATATTTGATATATTCATTGATAATTGGGTATATTATTTGAGTTTACATTAATCCTCACGCTTCTTTGGTAGTCCTTTAGTGAAGAAGATTCATTTAAAAAGTGTTCATCAGAAGTTGAAGTTAAAAAAAAGATTGAAGAACTACTTGCTAGCCTTTTGAACAGGTAATTTTTAATCATTTTGTCAAAACATGCTATATACATTCTTTATACAGTACATATATGCAAAAATTCTTGATGTGTCTTGGATCTTACAGATAAACTTGGAGAATAAACAATGTTTAGACCAATGTAAGATCTTTTTTCACTGATTTCTCTGTATTATAAACTATTGCAAAGACATTATTGTGCTCTTGTGCTCTTAACTAATTTAATACATCTACTTCCACTAGTCTTACTACTAGTAACACAGTTAACAATAGTTATTCTGTGTATCTTATGCTACAAATTATTACTTAAAGGGGTTTTGTGGATATCTCTAATATTCCTAACCTATTCTAGTCCTTAGGTGAGGACAATTTTTTAAATTTTTCCTGTGGCAGTTGTGAACTTTTGCCTTTAACTTAGTATTACTTGCTTTCCCCTAAGAGGAAAAATGCAGAGAGGAATAATAATTCTTCAACAATTCCAAAATTTCTTATATAAGAATCGTTTGTGATTGTTGAGGACAGAAAGTTATTAGAATAATAATAATGGAGCAAGCAGGAGAAGCCTTGAATTTTCTTTGTCTCAGGCTATGTAAAAGAAAATGGAGTTTAAAGGAAGGAATAGTTAAATGGGGCCATGTGTAAGTGATTGCAAATGTGTTCAGGGATTCTGATCTGCAAGTTGATGTAATATGGTCACTGGGATTATGAATACACAAATAGCATAACATAAGCTGAGCAAGGAAGTCTAGTTTTCTGTTGTTCCTTAATAGGCATCATACACTTACTTCTCAGAAGGGTATTAATCTCTTTTTCTTTCATTTCTTTGATTCTCTTTTTGTTGTTAGAAATTTGTAAATTGGGATGTAAGAGATCTAGCAGTTTAGAGTAGACATGCTTTTGTAGTGATTCTAGGAGGACTAATTATCTAAAGTAAACAGTTCCTGGGATGATTCTAAGTCCCAGAAAACTGAAGAAGTGATATTTCCTACAACTGTGCTGTCACATGCAGAGTGCCACTCATGTGTGCAGCGGAGCCATTGCAGCTCATTGTTTGCTGCATGCAACTGAGGCTGCCTCTACGACCCAGCTCTGGCAGTATGACTCAGGCTTTGTGGGAAATGTGCTAGTGAAATTGGGTTATCTGCTCAGCTTTAGCTAGGTGTAAGACTGAAATGCCTGCCCATTGCAAACAGTTCTACACATAGAGAAATTCCAAGAAGTGTTAAGTTTTACAGGTTCTCTTATTTGAAGAATTAACCCAAATGTGAGACTAGGTGCTCTAAACCTGTGAGATAGCAGATATTTAAACATTTACCCATATCTCTTCTTTACAATTCCCTTACTGCATACCAGGGCCCCTTAGTTCAGTGACTGAATTACAATAGCATTTAAGTGACTGGTAAAAAGATATAATTATGTGTGTATATATATGAATAATCACTTGTGCTTTTTCTTTTGAAGTATATGATGATTAATTCTATAGATATGAAATAAGTATATCATTATATAATTAAAAATTTTTTTTTAGTTGTAGATGAACACAATACTTTATTTTATTTATTTATATTTATGTTGTGCTGAGGATTGAACCCAGTGCCTCACACGTTCAGGCAAGCTCTCTACCACTGAGCCACAACCCCAGCCCTCATCTAATTTTTTAAAATATATTTTTAGTTGTATATGGACACAGTGCTTTTATTTATTTTTATATGGTGCCGAGGATCAAACCCAGTGCCTCACACATGCTAGGCAAGCGCTCTACCACAGTGCTACAACTCCAGCCCCAACATTATATAATTTTTAATTCATTCTCTAGCTTAATATAAAATAATATTTAATCTTTCTTTAATTAGCATATCACACTCTTTGAATTGTATAACTACCTAAAAGAACAAATTTAACCAGAAGATGCTTAAGCAAGTAACACATTTACAGGGATCACTTTCGACATTTTATTATCTTAGTTAAGCAGCCATCAAAAAGTTTTCTGAAAAGCAGTAAGAGAAAGACAAAAATTATTTGATACAAAACTAATTTTTCCACTTCAGAATTGTCATTTTGAGCATGTTTAACATGGTGTGATATTTGCATTTCATGTTTGTGATTTGATTATCTTTGTACCTTGCTGTGTAAATAAAAAGGAAAATGTTATCCTTTAGTGACATGTTTCCAATAATTATTTTTTTATTTTTTATGTGAATTTTCCTTACCATTCAAAGTTTTAACACCAAAATCAAGACCATTTGCATATGATTTATCTTCCTAAATATAGTATGTAACCGATCTTTCAAACTATTGCTTTAAAATTCCATCATATTATGGTGATATTACTGACTCTCTTGGATCTATTTGCAGAAAGCCCTTTACGTTAACAGAAGTAAATTGTTTTATTAAAAAAATTTTTGTAAACATTTTTTTCTCTTGTAATTTTTCAATTATTTGCTTGTGTCAGATTTCATGCTGGTGTTAATATTCTACTTTTAGTTATGCTTTAGATTTGGATTATAAAGCAGCTTGTTATTATTTTATATTTCTGTCCTACTTCTGACAGCACTCAGTTCTGAGGAAGGCCCATGAGCCTTTCATTTACAATTTCAGAACTTTAGTGCACAAACTGAAATATTTGGGTATTCTGGAACCTTTATTATTTACTATTTACCTACTGCATGTATAATTCTGATAGTTACTCAATAGGATACCTTTCAATAGATGAGGTATTATGGCAAAAATTATCAGTACTTTTTCTAATTATTTATTTCCATTTTAGAATATCCCAAGATGGAAGGAAACCCCATACAATAAGATTAGTAATTCGACGGTATTCATCAGAGAGGTATTGTTGTCGTGAGAGTCGTCAGTGCCCTATTCCATCCCATGTAATTCAGAAGTTAGGGGCAGGTATGGACTCTTTTTCTAAGAATTTAATTGACATTGAATTCTTTAGAAAGCAAACTTTGTATTAGAAATATGCTCCCAAAAAGGAGGGTGGGTCTTTGTGTGGAGTTAGCATGCAATTGTATACTTTAATTCTATCAGGAATTCTCACTAGAAAATATTTTTAAGTAGATAATAAAAGTAAATATTTAGTTAAAAAATTTTCCCAAATCCTATAATCCCTGCTATCAGGGAGGCTGAAGCAGGAGGATTGCAATTTTGCTGCCAGTCTGGATGTGGTACCTAATGAGACACTGTTTGAGATTTAAAAAAAAGTTGGGGATGTAGCTTGGTGGTAGAGCACCTCCAGGTTCAATCCTCAGAATCACCAAAAAAAATAAACAAATCCCTTAACTTCAAAGGGAATTAGTGATAATTATGTAGTATAAGCTTAGTAAATAATGTCAAAATGCCAGTTAGGATTTTTATTTTTTAGTTTAAGCAATGTAAGTTACACTAATCTCTTACTATTACTTATAACGTGTTTAGATATTGTTGTCTTAAACATTTTTTTCAGGAAATTATGATGTGATGACCCCAATGGTTGATATACTTATGAAACTTTTTCGAAATATGGTGAATGTGAAAATGCCCTTTCACCTTACCCTTTTAAGTGTGTGCTTCTGCAACCTTAAAGGACTAAATACCACCAAGAAAGGACCCATGGATTATTACTTAACATCATCATTATCAACATCAAGCTCTGGCAAGCGCAGTTTTGTGAGTGTACTCTTTTTTGGTCAGTTTTCTAAGTAGTCTTACTGGATTTGTGTGAATAAATGACAAAGTTTATGTTAGAGATTCTTTTGTGTGATAGTTCTTGGATGGTTTAGTTGTTTGTACTGCCTATCATATAATGGTTTGTTAGCTTCAAATATATTGTGATCTAAGAAAAAATATATTGGATTAAAGAAGAAACCATTATGAAGCTTCTTTATTTTGGGAGTATGGATGCATTTTCTAACAGCATCCAGGAATGTGATGGATTGCTCCAAAACATGAAGATATTTCCATAAATTAGAAATCAGGTCTTTTTGTGTATCAATTTTTACATAAGCTATAAACTCTGCATAGTATTATAAGTATTTAAATTTTCTTAGTTTTGAAATTTAATTGAATTCTAATAGCAACATTAGAATTTACTACTGATTTTACATTTGTAAAAATTAATTGTATGGCTGTAAAGGCAGAAGTCAGTCACATTTTCAAGTGACTAGAACACAATCCCCAAAGAGGCAAACCTTTGTTTTAGTAAATATGGATGCTTTAAAAAATAAACTTTTTCTAAGTTGTTAATGTTTATAATTAACTCTTTTTTAAAATTTTTTTTAGTTGTCAGTGGATCTTTATTTATATGTGGTGGTGAGAATCTAACCCAGTGCCTCACACATGCTAAGCAAGTGCTCTACTACTCTGTGCTATGATTCCAGCCTCTATAATTAATTCTTGATTAAAAATATTATTTTTAAATTTTTAATCAGTATAATTTTAATATTTTTATTTCCACTTTAGTTTAAAATGAGAATAGTGTTGTGAAAATAGTGAACCTAATGTCCTCTTCAGATTACTTTATTCTGTGACCATATTTTATTCCATTTATTAAGTAGAAACTAAAAAGGCATTTACTTTTTACATTTTAATTAATCCATAGAATGGAAATTAAAGGTCCCTAATTTACAGTGGCATTAGTGAAATCAATGGAAGTGAAAGTACCTTGTATGTATCTGGCATACAGTAGATGGTCAATAAACATAATGGTCTGAATCTCTTCTACTCCTTTTACATTGTTGAAATTTACTAAACTATTATATTTGTGTATAAATTTTTATTTTGCTTAAAAATAGAAGGGAAATTCAAGTGAAAAAACTTTATAGAAAAATGGTGCAAATTAGAATTGAAATTATTTTAAAATTTTATGTAAATGTAAAATATCATATCTTAAAAATAATGTTGGATTTTTATCATAGAAACAGCTTTTTCTTTCTGTTAAATGTTACCCTTTCTTTTGTTGTTGTTATTGGGTTTTTGGTAGTGGGGATTAAACTCAGGGAACTTTACCACTGATCACATTCCCTAGCCCTTTTCATTTTGAGACAGTCTCACTAAGTTGTAGAGGCTGACCTTGAACTAAGGATCCTCCTGTCTTAGCCCCCAAGAGTTGCAGAGATTACAGGTGTGCATCACCACATCCTGCTAAATGTTATCTTCAGAACAGTAATTTTTGCAAAACCAGCCACTGAATCTCTATGCATGTATTTTTTTTTAATACCTTTAAGCGAATTACTCTAAGACACCATTCTTTTATTTACAGAATTGGACCTTTAAATACATGACTGTTGAGGTTCTTTCCAGATCTTTAAATGCATTTTTACCTCTGGCTCAGTGCTGTGTAGGACAGAAACCTCTTCCTGGAATAATGAGTAAATATCTACACAATAGTGTGACTAATTGTGATAGATTAAACATCTCTAGTTATTTGAAACTGACCACAAGGGATTAAAGGTACTGAATGGGTTTGAAACATTTTTTCCAGATAATGACTACAAGTATACTTACGCAATAGAGATGTTTTTGTATTTATTAAAATAAGTTTATTTACAAACCATAAAATTCATCTATTTTAAATGTACAATTCAACTATTTTAGTTTATTTTGCAGCTGTGAATTTTGGTATCCTAGGAAAGACCTAGAATCAGTCCCCCATAGATATGTAGGGATGACTGCAAGTGGAATAGTACAGTGTGTTCTTTGTATCTGGCTTCTTCCACTCCACCATGGTTTGGAGGCTCATCCTTGTTGTACAGGCCTGTATCAGAACTTCATCACTTAACTTTTATTGAATCCTAGTAGCAGGGTTTTTTTAAAAAGGTATCAAAGACCTAAATTATTCTCTTGTTTTTGTGTTCTAGAAAATAGAAGACCGTCATATGGAAAATATTTCCAAAGACAAAGAAACAAATTGGGATTTTCTACCAAGTGCAAGAATTGAAAATACAAGAACTGGCCCGTCTCCAATAGATACATCAGATTTTTCTAAAGAAAAAGACAAGAATGAATTCCCACTCTATTCACTTCCTGAGGGTGTTGACCAAGAAGTCTTCAAGCAGCTTCCAGTAGATATTCAGGAAGAAATCCTTTCTGGAAAATTTAGAGAAAAATTTCAAGGGAAAGGAAGTTTAAGTTATCCATTACATGCCTCCAGAGGAGTGTTATCTTTCTTTTCTACAAAACAATTGCAAGATAGATCCTTAAATCCTAGAGATAATTTATCCAGTAACAAGCAGATACACTCTGTGTCTCCTTGTGAACCAGGAACATCAGGCTTAAGTAGCAATAGTTCCTCTTATCTGTCTAGCTCAAAAGATTATTCATATTATATAGATAATCGATTAAAAGATGAACAAATGAGTCAAGGACCTAAAGAATCTGAAGGATTCCACTTCTCCAATACAAACCCTGCTGTTTCTGTTTTTCATTCATTTCCTGATTTGCAGAGTGATCAACTGCTTTCCAAAACCGGTGCTACAGATAGTCATAAGCAAAGAACAGCAACAGCCTCTTGTCAAGGACTCACAGAAAATAAAGAGCAAGATTCTGCAGATGAGAAGATTATTTTTCCAACTGGCATCGATCCTCAAGTGTTCTATGAACTTCCAGAAGAGGTACAAAAAGAACTGTTGGCTGAGTGGAGGAGACCTGGATCAGATTTCCACATTGTACATAAGTAAGCACATTTGGAGAAAGGTCTAAAAAGCAAAGAAAGTATCATTGTCCTCACATTAGCAGTTTATTAAGCTCTTCTAAATTAAACACTAATAATAATGTAGAAATCCAATGTAAAATGTTCAGGTAAAGCAAGAGTGGTTACAGGAAGTAAATTCCAGCACAAAGCATAAAAATCCTCATAGCAGAAGCAATAATGTAAAAATATTGTCTTTCTCTTATTTCTACAGCTGTTTTATGTTGCTTTTCAATAAAAGGAATATCATGGTCAGCACTAGTACATTTTCCATAAATTGGGGAGAAGACACATGTGCTTGCATATAAAATATGGGCTAATCAAATCATTGTCATGCTAAAGAACAGGGTTTTTTGTTTATTTGTTTTTTGTCCCCACCCCCTGTGAAAAATGGATGTCTAAAGAAATTTAATCTTTTAGGAAGTAGTCATATAGGAAACTCCTGCCAACTAGCCTTTTGAAAATATAAATATCTTTGCTTAAAGTACTGTGTACCATTTCATAAGTTGACTTGTAGAATAGCATAGCAATATATATTCAGTTAATACTTTTTCATTACTTAGGACCTACCCCAATGCCCAGCACATAGAGAGTATTCAGTGAATATTGAATAAATGAATTGTGTGGCCAACACTTGGGTGGGTATTGGGTGTACGAGGAGTGTGCGTATATTTTAGAGGACAGTAGTAGAAGGAACTCTCCATGCAAGTGTATTAAGGGAAAGATGGATATCAGAAGTGCAAGGTGGTGGCCAGATGTGTGGCATACACCTGTAATTCCAACTATAGGGTGTGGGGGCTTAGGCAGGATCTCAAGATTTTGAGTTCAAGTATAGCCTGGGCAAATTAAGCAAGAGCCTGTCTTAAAAAAAATAAAATTAAATTAAAATAAAAAAAAAGCCAGATGATGGAAAACTAGTAATGGAAGATATCCATTACCTTCTAACCAGTTTTTAGGGTTGAAAAGCAATGGATTCCATTTCTTTCTTTCTTTTTTTTAAAATTTTCTTTGCCTTGGCACATGATTTATGTATATCAAGAACAAATATACCTTTAGTATGTTGGCAGGGCCCCTCTTTCACCCATTATTATTGCCTTTCCCTTTGCTTGCCAGATTGAAAATTGGATATAAAACTAAGGACATTTTTTTTTTTTTTTTTTTTTTTTGGTACTGGGGATTGACCCCAGGGTCTCTTGACCACTGAGCCACATCCCCAGCCCTATTTTGTATTTTATTTAGAGACAGGGTCTCACTGAGTTGCTTAGGGCCTCGCTAAGTTACTGAGGCTGGCTTTGAACTCGTGATCCTCCTGCCTCAGCCTCCCAAGTGCTGGGATTACAGGCGTGCGCCACCGTGCCCAGAAAGGACATTTTATAATTTGCAAGAATAGAGGATGTTTCTAAGATACACAAGAGGATCGACAACTTAAAAAAAAAAGTTTGAGAGTAAAGCATATGGTAGAGCACTAGCCTAGCTTGTGTGAAGCACTGGGTTCGATTCTCACACCATATATAAATAAGTAAATAAAAAAATGTCCATCAACAACTAATAAAAATATTTTAAAAAAATAAAGCACAAAAATATGAATGAGTGCCTAAAAGATACTTTTTTCCAGGTCAGAAATTTTAGGTAAGTTTCAGATTTGAAAATTCACTAACCATTAAGAAATTTATCAGGTATTTTAGGATATGGTTTGGGCCAGTTTAAAAACTGAAGATAAAATAGTAGTTAAAAGTACCGTTTCTGGAGTAAAAATTCAAGGAGTTTTATCAGTTCTGCTACTTATTTTATAGCCTTTCAATGTCTTTGGGCTACAGAATCAGGTTGTTAGGTTATCTTTTCTCTCTTTGCTTTTAAAATTATCCCCCCCTGCCCCCACCCCGTAGTGTTCTATAGATTTACTATGTTTGGAACTGTAATTTCTCTTAGTTTATTATTTTTGGTACATTATGGCTTCCTATATCTTTCAATTCATATTTTGTAGTATTCTTAGTCACTAACTCTTCAAATACTGCTTTTGCTCTATTCTAGGACTAATTGTAAAAACAATAGATTTTCTTACTCTTTCCTTAATGTTACATAATTGTAACATAATAGGCATAATTTCTCCTATTTTTCATCTTCTTGTTTTCTCTTTGCTGCATTTTGGATGATTTTATCAGTTGTTTCCTCTTCACTAATTTGTTTTTCAGTAGCATTGCACTTGCTATTTAAAACATTATTGATGACTTTAATTTCAATAATATTTTTTCACTTGTTTCTTTTTTAATCTTGTTTATTCATTACAGTCTCTTGTGAATCTGTTAATGGGGACAATTTAAAATTAGAAAATTTAAAATAAACCTCAAATTGGTTTTTGTGTTTGTTTTTGTTTTCCTCTAACCTGTAAGCTATTTTCTCCATCCTAGCTTCCTATGGGCAATAATTCCATGCTGAAACTGCCCAAAGCCTCCCCAAAGTCCTGGCCCTTGGAGGATGTATCCTCTCTGCTAGCAGAGCCTGGCTGAGAATCTGCATAGATATTGTTCTTGACTTTTGTTTTCCATACATGGTCTTTCCTTTAAAATGTAATGTTTCTGTGGGTTGGAGTAACGCTGAAGACAGATTAGCTGTCTTCCCAGTTCGGTCTGAACTGTATTTTTCCTTTTTGTTATCATTTTCTTCATCTTTTTTATTTTATTTTATTTTTTTAGTTGTAGATGGACACAATGTATTTTATTTGTTTATGTGGTGCTGAGAATCAAACCTAGCACCCTGTGAGTTTGAGGCAAGTGCTCTCTACCAGTGAGCCACAACCCCAGCTCATCATTTTCTTCTTGATGCAGATGGGCAACCAAATCCAGTTAGTTGGTACCCCAGAGTCAGGTCTCTGAATTCAATTGAAAATCCATTTCTGATGTTTTTAAAAATTCAAATATGTTGTATTCTATTTTAAGACTTTATAAACCTAAATTTGCAGTTATTGCATACCATTTGTGATCAGTTTTATTATGTGGCTTAGTTTAATCTGTGGAAAGTCAGAGAACCTAAATGGTGGATGCTTTCAGCTAGTGATTTGCATCTGCTGCTGCTGTGGTAAGAATCCCAGCCCCTTGGTACCATCTCAGCCCCCTTCAGGGGTCCTGTCTGAATGCTGTCTTAGTTTCAGCTCCCTAGACTTGGCTACTGTTGTAAAGTTTTGTCTCCAGAAGTTAAGGCCAGGCTACCATCAGCATTTGTCTTGAGGGCAAATTCTACCTTTCATGCTTCCTCCTAGCCTGATGCCTGGTGCTTCCTGCTCCTTTCCTGCTTTTGTTTCAGCTCTATTTTGTTTTTTGTTTTTTGTTTTGTTTTTTCCTATGGTGACTCAAGAGGGGTTAGGCCTGGAAATTTCCCTATGTAGGACAAACCACAATGAGTTTAAAAGTCTGCTTTCCCCAGGATCTAGTGTTTTGTATTAAGAGAGTGCTTCATGGATCTGTTCCACCATAGTGCCAAAGTTCGGATTTATTTTTGCTGTCTTATTTCACTCTATCTTTTTTTCTGTGCAATGCTTTTCCCCACCTCTTGTCTTCATTTTTGATGGGTTGAGTTTTTCATTTACTACATATTTTCTATTTATTTTAAATGTGAACATATTATTATAAGTCCTTTTTGATTACCCTTAAAAATATACTGTGCTTGAATATATGCAAATGCTAAGTTTCTGTACTGGCTTTTCAGACAACACAAAGATGTTGAAATACTTTAATTCTAATCAAATTCCTCTATTTCTTTAATCTCTAGATTAGAATATTGTTAGTGTTTTATATAATCAATGTTTATGTTTATCATTTTTTTCTGGCAGTTCAGACATTCTAAGTACAATTCTTTTCACTTTCTAAAATAGTTTTTATGACTATGAATTTAGAACTGACTTCTCTTGGCCTGTTATTCTCTTTTATCTTTGGAGCTCTGTAGTTATTATATGTCTTGGTTTAGATTTTTTAAAATCATGTTTATAATTTAGATCTTTCTTGGTCTTTCATCAAATGTGGATTTTTTTTAATATTAAAAAACTTGTGAAATCTGTATAAAGAAAAATGCATTAACATAAATGGATGTGTTAGTAAGTAGTTAAGCAACAACTATGTGACTATCCAAGCCAAGAAATAAAACATCAAGGAATAAGAAAGTCCAGCATTTTACAACTTTTCAATAGAAGCAGCATAGAATGGAGGTGAGTAACCAGTACACAGAATCTATCAAATATGTATGTGTGTTTGCAAATATTTACAGTATGTATGTATATATGTAAAGAAATTACTGCATTTTTAAAAGTGGTTGTTTCATAGTAGTTATTTTTGTTCGAAATCACAAATTTGTAATAAAATGGAACATGCCATTGAATTTGGATACATATCAAATAACCATACTGTAGTATTCCTGTGTAGCCTTCTGTTTTTTGATGGCAGTGAAATGAATTTGGAGGTATGCACTCCCAGTATCTGTACATGTTTACTAAAGTGTTCAGATTTAACCTTGGTGTTCAGCCAAATCAATTATTTGGTTTTAGATAGCCAAATAGTCAAATACATATTTTAGCATCATGTGTGACATTCCATGAAACTGTACCTGAAATTATGTGATCATGTAAGTTGCTATGATATCTGCTATTATGATTCCAGTCTTAACCAACTTCATATTTAGATTTATTAATATCTGAATATTTATTTCCAAATAATAGCTAAGTATTCTGGATGTTATCTAATAAAAATCACAAGCCAGATGCAATGGTGCACACATATAACTCCAGTGATTTGTGAGGCTGAGACAGGATTGCAAATTGGAGACCAGCCTCAGCAATTTAGCGAGGCCCTAAGCAACTTAGACTCTATCTGAAAATTTAAAAGCCTGAGGATGTGGTTTAGTAGTTAAGCACCCCTGGGTTCAGTCCCCAGTACTGGAAAAATTAATAAAATTAAATCTCATGAGCTTTTCTGTGGTGATTTCATCAAAATTGTGATTATTATTCCAAAGAAAAAATGTTGAACTAACAACTATGAAGTCTTAATTCTATGTACATTAACAGTTTTCAAATTATTGAACAGGGAAAGATTGACAGTTAATATCAAGAAAGTGCACTAGATCAATTGTAATGAAGCAAATATTTATGAGTCACAAAAAAAGCAAGTGTCATTTTGTGGCAGTATTTCGGTAATAGATTACTACAAATGTTGGTATACGGAAGTGCGGGGCTGCATAGCAAGGACAGAAAATATGTGGTATTTAGGCTTTGGGGCACCTGGGAGTTGAGAAAACTGTTGGTAAAGATTGGAATAGTGATGAGGAAACTTCTTTAAGGAGAAGTTATGAAACATTTGGTTAAACAGCTGCCTGTGGTTCCCTGGAAAACAAAACGTTATCTAATAACATTTGGCTTTGGCCTAGGCTCTCTCCAGGCAAAATGTACAGAGTGCCACCTGGTGGAATTTAGCTGCATAGAATTAAAGTCAAGGTTTTTTTTGTTTTTTTTTTTTTAAGCCCACTGGTTTTAAGCAAAACTGTCATCTTTTATCGGGATTCTCCAATTAGCAAAAGTCTTGGAGACCTGACCACAAGTCAAACATCAAATCAAGGGTGTGACTATCAGATATTTTAAGCTCTCAGGAGTTACAGTTCTGCATAGGTCTGTGGCCCCACAGAAGCTTTATCTGAAAGTAGCAGCAAAAGTCCAGAAAACATGTTGGTACCAATTGCCTTGTGGCTTTGGGTGTGTGGTGGACACAGAGAGCTCAAAAGTATTAAAGGCAGTATCATAACTCAAAACATGCCTGTACCAAAAGAGTTCAAGCTATGAAAATGTCTCTGAGCCCCAGGTTTTCTTTGGCTTAGGAAGCAGCTAACAACAATCACTTCTTTAGAAATAATAGGTGAGCATGATGAGAAAAGGACATTTCAGTATAACCAGAAGCTTTGGAGAATTGAATCACAACAGCTCCCAGTGCCAGAATGGTGTGTCCAGTGGGTTATCAGAACTGTTAGGAACCAGGGACTATGCAGTTCCCATTCTTTCCCATTTCCAAAGTATTTGTGGTGGTCCTTTTCCTTATTTATCATTGTAGATTGTGTGTGTTGAGGCAGGGGGCAGGAAATTTTTTAATTTCAAGTCTATAGATCAAGAAGAACTGCATCTGAACATGATGTGGATTGCAAAACCCTAGACTTGAAAACCTATATTCTAGGTTTTAGGATTGAGTGTATTTTGCATGTTGAAGGAATTGTGATTACAGTCAGAGGATGAAATATGGTGGATGAATTGCATTAATACTCTCAATTCTTCTCTTTGTATCCATACCCTTTTGCAAACATGACTTTACAATTTTACTAAGAGAGTAAATTCTATTTCTTTGCTCATTGAGAATGAGTTTGCCATGTGACTTTGCTATGAGATGTCAGAATTGAATCAATACTTACACTTTCTTCCCTTGCCACTTCATGAGAACGCACCCAGGCTAGGCTGCGGTGGAATGAGAATCTTGAGATAAATCACCCCAACCATTATAGCACACACCACTCTTTCTCAGACAATCCAGGACCAGTAGCCAGGCATGTTGAGTGAGCCCAGCTGGTCCCACATAAATCACTGACCCACAGACTTAAGAGATAAATAAGGTTTATTGTTCAGTGCCCAAGATTTTGTGATTGCTGCACATCATTATTATGGCCATTGATAGTCATACAGTCATAAAATATATGAGAGAGAGCATATGAAGAAAGTGTTAGTGAAAAAAAATTTTGTTCTGACCAATTAAATCCCAAAATACCTTATTTAAAGTTGGGGTAAAATTTAAAAATAGAATTTATTATAATGATTTATTCAAACTGAGTTTTGGTAGTTGGAGATCAAGAAATTTTGTTACTTGGCAAATCTGTGAATCCTAAATCAGCTAATTCTGAAAATGACTGAAAACATCTTCAGATTTTTTTGTCTGCATCAGGAACATAATTGCATCTCTTGAGCCTAAGTGTTTTAGAGTATTGAAAATGTATGATAGAGCATCTGCAGGTATAAGTAGTCTAATATCTGACAGTTCTGAGAATTATTTTTTGCATTCGAATGTCAAAAATTTTAAGAAATATTTTTTAGTTGTTGATGGACCTTTTATTTATATGCAGTCCTGAGACTCAAACCCAGTGCTTCACACATGCTAGGCAAGAGCTCTACCACTGAGCTACAGTGCCAGCTCTAATGTAAAAATGAAAAATGTCGACTATTACTTGTTTTTTGCACCCAGGATTGAACCAGGGGCACTTAACTACTAAATCACATCCCAGCCCTTTTTTTAAAAAAATTTTGAGAACTGGGGATATAGCTCAGTTGGTGGAGTGCCTGCCTTGCAAGCACAAGGCCCTAGGTCCCCAGCACCAAAAAAAAAAAAAAAAAAAAAAAAAATTTGAGGCAGGGTCTCCTAAGTTGCTGAGGCTGGCTTTGAACTTTTGATCTTCCTGCCTTAGCTTCCCTGAGTCGCTGGGATTACAGGCATGCTTCACCATGCCTGGCTAAGTATTACATTTTAAAAAATAACAATATTTTTGGATGAAACTCCAAACTTATCCTTGTAGTTCATTCTATGATGATGACAATAGGAGCTGGCTTTGGTTGGGCCAAATATTGATTTAAATAGTTATTTGAAAAAAATTGTATTTAATTCAATGTGATTGCTTTTACTATTTTAAAATTATAAATTTGTACCAATGTAATTGGATCATATGTCAACATGGAAGGCATTTCAGGTGAAGTTCATTTTCATTGATAGTAGATATAATTTCTTATTTCAAAGGAATATGCAGCTGGCTCTCCCATATCCACATGCATCCAAAAATTAAACCAATCTTGGTTTAAGAATATTAGAAAAAAAAAATGTTAGTACTGGACCTGGACAGACTTTTCTTGCCATTATCCCCTAAGTAATGAATTATAACAACTATTTACATAGTATTTGTATTGTATCAGTTATCACAAACTAGAGATGATTTAAAGTATAGTATAGGTTTATATGCAAATACTGTGCCATTTCATATAAGGAACTTGAGTACATCTATGGATTAGAGGGAGCATATCCTGAAATACAGAGGACACCAAGGGATGACTATTCTATTAAAATGTGTAGTGCAGTGATTTGTATGTTTATGGAGTTAGTAGTTAAAAGGCTCACTTCTAAGAATATAGTCTGAATTGGAAGATAATAAAAGTGGTATCTCAACAAAATAGGGCATATTCTAAATCAATATACCTTTATGTCTTCTGAAAATTTATTAGAAAAGGAAAAATAATACTCAAAACTCAGTTTTAGGGAAGAGAGAAGAACATTGAGAACAGGGTAGAGATTTCCTTTAGTTCTAAACCATAGCTGTTTTTATATTTCCCAACTCCAGGCATTTTCCCCACTATGTCTTCTCCCCACTTCCCAGGGTTCTGTGCATCCTCTCACATAAAGGTGGCAGGAAGACAAACATCTGAACCTAGAAGGTAATTATCAGGGGAGTCAGATGTGATTTAGCCATGGAAAGATCTAATTATTCTTCATGGTAATGAAATGTCATTATCTTCCTATACTTGAATTTTGAAATTATTTTCTATGAAACATCAAAACTATTCAAGCCAGAATTCCAAAAAGCTGTGTGCTTCTTTAGATTTGTGATTTTTTTAAAGTTCAAATTTTTAATATATTTACTATTGTATGTATCATGTACAACGTGATGTTTTCAAGTATATATACAATGAATCAAAATGAAGTCTAAAAATAAAAAAATAGATTTGTAATTTGAAATTTAATATTTACAAATAAATATAGACTTTATCCTAGAACTGAGTATTTCCTTAGTAATCATTGCAATCCATAGAATGAGATAAAAACATCTTTCCTAGCGAAATTGCTTGTAAAGTCAAGAAAGTATTAATGATGCAAACACGTCAACTATGTATGTTGGTAAATAATGAGAGGTAAGAGTTAAAATAAATCTAAAAAATCTGTCAACTATGAGATATCTTTATAGTTGTATGACTCACATTACTTTTTATCTTAGGTTTTCCTTTTTTTATTTACTTTTTTGAGATGGGGTCCCACTATGTTCTCTAGTTTGGTCTTTGAATTTATGGGTTCAAGTGATCTTCCTGCTTCAGCCTCCCAAGGAGCTGGAACTACAGGTGTGCACCACCACACCTGGCTGCTATTTTTTTTTTAATTTATTTTGAGATAATTGTAGATTTGTAAGAAGTTGAAAAAATAATATTCCCTTTACCCAGTTTCCCCCAAATGGTAATATTTTGGATAACTATAGTACCACATCACAACTAGGAAATTGATAATACCACTTATTCTGATTATCACCTTTATTCAGATAGCACCAGTTTTACATGCATGCATCTATGTGTGTGTGTGTGTGTATTCGTGTGATCACCACCACAGTCAAGGCACACACCAGGTTTATCACAGGGATCTTTCTTGCTGCCCTTTCAAAGCCACAACTACTTTCCTTCTGGCCTCCTTCCAGCCCCAGTGAATACTGATTTGGTTCTTCATTTCTAGCTATCATTTTGAGAATGTTGCATTCTCAAAGAAAGAAGAATGTACTATTTAACTTTCTAAGTTTGGCATTTTTTATTCAATATAGTTCCCTTGAGACCATTAGAGTTGTATCAATAGTTTATTCCTTTTGCTCACTAGTATTTCATGTATAGCTTACCACAGTTTATTTACCTATTAAAAGAACTGTGGGTTGCTCCCAGTTTAGGGCTGTTTAGAATAGAGCTATTATAAACATTTGTGTGCAAGTTTTTGTGTGAACATTTTCATTTCTGTGGGAAAGAGGGCATTAACTAGGCATGTGTTTAGTTAAATGAGATACTGCTAAACTTTTCCAGAGTGGCAGTGCCTTTTCTCATTCCTACCTGCAATATATGACTGATCCAGTTTCTTTACATCCTTGCCAGCACTTGATGTTATCACTATTTTTAAAAGTTTTAGCCATTATAATTGTTTTGACATCTCGTTTTGACTTTTATTTGTATTTATCCAATGGCCAATGATGTTGAATACATTTTCATGAGCTTATTTTCCATCTATATATCCTGTCCAGTGAAATGTCCATGTCTTTGAGCCTATTTTCTAATTGGATTGCTTATTAAAATGTGGAGTTTTCATGTTCTCTCTAAATACACATGCTTGCACATATTTTCTTTCAGTCTACACTTGTTTTTTCATCCTCTGTTCACAGGGTCTTTCACATAGTATACACTTTTAATTTTATGATAATTTTTTCTTTTTATGAATCTTGCTTTTTGGGATCATGTTTAAGAACTCTGCTTAGATGTATGCTATGAAGATTTTCTCCTTGAGATTTTATGGTGTTATGTTTTGCATTTATACCATGTTCTGTTTTGTGTTAATTATTATGTATGGTGGAAGGACAGGTCAAAGCCTCAGGATATGAGGTGCTCTAATGCTTTTTGCTGAAAGGCTATCTGTACTCCCCCACTGAATTGACTGATTTTTTGTCAACATCAAATGTGATTCAGTACACTTAGGAGGATAGTGTATTTTTACCTATTCCAATGTTCTTTCCTTTATGAAGGACTCTGGATCCTATTTGTTATTGTTAGCAGTCAGCCTCTCATTGTTCAGGTGTAATGTTAGGCCTGGCAAAAGTAGAGCACTGATTGACCCTCATTGCAGATAGTCAAGGTGGCAGTTCAGTTCCCTTTCTGGTCCTCAAAAAAGTGAGGCACTGACATGCATATCCATGTTGTCTCTCAGTGGGAATGGAAGCTTACTTCCCAGTGGGCCCTGACACCAGGGGAGGGGACATGGAAGAGGAATACTGGTTAGATCCATGCCATCACCTTTGTTCTACCTTCCTGATGCCCACGTAGGAATGGAGGCTCAGATCCAATGTTGTTGGTTATTTATTCTAGTGGGATTTTTTTTTTTTTTTTTTGAGGGGTGGTTCTGGGAATCAAACCAAGGACCTTACGCATGCTACACAAACACTCAACCACTGAACTATATCTATTGTGGAACTGTTCAATTTTTATGTTCAGGTTTTCTACAATTCTCAAATTAAGCAGTAAGTGAAAGAAAAACTATTTAAAATGTATCTTAATCTTTAATGCTGATCTTGGAGTATATTTGTTTTCTGATGAAGTTTGTAAATAAATCACTTTTCAGGGACAAAAACAAAAGATCAAAGTGTGCTAATGACACTTGACATTTAACATCATTATGTGAGACTGAAAACTATATTTAATGCTGTTTTCTTGTACAACTATGAGTTTTTATTTTCATAAAGTATCTTCAGTAATTTGTACAAGAGTACTGTCTATGACAGTTTAACAGTATTTAAGCATATTGACTCAGAAGTAAACTGCAATAACTGCTACACCATACTTACTATGAGTTTGTATGGTCTTAAATCTCTGATTTAATAGCAGAAAAGGTCTTATTTCTTCTTTTGGAATGATGGATGACTATTATGACGTCCACGTCCTGATGGAGCTCTGTGTGTCTTTATTCCATCTTTTGCATTGAGGACGAAGCTCACTAAGTTAGAAGGCATGGTTTTTTCAATTATTGATGGGGACAATTTTCCTCTCATTTCAGTTTGAACAAACATTACTAGTCTGGAATATGCTGGGTTTCTATAAGCAAAGGAAGAATTAAGATAAATAATTTATAGATGTATCTATTGAATTTACCAGTTCATGGAAAGCAGGATTCTTGTCTTATTCACCATGGATTCCTTTCGTAGTTAGGATAGGATAGTTATGAGAGGGGGGGGGCGGAATGATAGAGTGATTTGTTGTCACATTCTTATAAATAAAAATTTTACATAAAATATTAAGTACTTAGAAAATGTACTAAAGTCTTTAACAGAATATAAAAATCTTTAGATTTAGGCATCTTTTCCTTTTTGTCATTTTATTGACTTTTAAAAATAATATGCATATAATTAAAAGATTATATGTATATGTACTCCAGGTATATACATCTAAGTTTTGTTTTTTAAAAAATGAGATATATTTATTTTTCTGCAACTAGTTTTATTTTCTTCTTAATAGAATATAATACATTTCCTTCTGCATTTATACTAACAGATCTGTTTAGTTTTTTCCTATGCCATATTTCATACTCAGTACTCCTTTTTAGACTATCGTTTAGGTATTTTCTCACTTTTTGCTATTATGAATAAAACTGCAACAAAATGTCTTCATAATGTATCCATTCACACTTTTGAAAGCACTTAGAATATCTGGGTTGATCATATAACATTCTGATGTGCTATTTTCATATTGCCCTCTAAGAAGACTAGTATTAATAATTGTTCATTTGTTTAGTTTGTGGTGCCTGGGATTGAACCCAGGGCTTCATACATTTTAGACAAGTGATTGACCCCTGAGCTTACACCCCAGCCCTTTTTATTTTTGAGATAGGGTCTTGCTAAGTTGCCCAGGTTGGCCTTGAACTTGTGATCCTCCCATCTCAGGGTCCTGAGGAGCTGGGTTACAGGCATGTGTCACCACACTAGCCAGAACACTAGTATTTTCTATTCAACCCTGAGATCTTCAAACTAGGGCATGAGAATCTGAATACTTTTTTATTGGCACTGGAGATTGAACCAAACGGTGCTTAACTCCTGAGCAACATCCCTAGCCCTTTCTACTTTTTATTTTGAGACAGGGTCTCACTAAATTGCTATGGCTGGCCTCAAACTTGTGATCTTCCTGCCTCAGCCTCCTGAGTTGCTGGGATTATAAGGATGCGCCACCATGCCCAGCTTGATTACTTTTAAGGGAATAAAATTTCAAATTCCAAACTTAATTTTATCTGAGAATATATCTTTGATGGAGATATTGGCTTGTTCTTTCCCACTGACCTGTTCAAAAGCTCTTCCCTTTCTTTACAGAACAAAGGCCTATTTGTCATCCACGCTGAAAAGTCCTGGATAGTCTCATAGTGCTTTATCATGGCATGAGAGTCTTCAAGGTGCTAATGAAAAATTAATCTATTGGAAGTGAGTTGAAAAAGTGAATGACTAATGACTGGGTAATGAATCTTTTTCTAATATTCTCATTAAAAATATTTTTGATGATAGGTATATAATACATGATATAGAATTCCAGAATGTCATTTTTATTCTTTTAATTTTAGCCTATTTATTTATGTAAATAAAGTTTCTCAGTTCTAAACCAGCCACATGGTGCATGCCTGTAATCCCAGTTACCTGGGAGGCTGAGACAGGAAAATCATAAGTTGGAGGCCAGCTTGGACAATTTAGCAAATCCCTGTCTCAAAAAATAAAAAGGACTGGGGATTAGCTCAGTGGTAGAGTGCCCCTGGGTTCAATCTCCACTATCAGGGTAGAAGTGGGGGTAAGGAGTTTCTTATTCTTAATTCTTTTATTTATAAAATGAAAAGTAGTAAGAGACTTTGTATTGAAAGTTGACTCACTTCATTAGTAATATCCATTCACTGTTGAACAAAATGAGGGTAGCAGAAGTCTGCTTTGGTTTGAAACTGAGCTTTGCTATTATCTATGTATAACCTTGAGAAAGTTAATCTCTGGATTTCTACTTTCTTTTTTGTGAACTGAGCATGGGAACACTACCAATTTCTGGGGATACATTGAAGATAAAGAATCAATGTAGGGCAGGGGATATAGCTCAGTTGGTAGAGTGCCTGCCTCACAAGCACAAGGCCCTGGGTTCAATCCCCAGCACTGCAAAAACAAAAAAACAAAAGAATCATTGTATACAAATTAATTGTAACAATGCCTGGAAATGATGCAAATTTTGTTAATAAAAAACTGTTTCCAATGAAAGTTTACTTTATGCTTAGTAAGTATGTGACAAAATTTGTAATTTAAAATTATGATTAATGTGTAATAGTAACAACTCAGAAGGCATTTTTTTAAAAGCTTAGGTACTATGTACACAGAAAACAAATTTAAAAACTTAAATTCATATATTTTTGTAGAAAATTATGATAGGATGATTAAAAAAGAATTCAAAGCCTAAAATTTATTCCATTAGGATGCAATTGCATGAGGGAAAAATTTTAAAGTGAAGTTAAGGGCTGGGGATATAGCTCAGTTGGTAGAGTGCCTGCCTCGCAAGCACAAGGCCCTGGGTTCAATCCCTAGCACTGCAAAAAATAAAAAATAAAAAAATAAAGTGAGGTTAAGGAGGAAAGGAATAACATAAAATTTCTGACTGCTATAGGTCGTATTTGTGATGGATAAGGGAATGGTAGATTTCAAGTTGTTATGGTATTTAGATTCTATAAGATGCATTTATAAGGGAGATATAATTTTTTTTAAAAAAGTCAATACTTAAGAGTATGCTAGAAATTATACCCTTTTCATAAATTTAGTCCTATGAAAAAATTTAATGTGAACTTTAAACCATGCAAGGGGGAATGCAGTTTTACGAAATTCTTTTGCAGGTTATGAAGACCACTGTACTAATCAATGTGAGTGTCCACTTTCTCAAACTCTTCTCTAGGCAGAGCTTAGACTATCTCTACAGTGCCTCAAATGGCTCGATTTAGGACATGTATGGCTCTAAATCTAAATTTACTATGGATTGATACACATAAGGAAGCATTTCCAGTATTTACTAGCAAGTAATTTACTACTGATAATATGTCTTACAAGTGTCCTACATGGCTTGTTTACAAATGTTGGCTGACCAAAATGCTGAGCTTCATGGACAGAGAAAGTAAAAACAAATCTTTTTAAATTTTTTTTTTTAAATCAGTATCTTTCTCTGTAACTGTGAATAAGTCTGTAACTTCATTCCAGCAGGATGGGAGGCTGAGTTCCCACCCAGTGGAAAGTTAAGTTTTACAAGGTTGCAAGAAGGGTGCTTGCCTGTGAAGCACACTTGCGTAACTTCCCAACTAGAACCTGTTAACAACTGATTAACTCACTGATTTGAGGTAATAATTCTTTGTTCTCTCCTGCTATGGAGAATAAAATCTGGGCCATAGATTCAAAACAAATGAGTGGAAAGACCACACATTATTATTATTATCATCATCTATACCAATGCTTTTGTCCATTATTGTTTAAAAAATAGCTTTTTAGTTCTCCAGTTCAGTAGAGGAAACATTAAGGAACACAGGTCTAACAATTTTATTTTAGTCTACATTGTACCAATACAAAGTTTTACACCTATTTTTATGTGGCAATACCTTTTATTTAATAAGAAATCATTAGGCATAAATTAAAGCTTAAGGAATTTGTGAAATGATATATGTTGAAATAGAGTACATGGTTTTATAGAATCTATGCATTTTATATTGCCTCTTTATCCCTAGGCTGGTCACCAGTACCTCATTTCCAATTTCTCCAACTTTTCCCTTATCTGAATGTACCTATTTGGATGTCTCATACTGTAGGTTGTCTGCTGGGGGAAGGCAGTCCATTTGAAAAAATCATTCAAGATAAAGCAATCACTGCTGGTAAATTTCTGGGGAAATTTATTTCTAAGTCACAAAAATCCCAAATAATTTATAGAAGTGAATAACAGAGAAATAAGAGATCAGAGAGAGTTTAACTGCAGGGGAATGTTTGTATGTATTTTGACTAATCCCAGAAACCTCAACTCAAATTTATGGAAAATTACCCATTCTGATTATATTTCAGATGAAAATAAGTTTCAGAAATGTTATTTTAGCCTATTGGAAATTTTTTAAAATTTGTATATGTGATTGCAGTAGGAGCATAGGACTGAAGAGGAAGCAGATAATTAGACTTCAGATTAATCCTCACTGATGTTAGATCCAGGTTCCCACCCAGAAGTGAGCAATTTCAGAACCATTATAATTGTCATTAAAATTGTCAATTGTTAAAAAAAAAAACAAAACAAAAAAAACAATTTATTTTAGAATGGCACTTAGGGACAGTTTTTTTGTTTTTTTACCCCAACAGACTATTCTGGTACATGTTTCTACTGATGAACTGGGAATCCTGAACGTAATCACAAGTTGAACTAAAAAAACTGTTGAAATAAGTAAACGCAAGAAACACTTACTCTTTCAGAGGTGAACACACATAGCCACAAGGATGGTTATAACCACGGACATAATTTGCAGATGGAGGATATTCTGGGAAATCCACACTTTTAGCTAAGAGATTAGAAATATTAAAATGTAACCTAATTCACAAAGATAAAAACTACTTCCAGAAGCATATTTTAGAAATATATTACACTTATTTTAACTTAGTTGTCAACATTAACATTAATTTTTTATATATATGCACATATATATTTGCACTAGTATTTCTAAAGATGCTGTTATCTTTTTATAAAGAAAAACTGTTAAAAGTATTATTATTTTCTGAGATTGAAGCAAAAGAAGAAATAACAAAAGACCATTAGTGTCATTGGTTGAATTATTTTTTGTTAATCATTTTTTTTAAATAAAATGTTCGAGGTAACTAGTTTAAAATGTTCTCTTCTGCTAATTCCCTATAACTTCAAAGTATAAAGATCAGTAGAATTTGTTTTAGTAATTATGCAGAAAATATCTAAATTGCATGTAAATGCAGAGAAAGGTGATTTAATTATGATTCAATTTGTGGTTATACATACTCTTTCTAAAATATTTTTAAAAACATGTTTATTCTGTGGGCCTAGGGTTGTGGTTCAATGTGGAGCACCTGCCTATCACATGTGGGGCCCTGGGTTCAATCCTCAGCACCACATAAAATTAAAATAAAGGTATTGTGTCCACTTACAACTAAAAAATATACATAAAAAGGAAAAAATGTTTATTCTGTACAACTAAATCCTGTTCTTGTCAGAGGTGGTTAATTTTCCTATGTGATTTGAATATATGCTATCTGTTATATGGAAAATGCAATGTGAAACAGGTTTAGGAGCCTATGTGGTTGAATGAATTTTTCATTTCTGTGTGATTATCTTAACAGAGCCTATTGCATTGGCATCGTGGTACTTCCAGAAGTGATAGTAAAATATTTTCTCTGTTTAAATATGGAGATTATACTTGTATTTCTTTTTCAAAGAAATAGTCTACAAACAGGTATGAATGTTTTTTATGAGGTACATAGTATGGTAGTTAGCACTTATTTTAGAAAATCAGAACAGAGTTTTTATTTCTGGTTCAGCTGCTTATTAGCTATGCAACTTAATTTCTTAACTGCTTAACTTCTGTGAACTTCAGTTTCGTTATTAGTGAGAGGATGCATGCAAATATTTAGTTCAAAGCAAGGTGCAGAGTAAGCTAAAAAAAACACCAAGAAGAAAAACACAAATATTCATAAAAAATTCATTCAATAGAAATTTCTTATAGCAAATTCAGTAGTGATTTCTGCACTAAATGACTGATTACCTCTAGTTGTCGATTCTACCCTCTGTGCTTTTTAAAATTTCTGTCTGACCACTAACAGAAAATAGAAATGGTCTGATTTCAAAATATAGAAAATAACAGATGTAT
The DNA here is from genome assembly GCA_020662805.1 of Glaucomys volans. Taxonomy (NCBI): domain Eukaryota; kingdom Metazoa; phylum Chordata; class Mammalia; order Rodentia; family Sciuridae; genus Glaucomys; species Glaucomys volans. The sequence goes on from JAJEJO010003487.1 coordinate 276,505, forward strand.
GATTCAGACACGACAGTATGTTGTATTGTAGGCAGTGAATACATTTTATGGGTTGTCATTTCAAAAATGAGAGGAAAATATGTGAACATGATGAACTTCAGCTCTTAGTGGTCTGCTGCAAAACAACAAAATGGGTTGAGTGAGAGCAATCACTCACACTGGGCGGAGTAACTGAAACTTTGTGGGGACATGCTAATGAAATGTAATTGTTCCTACCTCCCCACAGTAGAGGAAACTATTCAGATAAGAATGGTAAGATTAAGCCAGGTGTGGTGGCACACACCTGTAATCCCAGCGGCTCATAGGCTGAGGCAGGAGGATGGCGAGTTCAAAGCCAGCCTCAGCAAGGGCAAGGTGCTAAGCAACTCAGTGAGACCCTGTCTCTAAATTAAATACAAAATGGGGCTGGGGATGTGGCTCAGAGGCTGAGAGCCCCTGAGTTCAATCCCCGGTTCCAAAAAAAAGAAAAGAATGGTAAAACTAAATCAAGCACAGAGAAAACCAGGGATCTTTGCCACTATTCTACCAAAGTCTCTTCACCATGAGTTATCTTATTAGTTTACAACAACTTGGTACGTTTTGAGTCAATAACGCAAGTAAGGAAATGGTTATACATTTGCATTTTATAGAATGACACATTTGTAAAGGGGATGCTAAGGATATATCAAGGTCTTCAGTTTTTAAAAGAAATTGAAGCACATTTATGTAAAGACACATCTAGTGGAAATTTCTTCAATAGTTTCATATAGTTACTATAGTTTCATATAGTTACTATATATGGCCATTCTAAGAAATTGAAGTATAAAATTATGTATCCCCAAATTAATTTTGTTTCTATGCTTTAAAAAATGTATACATTGAAGTTTTAATCTATGGGCATCTCTATATATTAAGTCCTGCAGGGTTTATGCTGTAAAAGTCCAGGAGATGCCATAATCATTGACTATTGTATATATCACATCTCCTAAGGTGGGTGAAATATCTGGCATATCTACCTGAGATGTATGTATTCGTCCCACTGAGTAAATAAAAAAAAAAAATAAAGGAAATAGCTGAAAATATTGTTTCTTCCTAACTGCAAATTAAAGGGAAGTTTTGTTAATGACTCAAACTAATTCCAAAATGTGAGCAAAACATTTCAACTTACAACTGATAATGTCCATGTTCCCTTCACAGCGCTTGATGTATACCAAGTCAATAAAGTCTCGGGGGGAAATTGAGCCCATGGCAAAACTTTGTGTTATGGTATGACATATAAATGTGTCCTGCAACAAATCAAAGATTGCAAAAATTATTTAATATCTACCATTTGTATTGTTCCCCAAAGAACTGCATTGCACAAGTTGGGTCTCTAGTTGGAAAAAGTAAGGCTTTGCAGTTTTAAGACCATCATCACCAAATCAGCTTGCATTTTCAGTGTCGAAGGGGTATGAGATCTACAATTATGAGTGTAGAAAATTCAGGAAGTAGTTAAGATTGTCTATTCTTTCAATATTTAGATGGAGAAATTGAAGCCTAGCAGATTAAACCATATGTAGGATAAGAGAGAAGTGCAGAATTAGAATCCAGGTTTTCTGATACCCATTTTGGTACTATTTCTACTACTCCACATTGGCTAGGTAATATATTCTGAAAAATACATTGATTTAGCAACCCATAGGCTATAAGGCCTAAAATTAGAGACCAATATCATGAGCTACCTTGACATCTGGGGAAACTGGGAGGGTTCTGAATGACATCACTTCAAATTCCTCCCTTACTTGGTTCCTGTAGGTTAGCACCCCTAGGCCAAATACCCCTCCTAACCAAAGGGACCAGCACAGTTACTACTTTTTCCTGTTTAGTGGATTTTACATTACAATAAGAGAATTGGTTTTCATTTGGGGTGCTTATTTTTATAGCAGTTTTAATGAATGAGAGATCTATAGTGTGCTGCATGAATGTTCAGAATCCCTTACCCTGCTTGTCTCTCCTTACCTCTTTACCATGTGTCATTCTTTATCTTATTTCATCCCCCTCCTGATCTTTTTCACTCTATTCTTTCCTCTTTACTGATCTTTTCTTCCATCCCCTTCTAAACTGTACTTGCCTCTCACGTTCACTCTTCCTCTCACCTGTCTTCAACTTTTTACTGTGATTACCTGTTTTTGTTTTTATTATCCCATTTTATATCTATTTAATTAAGACAAAAAGTATTTCTAAACTGTAGCCTTTTATCTTCAGTGCCACATGCTGTTTGTTTGGGAGTCCTTATAGTATGCATCTGCGTTATTCCTGTTTTGTAATGTAATATGACTAAAATAAGTCCTGAGTTCCATGCCGCCATGTTTAATTTTTGTTTTCTATGTCATGGAGGTGAATCCCTGAGTTCAGATCTCTAATAACAAAAGGTACAAAAGACTTTGCCAGATTCAAAATGTGATATTTATTTACAAACAGAATGATGCTAAATGTAATTAAACTCCTGATTAATAAGGAGAGAAATTTTATAAAAACTTTTACTCATTCGAACCTATAAAATACTAAATGTCTACATACATCATTTCAATAAACAAGTCAGTAAGACATAAAACTAAAGATGTATTAACACAGTAAAAGTCTAGTATTAAAAAATAAATTACCGAATCAATCCTGTGTACCATATTGTATACTTTCAATGCTTTATCCCATGTAACTCTGTTTCCAGGTTGGTAGAGGAAATCAGATAGTTTGAACGTTGATTCTGGAATTATCCCTTCAACACGATATCTATAGTTAACAAAATAAAGAAAATTTAAACTTAAGTTTAGTCTGAGCTGAAAATAAACTATCAAATTTGAAGGTAGGCTAATTTAACAAGTAAAAAACCTGAAGGTAATATAGATTAAGTATTACCTTATCTGAAACACTTGCAACTAAAAGTTTGGATTTTTTTCAGATTTTGGAGTACCTGTATATACATAATGAGACAGCTTGGAGATGGATGCCAAGTTGAAACACAGAATTCATTCATGTTTCATATGTACCTTTTACACATAGCCCTGAAGGTGATTTTTTTGTATGTTTGTGTTATTGGTGATTGAACCTAAGGCCTCACACGTGCTAGTACAAAACTGCATCCCCAGCCCTTTTTATTTTTTTTGACACAAGGCCTCACCAAGTTGCCTAGGTTGGCCTTGACTTGAATCCTGCTTCAGTCTTCCAAGTCACTAGGATTGCAGGTGCTGAAGATAAGGTAACCCAATATTTAAAAAAATTTTTGCATGAACAAAGCTTCATGGTATGAAGTTGTCCACTAACGGTGTCATGTTTTACGCTCATGAAGTTTTGCATTTTGGAACAGTTCAGGTTTCAGTCTTGAATTACAGATTTTCAACCTATGCCAGCAATTCAGTACACTAACTGGAAGTAACAATGCTTATTTAAATATGTATTGCAATGACTGTATTTCAAAGTTAATTTTTCTACTAGTTTTTGTTTGCAATATTTTAATGATTGTCTTTTTTAAAGGGCTGCTTTTATTTATGGTTATTTTGAAGTCTTTCCATTAATTTTTACCTGCTCTTTTTATCATAAGCCAATGATCATTGATGAGAAATGTGTGTGGTATGCAGTATCTCATGGCTCCCATTTTTATTATTAAATTATTTATTATTTTTATGTGTTTATTTATTTTGGTACTGGGGATTGAACCCAGGGGCATGCTTAACTACTGAGCCATGCATCTCCAGCCCTGTTTAATATTTTATTTAGAGACATGGCCTCGATGAGTTGCTGAAGCTGGCTTTGAACTCAGGATCCTTCTGCCTCAGCCTAGCGAGCTGCTGGGATTACAGGCATGTGCCATTGCACCTGGCACCCCGACATTTAAGAACCTAATATGGTCTAGAGCAGGGGTCAGTAGGCTTTTCAGTAGACATCTGGATGGTAAATAATTTAGGCTTTGCAGGTCACATTGAACTCTGCTAGTGTAGATGTAAAACAGTCATAGATAACATATAATGAATGGGTGTAGCTGTGCTCTAATTAAGCTTCATTGATACTGAGTTTTGAATTTCATTAATTTTCACAGGTAAGGAAACATTCTTGTTTTGATTTTGTTTCATCCATTTGAAAATATAAAAGCCATTGTTAGTTTTAAGGCTGTACAGAAATAGGCAGCAGTCCAGATGTGTCCTACTGGCAGTTGTTTGTTGACCACTGGCCTAAAGGCTCTAGTGCTGTTCTAAGTTAGTGTAAATTCCAGCTTAACATCAACAACTTGGGTAAATAAACCTTTGTGTGGGTTTGACTGTACACCAATGAAATTAAGACAGTGTGAGAAAACTGAATTCAAACTCAATATTAACAAAACAGTGACAGATGAAAATAAAGTCAGAAGAGTGTGGACCACTCTTTCAACTCTGTCTTTTCAAAGCAAGGGGATAAGTTTAAGTAAAATCAAACTTCTAAACCTTTAAACATTTAAGTTTCTTCAGGAAGTGAGATTAAAATAAATACTATTATTAAGGAAATGGTTGTCATACTTGTGAAAAATTATTACTCTGAACTTTTATAATTTGGTAAACAAGAAATTCATTAGACTATTTCTCTGTATGTTATTTTTTCTCTAAAAGTTCAGTTGGAGCCAGGCTTGGTGGCACAGGCCTGAAATCCCAGAGACTTAGAAGGGTGAGGCAGAAGGATTACAAGTTTGAGGCTAGCTTGGACAATTTAGTGAGACTCTGTCTCAAAACAAAACATAACAAAACAAAACAGCCAGGCATGGTGGAGCATGCCTGGGGAAGCTGAGGCAGGAAGATGGAAAGTTCAAAGCCAACCTCAGCAATTTAGTGAGGTCATACACAATTTTGTGAAAACTTGTCTCAAAATTAAAAGGGCTGGGGATGGGGCTCAGGGTTAAATGCCCCTGGGTTCAGTCCCTTGTACCAAAAAATAAAAAAATAAAATAAAAAGACTAGGAATGTAGTTGACTGGTAGAGTTTCCCAGGGTTAAATCTCCAGGGGATTGTTTAACAAATAAAATAAATAAAATAAAATTTTAATTTAAAATTGTTGGTTCCTAATTTTTTCTGTGAGGTATTCTCAAATTCCTTCATGTAAAGTTTCCTTCCTTGAGATTAATAAAGTTTTTAAGAGCTTATTATTAAACTCTGTACAAGATGGTGAGAAAATAAGTTAATTATCAGATCCTGCAAAACAGAAGTCAGACATGAAACAATTAAAGTTCAAGTGTAAAACTTTTGTTCAGAGGTTTGCATACATTATCAAGGATTGTTTTAAAATTATTATTATTAATCTGTTCTTTAATTATATTATAAATATTATAATCTTTTTGTATATCTGATTAGGTGTCTTTCATAAAGTAGTTTATTACATATAATTACTGATGATGACTACCACTAGTCTTTTAATTCATAATTGAGTGATCAAACATTAACTATTTATTATAAGAGTACTTTTAAAGATACAAAATTTTCTACACTGAAGTACTTCACCCTGGTGGAGGACATATAAACCAAACACTTATTGGACAGGATAAATGGTAAGGAGCTACAAAGCAAAAGACTATGAAGGGCAAGAAGAGTAAGATTGTGTGGAAGCTCCTTTTGGAAGTTTTTAAAGACAGTTTTATAGTTACTCAAGACAAATTAGGAATGGGCAATATTGAAATGCTGACATTTCTAATTGTTATTTGTGAAATATAAAAGTGTGTGATATGGTTTAGTGTAAACCCCAAGTTCTATTTTCCAAAGAGTACTTCAAAACTCACCATGAAATAACACAACTTTTCATTCCATAAGTGTTTCATAATGTGAGAGGGCAACAGAGTTTAAATAACATTTTCAAATCATCTTATTAACAATACCTGCATTATTTTGACCATCAGAATTTTTGGACTTGAGGTTTAGTAATATTGATCCAAGATGAATCTAGGGCTGAATTAGGACTCCTCATTTTGGACACAGCAACTTTATCCCTTACTTTTGCTGCTTCAAAAAAATTTAACCTATTTAAATGTAAATTATTTTAAAAATTTATAATTATCTCACTTGTCTGTTCCAGAGGGTATGAGAGAGGATTAAATGTAATGGTGTTAACAATGGTAACTGTAAACAGTATGGAGTAACTAGCAGAGAAGAAGACAATAGCATGCTAAATAAACATGAAATGTATAAAGGTAGAAAAGGTTCATTCTACTGGACTCCTTTCTCTGAATAATGTGCTTCAGTTATCTCACAGGTACATGCAATAGTTTTGTGGAGGTCAAAGAAAATAATAAGTAAGTACACCTAGCATTCAAGGGAAAGTTCTGGCTTCTGAAAATTTTTGTCTAACAGTTTTGAGCTAGGCGACTTGGGGACAGTTATATATGTCTTTATCAGTAAACTGTGAATACATTGTTGGATATATTGTGAAGCAAAAGAAAAGGGTTCAGTGTCTTTTCTGATGTATAGGAAGAGACCAATACATGTGAATTGCTTCTGACATTTAGGGGATGTGTAGGCCAGACTGTGTAGCAGAGAGGTCTGTATTTCATTCCTCAAGGTCAAAAAGGAAAGAAAATTCAAGGAAAAAAACTGGCCCTCTTTTCTAATGCAGATAAGCAAGTGCTTAAAGTAACTACAAAAGGTAAAAAAGCATTAATGTTGACAATATGTTGCGCTTTCATATGGTGATTCAAGCATTCAAGCAACAAGAGTCTACTGTGGCTGTACATAGGGAGAAAGAGAATGAAGTGGTAAAAAATGAGGTTGGAGAGGTAGGCAGGGGTCAGATCATGAAAAAATGGATATTATTTTTGTTGTAATTGGAAGGCTTTAGAAGATTTTAGGCAGCGAAGTGACACTATCTGAATTATATTTTAAAAATCCACCTTGGTCATTGTGTGAAGAATGGGCTGTAGCTGAACGAGAGTAAAGACAAGGAGATTGTTAGGAATTTGACCAATCCAGGGAAAGGTAATGATGGTTATACTAGGGTGGTAGTAAGGAGATAGAGAGAAAAAAAAAAAAAACAAAAAACTTCTCTTTCTGTATATTTGGTCAGACAGATTTTCTATCAGAATCCAAATCTGAGATCAATGACCCATTCTCTAGGCCAATGTTTTATAGCATGTTTTTGGTCAAAAAATTTTGAAAAAGTATGAAATACTTTACTTTAGGACTTCTTTAAACCTTAAGAGTAAATCTCCAAGAAGAGAATGCAGTATGGAGTGTTTTGAAAATTTACTTGACACTGCATCTCATTTTTTCCCTACAGGACATTTTGACAGTTTAACACTTCTCCCAGACTCTAGTTTGGCAAACTGTCTAGTTTTCTATGGTCTAGTTTGGACCATAGCAAATATCTCATATAATGTTTATGTTCAGTTATTCATTCTAAATTCATATGTACATGTTTCTTACTTTGATTGTTTTCAATTCTTTTAAACTGTGAAGCTGTGAAGCAATGGAAAAATGTAAGCTCCCCTTGATTGGTGGTATTGACTCCATTTACCTCATCATTTCCCCTTCTATTTTTCCCCTGCCTCTCCGCCTTTTCCTTAGAATGGCGCCCAGCAGGCTTCTCTTCCTGAAAGTCTGCTTCCTGCAATCAGGTAGCAACACCTCCACCCTGGGCCCTATCTGACCTATAGGCAAATGCCTCCCTGGCAATATGCAGATAGTATAGTTAGTTCCCTTCCAAGACTGTATATAAGGCAACAAAGTTTTCTAATAAAGGGAACCTCTCCTGACAGCAAGTCTCCTTTCGTTCTTTCAGGTGGTATTCTAACTTTCTTACTCTCCTCTGGGTAATGTAAACTTTCAAATGAGGCATACCAACCTGGCCCACGTGCCCAGCTTGATTTCCTTTGTAAGTATTAACTATCTGCCATAACTAATTGAAAAATATATTTTTACAAGTATAAACTACACCATACTCTTTCTGTTCATAAACAAAATTTAGAAGAATCAGTGGGCTGTGATTGAAAAACATGCATGCAAAGTTGAATTTCATGTACTTTTTATTAATTTTAGTTTTGAAGCAATTAAAGGAGGGTTTGCCAAAACCAACGTGCAATAAGCAGCCTCTAAAAAAACTCCAATAAACTCCACTTCCTGGTATTGACACTCCGCATAACCCCCTCCATTTTGAGTCAGGATTGATCTGGTGGTTCACTTAATATTGCAAACGAGATGCGATATACCTTCTGAGATTAGGTTGCAGAAAGGCTTTTGTTTCTGTCTCATTTGTCCTACTTCTTGCTCTCTCCTAGACCCTTCACTCTGAGCTAAGGAATCTGTCATGTCTTAATAGTTCTATGGAGAGGCCCATATATCAAATACTAAAGATTCCAGCCAAGAACAATCTAGGAACTGAGGCTCTCAGTCCAACAAGCCCACAAGGAAACTGAATTTGTGATAACCACATTAATGAGCTTGAAAACAGAGCTTCCCTTAACTGAACCTTCAAGTGAGCCCTTAGCCTCAGCTGACATCTTGGGTACACTCTTCAGAAATTCTCTGATATAGAGGAATCAAGCTAAGCTGTGCCTGGATAAATGTCTGAGCTACTAAATTATAGTGTAACTTGTGCATCAATATATAACTGGTACACAATGCACATAAATTCCATTCAAAATGTGAGTACAAAAAGTTTCAATTGTTTCTTCAGTTTTGCATGTAAGGTAGCAGTAAAATATCTCTGATAAAAAGTTTCAATAAAGATTTAAAACCGGCTAAGGGAGGTTATTTGACAGGATCTAGGCATTATATATAGTAATTGCAAATAAATACTCCAGACATATTTGTAGATTAAATGAACAATTTTCAAGTTTTCTAGATGCACAGGTTTCTGTCCACCTTGGTTTTGTCTGGAAGGTAACAAAAAGTCACATGATCCAAAAATTTATTTCCTTATACTGCCTGGACTTGACTGTACTCATTCTCCCCTCATTGTTTTTGAAGTGCCACTGTTAGCCACTAATTGTTTAGATAACAGGAAGACATTATTTTTCTCACAACTTTTAAAGTGAGTGGGAGAAATCATACCAACTTTGTCCAATAGTAGAACATTGGATTGATGTACAAGATAGGTACATTTTAGTAAGTAGCTGAAAGAGTGGATTCTAAGAGAAAAGGAACTGAATAAAATTTGATCTTCTCAATAATATATGATCTGAAGAAAATGATCTGAAGCAAATGAATAAAGAAATTAGAAAACATCAGCACAATTTTCCTTAATATGCTTCCATTTGAAATAGGCTCCTCAAATATATCCTTAAAAGGAACTTACAAAAAAAATTGCACATATCAGCAAGAGAAATAAAATGGGGAAGAGAACTACATTCTATGGTTCATTTAAAAGGAAAGGTGAGGATTTTAAAAGACCATAAAATACTACTGCCAGCTAGAAAATACCAATATGCTTTTATAGTAATTATTTCTTGAAGTGCAAATTTCCTATTTTCATGAATTATTCACTAGAAGGGCTTTTTTGTTTTTGTGGTACTAGGAACTGAACACAGGACCTTGTACATGCTAGTCAAGTGCTTGACTACTGAACTACACGCCCAGTTCAAAGGGATTTATTTATGTTTTTGTGTGTGATGATTTTCAGGTGTGAAAATAAAGGATTAGATGGTACATAATTGCTTTATTATGTTAATACCACATTTCTGCCTAGTGACAATAATTTTTTTCTTGATTATTATCAAATAATCTGTTGTAGTTAATAAAGCAGCATTAAATTCCAGACACAATAATGCCATTGAATTTTAAAAATGATTGCAAATAGGAAAATGTACTCACAGATTTCCAAGGAATTTTCTAGAAGCCTTGCTGGAAACAGTTATCTTTTTCTCAAAGGGGAATAAAAATCCAGAAATAAATTGTCAGTTATAGAAAAAATGCATTTTTTCTGCTTTGGAAAAGAAAATATTTAAAAAAAATATTTTTACAGTAAATTCTCAAAAAACAAATTCTTGAAATATATTTAACTTTTCTTACTGAAATTTTAACCACTTTCCAGCCTGATGTATCTTGATTGTAACCTAAAACTTCTTGAGCAGTTTGTTGGGCAATTGCCTTATAGTCCATTTATCTGTAAAGTTTTAGAAACAAATGATTGGTAAGAATATAATCATATGAAAACATTCTTTTTTTAAGACAGGGTCTCACCATGTGGTTCAGGTTGGTCTTGAACTCATGGGCTCAAGAGATCCTCCCGCCTCACCTCCCAAGTAGCTGGGACTACAGGAGTGGCCACCATGCCTTGCTCACATAAAAAGTTTTAAAATGCTATATTACATTTTAATATAATTTCTGTAATGCCTGTCACCTAGCAATACAATATAATTACTTGTTGATTGCATACATGTGTGAATCCCTTTCTATTTTACAGTCTTTCAAATGAGAAACTGTAGTAAAAGAAGGAAAAGCCAAACTTTTGCAAGCAAATACACCTGAATTAAATCCTGTTTCTGCCACTTATTTTGTGAATCATGTTACTTAATATTTGTTTTCTCATTTTATTCTTGGTGTAAAATTGAGATAATATCTATCCTGTAGAATTAGCATGAGGATTAAATGAGATAATGTACTTAAATCTCCAACCTCAGTGCAAGTTATTTAAGAGTCATTCAATAAATCATTATTATTTCTAACATCTATTGTTCATGTGCTCTTGGGAACTGATAGTTTAAAAATGAATGGCAGTGACATGAGCTAACCCTTGGTTTCCTCTTCAAATAAATATAACTCATACCAGTCATATTCTTTTTTTTCCCCCATAATTGAGTACATAGCAAATGTACAATTTGATGTCTAGCTTTTCCCCCCACTTAACATTATTACATGGATATTTGTCCACACCCCTAAAATCTCTTTGCAAAGATGATTTTTACTTTTAATGATTATACTGAACACTGTCATTTGGCAATTTACTGATCATTTCCAAATTCGGGTTTGTTTTTTCCCCTGTTACTGGGGATTTTTTTTTTTAATTTGTTGAGATTTATTGTATGCTTCTTTTCCCTCTCCTCTATACATTTTTGGGGGGGTGTATGTGGTGCTGGGGATTGAACCCAGGGCCTTGTGCATGCAAAGCAAGCACTCTACCAACTGAGCTATATCCCCAGCCCCCAGTCATATTCTTGTTCACTTAGCTCCAAACATACCGACCTCCTGGCTGTTCCTCAAATATAACCAAGTAACTCTGTACCTCGGGTTCTTTGTACTTGCTGGTTCTTTCCCTCTGCTTGGAAAACTCTTCTCCAATGTGTTTACATGACTGATGTGGTTTGATTGGTGTTTTTGTTTAAATGCCACTTCCTCAGAAAGGATCAAATTTAAATCAATTCAATTTAAACACATTTACTGAACTGCTACTTGAACTTAGGTACTGAACACTTTTGTCTCCCTAAAAATTCATATGTCAAAATCCCAACCTCCAATATGATGTTATTAGGAGATGGGGCCTTTGGGAGGTAATTATTAGTTCATGAGGACAGAGACCTCATGAATGAGACTAGTGGCCAAATGAGAAATTGCAGAGTTCATTTGTCCTGTCTGCCAGGTGAGGACATAGCCAGAGAGTGACAGGTGAAAGGTGGCAATGTGTAACCTGGAAGAGGGCTTTCACAAGAAACTAATTATGATGGCAGCCTGATCTTAGACTTCCAGCCTCCAAAACCATGAGGAACAAATTCGCTGTTTATGAGCCACCCAAATTATGGAAATCTTGAAGCAACTCAAAAGAACTAAGACTGGTACAGTGGTAGGAATATCAAAGAAGTTGAGGAACTTAATGTTTTTCCTGTGAATGAGTTCAGGAAGCTGTAGTCTCATTGGCCCTTCTGCCCATCAAACCAGTATTTTAGTTAGGGGAAGCTGATAGGTATGGTGCAAAGAATCTAAAAACAGCTGGACTTGAATGCTAACCTTACCACTTATCATCAGCTGTATTACTGAATAAATTGCTCAACTTTAACTTCAATTTCCACATTTATACGTGAAGTTAATAATACTTATTGCATGGAGTCTACAAGGATTAAGTGCATTAATATATGTAGCAGTGCCTGAAACAATGAGGGGCCTTGATATAGTTGACCAAAAAGGTTAGTTTCTTTTCTTAAAATGGACACATTTTGGTTTTAAATGCCTAAAAGCTGCCTCCTTAAGCACCTCAATAAAGTGTCTTAGAGTTTAATTATCAGTTCATTTCCATGTTAAACTGCTTCTAAAACTCTTTATGTTGGATCATAAATTTATTTCTTTAGTTCTCCAGCAAGGCACAACAGGTAGATGATATCTTTTTATATTAGAAAAGCTTTACTAAACCATTATAACTTCCTCTTTTCTAGCAGAGTCCTGGTTTCTTTACCTTTCCTAACAAATCTAGTCCAGAATTTTAGCAATCATTGGGACTCTTCTCCAAATCCTCATAGAAACCTCCATATCTGTTAACCTGGAAGGGAACAAAATAAAGTAGAATTACTCTGATCCATGAATTAGGTCAAAATATTTGATAATTTCCTTTAAATATTCTCAGTGTCCTTCATTTATACTTTATTTCTTCATTAGGAAGTATTTACTGTATATGACCCAAGACAGAAGAAAAAGCTAGTAAAAGACACTTTAAAAGACCCTGTTTATAAAGAACCTTCTGAAACCTTTTTAAAAAAGGTTAAAAAATATTTAGGTAGAATGTTGATTTTTAAAAAAGGTCAGCTTTTTAAGATCATGCCATTGGCTGATCCCTGACCTGGGCTTGTGCTAACATACAAAACATAGTTCTTTATTTTCTATCAGCAACCTACTTGATATTGATCTAAAAATTTCACAGACTGTCACTAGCTGTAAACGTCTGCAGGGACTGTCTTATCATTTTCATATCAGTAACTGCCAGAGTAGATGGGTTCAATTAAAATTGAACACTAAACTGAATTTTATAGGGTCTGGGCTTTTATTTGGAAGGTAAAGTTTAGTAGGTTAAGAGGGTGAAAAGTAGAAATAGCAAACAAGACTTCAGTGGTATTACCTGGTGACATATCGGATGAGCTGGAAAGCATTCAGATGGAGTTATTAGACAAGGATATCTTCACCCATAGGGTCAGTGGAAAATAAACATAAACCAATATTGAGATGGCATCTTTTTCTGACACACCACTTGGATGAAACCGGATTCTTCGCACCTCTTATCCTGTCTCAGCTTTGTAGATGGGTTCACACATGCTGGTATTGGGTCTTTACATCTGTTTGTATAAACTCCCTGTTTCTGGGCTGCCTGACTGGGCCCCCAATCCGTGGTGGGTCACTGCCATTCTTCTCTGGGAATCAAGGTCCCCAAGGGGTCTGTTAAATCCCATCCCTGGCCCAAGTGCCTTCTCCAGTCCTGCATCTGCTTCGTGTATGAGGAGCTGGCCGGAAGCCCAGGAGGGCAGGGCTCCGCGCTGGGATGGGGTGACTATGGAAGGAGGTGGCGGGAAGCTGCCCTGCTTGGGACGCCTTAGCCTGGGAGGGAATTCCCTGAAAACCAGGAGGCCGAGCTCACTTCCAAGGACGGGGGTTGTGGGGCTGCCGCTCGGCGAACAGAACAGGGGCTGCCAACGCCCCCAAGTCTCCTTCCCACCCGTTCACCTCCCATAGCCCGGGGCGAAGATAGGCTGGTGGGCTCCGCAGAGCAGCCGCGAACGGCGGAGACCGAGGCGAGGACCGCGGCGGGGGCGGGGGCACTGCGACGCGGCCCAAGTCCAGAACCGCCCCCTCCCAAGCCAGAAAGCAGACAAGGGAGAAACTCCACTTCCCCGCCGAGACCGCGACCCAAAGCCCGAAGCGCCCCCGCCCCGGGGCCCCCCGCCCGCGCCCGAGCGCCGCGCACGCGCACCGCAGGCCCGCGCCATGTTGGGTCGGTTTGAAAGCGAGCGCGGGCGTGGCCTGCGCTGTGACGGCGGCGGGGCTGCGAGCAGGGCGCCTGAGGGATGCTTTGTCGCGTCTCTAGCGTTCCGTAACAGGCCTGAGCTTTCGGCGGAGACCGGTGGAAGCGTGCGTTGTTTGAACCTCTTTTGGAGCCTTCGTGGGTGAGTTAGGCCGGAAAGAAGGGTGCATTTTCGAGGGGCGTCTCATCCTTTGACAGCCCGAGGGAAAGGCTAAGGGACGGGCGCCCCTGAGGGAGGAGGAAGGCGTCTCCGGAGGGAGGGAGGGCGCGCGTTGAGTCTGGGAGGACGCTAGGGAGAGTGCGGCCGGCGTGGAGAGGGTCGCGGCACGGGCCGGGGAGTGGGCGCGGGGCCGGCGAGTGGGCGCGGGGCCGGCGTTGCGCTTTCTGGGCAGTCGCCCCGGAAAGCCCGCCGCCGCGCTCTCTGCTGCTGCTCCTGCGGCTGAATAAAAGGTTTCGGAGTGAAAAGCAACTGAAGACTCTGTATCTGTGACTGACGGGGCCGTGAAACCCCCGAAGCGAGAGGGTTGGAGAAATCGGGCGGAAAGTGTAGACCCATCCCGCGCCGAGTGCGCGAAAGCGGTGCCGCCGGGTGGCGCTGCCGACCTTGCCGGGTCTCTTGGCTGCAGAGTAAAGCAGCACTCGCATTCCTGACTTAGACACGGCAGCCCCGCTGTCTCCAAGAGTCCCTAACTTCCTGTACCATATTCTCACTGCTGAGCACTGAATATTCTCTCTTTGCATCAGGGTATTTGACATTTTTTCGCTCTTAAGTCCTCACGTTCTATTGGGCATGATGGATTTGCTTTTGGATATTCGGACTGAAGTGGTCGTGGAGGAAATGGTAAGACACATGGGCATTGCTTAATATACGTGGGATACGAAATAATCCCGTGGTTGACGTGGGAGAAGTCGGTGGGGATATGGGTAGTTGAGGTATGTTGGTAATTGATGGAAGCGGCATGATGAGATGCAGAGGAATTTATTAAACGACCCAACTTTTGCATAGGTTTGAAAACTTTCCATGATAAAAATTAAATTGTGGATTCTCCTTTTGTCAGTCTTGTGAATTAAAATAACTGGTAAATGTCATCACTCACCTATTAAGAACTATAACCTAATAGTTAAGGTTTTGTAAAGTAAAATTGTAACCTGTCATGTGTTCGTGTAAGGGGGAAAAACGTTTCAGTTGAGCTTCGGGAAGTTAATTTGCTTGAGTGCATTTAAATTTCTTTAGTAGGAGGGATAAAGAAAGGACAAAACTAACTTAGTCTAGCCATTCTCTGGAGATGTCCCAATATCACGGCATTTCAAGGATATGGAAGAAGCTAAATAGTAGTTTTCTTATGTTTTGTTGCTTCTACCAACCACTGTCAGGTCTGGAAAGGCATGCTCTGAGGCTGACAGGAAGGTGTTTTACTATCTCTTCTTTAATTAAAACTTTCCATAATTTAAAGTCAAATTTGACTGTTGCTAAGGTTACTTTAAAATTACTGTGACAAATATTTCCAAAATTATAGTCAAAAATTAAATCACAGCCTGTGACATTGATCCTTCTTTTTTAGTATAGAAAAGTCTTTATTTCTGAACAATTGTCATATTATGTTCTGAGTTAGTGCCTGTCCATTCTGTTATTTCTTGGGTTTTCAAATATAGTTCCTATTATTACTGTAAGAAGTTGTTTTAGTTTTCATAATGAAAAAAATCAAGATGAATATATTAAGTTGATTTCCAAATGATCTAACTTTATTTCGAAAGATGAACTGAATATGTTCAACATAAAAATTGAAAATAGGATGGTGTAAAAAAATGAAGGGCAGGAAATAATAAGAATGTTATTTTAGCTGGCCATGGTGGTACACACCTCTAATCCCAGCTACTGTGGAGGCTGAATGAGGTAAGAGGATTGCAAGCTCAAGGTCACCCTGGGCAATTTAGGGAGACCCTCTCTTAAAAAAAAAAAAAGATGTGGAGGGTGTTGCTGGGGATGTGGTTGAATGGAGTGTGCATATCTAGTGGTGCAAGTGTTCATGAGTCTGATCCCCAGCTCTGTCAAAAAAAAGTTATTTGAGGAAAAGTTAGATTAGCTAATTCTGAAGTAAGACTTCTAGTTTGTTATATTTCCATTCTCTTCAGTCTCTTGGGGGAAGGGTTGGCTGAAGTTTTTTATCGACATTTACAATATTGAAAGTGGATGCTCTTTTTCTTTAATATTAAATAACTTTGAAAATTTATTGGAAGCTGGTAATTACAGTGGTATGTGTCTGTAGTCTTCTCTGTTCAGGAGGCTGAGACAGGTGTACCTTTTGGGCTCAAGAATTCAAGGCCAGCTTGGGCAACATAGTGAAACCCCAACTAGAATTTTTTTTTTTTCTTTTTCATTGAGTACCTACTATCTACAGTGCCTGGTAGTAGGCTTATGACTTATTGTATGTAGGGGAATGTTAGGTTTGTGATGTCATAGGATACATCTCCATAAGAAAACAGACTGTACGTGAGTGGTGTTTAGGACTTTAAATGTGAGTATTCTTTCATTGGTACTTCTCATGCATATTCTTAGTCAACTTTTGTATACTTCCAGTCACATACTAGATGCTTAATAAGTGTTTTCTACATCATTGAAAGATTTCATAAGATACTAGAAAAACTACAGTGTCTGAAAAGGAGTTTCTGTTATAGAAAACTGATTTTATTCATTAAAGAAAAATTTTAAAAGCATATTTAGTATTTTTCTCTGTATATCATTATTCCTTTTAATTGGTGCTTTAACTATTTGTTTTCATGTTACAGTTGTTTTTAAGGAAAATGAATAGAAGTAACCCATGTTGAGGAAGCATGGCAAAATCAAACACAAAGCACAGAGTTTGTTCTCAGGAATCTTCAGTTTCTTCCCTTCTGGCAAGCTGCAGCCTGAGTGGTGGTAATTCTTCCAGCTCTGATGGCCCTTTTCACTATAAGGATAAACTCTACAGTTCTGCTTCCCAGGCTCTACAGGCATACATTGATGATTTTGACTTAAGCCAAATATACCCCGGTACAAGCACTGGAAAAATTAGCAGTGGTGGGAGTTCTGCTAATATGCATCAGTTCTCCAAATATATTTATAAACCAAACAATGGTATGCTTTTATTTGTTTTATGTCCAATAATTTGAAGGATTTCAGAGATTATTGTAGCCTTATAGTTAGATCTTTTTTGTTATGTTGAAATAAAAATAACTTTTAGTATCAAAATCTGAATATTTTTGTGAAATACTTTTATAATTCTCTGGTTATCAGGAATTTTCAGCTTAAAAATTCCTCTGTGACCTTGGAGGGGAAGTTTATTAGTATAACTAATAATAGTAGGTAGATCTTAATTCATTTTACTATAGCATAAGGGATAGAGTAGTGATGTGGTTCTAGCTTTCATTAAAATGACAGATAAAATGCAACCTTTCTGAGTTTATACTTGCTCAATTCCAATTGATAGGATAGGTCTGTATTAGTCTTTCTCATTTGTATCCTGTGGAACAATAATGTTCAAACGGTAAGTGTTTGTCCTTGATAAGGCTTACATGAAGACAAGTTTGGATAGTGCAGTTAGCATTTTATTGGGCACTTACAGAATGGCCTAGAATGGAAAAAGTTTGCATTAAACTTAGAGAGATGTGAACAATGTATTTCAGAAGAAGAGAATTAGAATAGCTGTCTTCTGTGTTGTAACCATGCCTTTGTAGGGTGAGAGAGAAAAAATTAATTTTTCCGTCTAGTTGAATAGTACAGTTTTCTATTCTACAGCCAGTATTGAATGACCTATGTTAATTTGATTGTATTAATGTATTAGGTATGTCTAGATGAAAAAATTGAAGAAATCCTGAAGTAAAAAACATGGGAAAATTTAGGTGATTGGAGAGAAATTGTAGAAATAAAACATTGACGAGATGTACGAAAGAAAGCATGTTCTGTTTTGTCAGCCTCTATCTTTTATACTTTCAATCAAAACTTTAGTGAGGATAATGAGAACGTGGCAAAAGCAATTCTTAAACCTTTAATTATCATTTACTGTTGAATGTTTTTAAGTACATGTGATAAAGGAAGATAAATTGAACTGTGTTTTATTTTTCAGCGTTTGACAATCTTGATCACAAAAAGCACTCAGACTCCTTACCCTTATCATATAGAAGAGAGATTGTTAATGACATAGATTCTGTTAGCCTAACAACTGATGATCTGTTAAGACTTCCAGCAGATGGATCATTTTCTTTCACTGATGTTGGACCAGTGAAAATAAGCAAGAAAAGCAAGAAATGTATTGGAAGACCGGGTTCCTCGGCTATTAAAAAGCATCTGAATTTTCAAGATTCCAGCACTTCAATGGGCAAGGATAACTTAGTTACACGTGTTGTAGACACAAATATAAATGGAAAGCAATGTGGTAAACTAAAAAGCCCAAAACTTATGAATAGGACCAATAAATGTATTTTTGAATCATCTTTATCTTTTCCCAAGAAATCATCATTGAAGGACAGTTCACAACACAGTCATGAAAAGAATTATCCAAGATGGCTCACTAGCCAGAAATCTGACCTCAGTGTTTCAGGGATAACTAGTTTACCTGATTTCAAATACCCAGTCTGGCTCCACAATCAAGACTTGCTACCTGATGCAAGTAGTCAGAAGGTTTATAAAGTATTTAAAGAAGATCATTCTTCCCCTAGACATAGTTATCAGGCACAAAGAACTTCTCGGCTTATGAATAAATTAGATTGTTTTGAATATTCTTTTGAGCCCTCAGATTTTTCAAATTACTTCAGTGATGATAAAGGATTAGTTAATGAATACAGATGTGATTCTGAACATAGCCAATGTCAGTGTGAGAATCCACTTCTCCCAGGACAATCCAAAAAGCCATTCAGTGGTAATATTTTGTTTTTAGTTTTTTGTTTTTAATTTTTTAAACAAAAGGAAGTGCTGAAAATTTGGACTAATATATAGGAACTTTTATGTTTAATTTTGCTGTAGTTTTATATGTTTTTAGAGTGCTTCTAATCTTTATGTAGATTCAGTAGGTTTATTTTCTCTCTTTTTTCTTTCCATTTTGATATAAATTTGCTGTTACAGATATCTTAATTATCTTTAGTCTTGTTGCCTTTGTGAGATTTTGTAGTATTTTGCATTTGTTTTTGAAGAATTAACATAATATTTTAAAATTAGGTGACAAAATTGAACTGCTTATACTGAAGGCCAAGAAAAATCTAGATCAGTGTACTGAAGAATTACCGAAGTCTGTGGAGAAGGATGACAGTCCTTGCTCATTAGATAAACTTGAAGCAGAAAGATCATGGGAAAATATTCCTGTTACTTTGTAAGTGACAATGGAAGAGCTGTTTAGTTTTCTAAATGAAAAATGCCATATGAACATCAGATTTATTTTTTAAATAATGGTAATCAGTAGTAAGAACTTTGTAATTCTGTAGAATGTAGACTTCAGTGTTGCTTAAATTGCAGTTTTCATTGTTACCACAGGATGGGGTAATGTTCATGCCTATAGGTACATTATGTAATTTCTGTCTTTGTTACATGTTCACTTTGGTTCACTATTAAATATCGGTATATGTCAATATGAGGGATTAGAACCAAAACCAATTTGCAAATGGAGAAGTATTAGGAAATTTTTGTTCCTTTTTTTCAACTTTAAGCTCCACCCCAAGTTCTTTCCTTGTATTAGTTATTCATTCCTTTTCATTTATATTTTACATTCTCTTTTAGTTACTGTTTTCCTTAAATGATGAGCTTATATGGTCTATCATCTAGCTTTTATAGTTTCTAAAATAGTCTTTGTTTTGTTTAACCTTTCCATGATATAGTTTCTCAGAATAATTTTACATGTGTTTATCTACCCACCTGAGAATGTGATTGTGAAGTTAAGATTTGGAAAGTAGAAAAGTTTTTATTCATAGTGATGTTATTACATTAGGACTTATCAGATATGCATTATTGGTGACACATCAATGTCTTAGGCTCTTAAAAATTATTATTATTATTATTAGTAGTAGTAGTAGTAGTAGTACCAGGGATTGAACCCAGGAGTGCTTAACTATTGAGCCTCATCCCTAGCTCTTTTTGTATTTTATTTAGAGACAGGATCTTGCTAAGTTGCTTAGAACCTCGCTAAATTGCTGAGGCTGGCTTTGAATTGGTGATCCTCCTGCCTCAGCCTCCTGAGCTGCTGGGATTACAGACATAAACCACTGCACCCAGTCTCTTATTATCTTCAGTTGTCTGGGCTTTTATTTTGTTTAACAGAGTCCATTAATTCCTGGTTTCATTTTTGGTTACTTCTAAGTTGAATAGCTCCATTTTTGAATGTTGATGCTGACTGTAATTCCAATTTGGATTCCTGTCTCTGCCCCTTTGAGATGGGAGAAAAAAAAACTACTTTGATAGTTATGAAGAGTCAATTGGTTAGAAAGTGAAATTAGATATAGTACAATTTCTGATTAAGGTTGAATTTTTTATAAATTGTAGTAGTAATGATGATTATCCAGAATATTTCATTTTTTTTTAGCTTATCATCTTGAGTTATTTCAACAATATCTTTTTTTGAACCTTATTACAGAAAAAAGTTCACTTAATGCTTGGCGCCTCTTATCTTTCTTATTCCCTAATTTATTTTCTTACCAGTTGTTCTGTGTATTAGTAAAGTATCATAGCTTCAATACTTTGTTTTCAGCTGGAACCAAAATGAATGGGCAAGTAGTATCAGAAATGTTTAAGAGGAAAAATTTTGAATGTATTTGCTGTATTTTGTAATTAGATAATATAAACTCCTGGCTTGTATAATATTATCAATGGTTTGACCTACCAACCTGCATACAGTAGTTCATTTTTGGCGGATCAGTTTGCATTTTGATGCTTATATTTGTAGATAAAACAAATCTGCTTAAGATTGATAAATTATCAACCTGTCATTAGGCTGAAACAAAGTAGAATAGGAAGCAACTAAAGGTAGCATTCTGAAAAGAAGAACATAACCATAACAGCTAATTGTTTTTTAAAAAACTTTTTATTATGAAAAATTTCAAACAAATACAAAAGTACAGGAATAGCATAATAAACCTGCTTTAATAATCATACCACCTTCAGTTATTAGGTGCAAAAATGTCTTTTCACAACAGTTGGTTGATGGACATACATACTTTACATATGTGTGTGGGTGTGTGTGTGTGTGTATATTTTTTTTTTTGTAAACAATAAGGGAAAAACCTACCTGGAGTGAGAAAAGCTCATGGTAAATTATAAATATGGCAGTAAAGAAGTGCTTCTTATTAAGAAACAGTATTAGCATGTGACATTTAAATATATAGAAAGTGTCTTAGATCTCTAAATTCTTGAGAGTTACATACTTTTTAGTGGTATTTAAGTAACAGAAATGGAATTAATAGACTTATTCCTATGATGAATAGAATTTGATTTGGGGAGCATTCTTATTTTTGCTGGGAGTGCTCTTTTCTTTATTACTTGAACATTAAAAAAGAAATGAGGGGCTGGGGTTGTGGCTCAGTGGTAGAGCACTTGCCTAGCATGTGTGAGGCACTGGGTTCGATTCTGAGCACCACATGTGAATAAATGAATGAAATAAAGGTCTGTTAACATCTAAAAAATACTAAAAAAAAGAAATGAATATTTCTAGAGCATGTATTAAATGAACTATGTTCATAAAGAGTTAACTCAGTTATTTTTGCAATACCTCTGTGAGATAAGTGAGACAAAAAATGTAGAAACTGAAGTTTAGACAAATTACCTAAGATCCAATGATGATTAGGATTTGTACTCAGGAATTTTAGTTTTGTAAATAATCCTTTTCCCAGTACAGTCTATCCTCCATGTAAAAACCAGTTCTGGAGGGGAGGTCTGTCTTATCATGTCTTATCACCTGGAAGTGGGAGACCATTTCACTGCCATTCCAGTAGAAATTCATGAGTTTGTGGGGTATTTGATTATCATTGGATAAGTAACCTTAAACATTTTTTTTTAAAAAAATATATCTATATCTATATATATTGTGGTGCTTGGGATCAAACTCAGGGCCTTGCATGTGCTAGACAAGCTGAGCTACTGAGCTACCCTGACCCCCAGTCCTAACAATGTTTAATTGGAAAAATGGACTACTAATTTTAAACAGTGAATTTTTATAGCTGTTCTGTAGTTTAAGGCTTATTTATTTGAGGACTTGTATCTTCAGTTTTTCTTTTAAGGCTTGAAAGGTGAAGCAGGAGGATAGAGAGGGGTTGGATTCTGGTATTAGTTTAGAAGAAGATAGAGGAATTGCCATCTAACATTGATATGAGTCATAATGGTGATGGTTATTTCTCAGTGACCACTTGTATTTCAGTGAAAATCCTTGAATTATATACTGTATAATTTTTAGGATTTGGGAACTTAATTGCTGTTTTATATCCTTTCATTTCTGTTTAGCAAATCTCCTGTTCCTGTTAATTCTGATGATAATCCTCAACAAGCTTCAAGTGAAAAGTATGCTAAAGAGGTTCTTGAAGACTTTTTAAATAATGATAGTCAGGTGAGTGAAGTTAAGTCTTACTTATTAAAAGACTTATGATTAATATGTAGTTAGTAATTTCTAAGTTCTTGGGTATTTTACAATAACAACAAACCCAAATTCTCTTCTCCTCAACATACATCCATAAAACCATAACTCCTTTCAGAATTATTTGTAATTTTACTTGAATATTCTAAAGTAGAAGAACCCATTGTTGAATTCTACAGATAGAAATTGTTATTACAGTGTTTGTTTATGAAACCCATATGAATAGACCATTATGCAGGAAATTTTATTTTCTCAGGCCAGTTGAATATTGAGGTTTGTGTTCTCATAGTTATAAATATTTTAAAATAGAAAGTGACAGATCTATATTTTGAAATAGAAACTAGCAGTTGTGTGGAGAATATCTTGAAACTACCTAGAGAAGGAACAGGGAACCTAGTTGGGAGGCTATTTCAGTCTTTCAGAATAAGAGGAGTAATAACTTTGATTAGAATGGGCATGTTGGAGGTGCTCCGAAAGTGGTAGACTTGAGATGTATTTGAAGATAGACCTGGTAGGATGAATACATAGAGAATCCAAAGGATGAATCCAAGATGGTTGAGTCAAGCAATTAGAGGATTGGTGGTGGTGTTTACTTAGGGAAGGAGTACTGGTAGAAGAATAAATTTGGGGATTTGTTTTAAGCTTGAGATAGATGAGTGTTAATACTAATCAGTGGTACCCCAACCCTTGCCCACACATACACAGACTCACTATCAGGAACATTTTTGTTTTTTGAGGTTTTCGCTTTGAAATTTTTGATGTACAGAAAGTTGCAAAAAAAAACTATAGAAAGTTCCTGTGTTTCCTTCTTCAAGATTTCCCTAATATTAACAATCTTATATAACCCTAGTACAGTGATTAACAGGTCACTGTCTTAGTTACAAATGGTTTAGTGTGTACCTTTCTACATTTTCACCAGTTTTTACTCAATGATCTTTCCAGGTTCCAGTCTAGGATCCAACATTTCCATTTAGTTGTTTCCTCAATTGACTTTATTCTGTTGCAGCTTTTTAGTTTTTCCTTAACAGGGTTTTTGTAGGTAGATTTTGTAGAAGTTTTCTCATGATAAGGATGGAGTTGTGCATTTTTGGCAAGAATATCAATTAAGTCATATTGTGCCTTCTCAGTGCATCATTTTAGTTTGTTCATGATATATTGATGTCATTGATATATTGACGTTACTGCAGTAAAATAATAGTAACGTAACAATATTCTGTTCGTACTCAATATTACACTTGAATGTTTGATTAAAGTAGTACTTACTAGCTTTAGTAAAACTACCATTTCCCCTTGTAATTAATAAATATCTTAGGGAAGATACTTTGAGACTATGCAAAGTTACATCCACTAATTTTAGTATAATTGGTGAATTTTATCTTTTTTTCAATACATATTAATTAAAATTCTTGTGTAATGATAGTTATGCCTTTTCCCTGATTTGTTTATGAAATTGTTTACATCAGTAGGAACTCATAGATATTTATTTTATTCTAGTTTTATAATACAAAATTCTTTATATTGTTAAAATTGTTGCAGTTTAGTACCATAGGAGTTTCTTCAGGTTAGTTCCTATGTCCTTTTGACATGGCCCCATTCTTTTTTAAGAACTTTTCTGAGGAGCTGTGGTTCTTTTTATTAGAAAGTGGTATTTAGAGCCAGGCATGGTGGCACACCTGTAATCCAAGTGGCTTGGGAGATTGAGGCAGGAGAATCTTGAGTTCAAAACCAGGTTCAACTTAGCAAGGCTTAAGTAACTCAGTGAGACCCTATCTCTAAATAAAATACAAAATAGGGCTGGGGATGTGGCTCAGTGGTTGAGTACCCTTGAGTTTAATCCCTGGTAACCATCTGTACTGCTAAGAAAAAAAAAAAAAAAAAAAAGAGGTATTATTACCGTAGGGTTGTTGTTCATTATAGACTCAGCAGGCTGATCTAGGAAGCATGTTTACCAAACTATATATTATCACACATCTATATTTCTATACCTGTACATGGATATTTACATATACATATAATGTGTGTGTGTGTAAGACCATGAGTTCATACTGATTCTTAGGATTTTCAGTATAATTCTACAAGATTTGATTTAGCTTTTCCTTATTTCTTTTTTTTTTTGTACCAGGGATTGGACTCAAGGGTGCTCAACCACTGAGTCACATTCCCAGCTCTTTTTTATTGTAGGTCACGTATAACCTCACTAAATCGCTGAGGCTAGCTTTGAATTTACAATCCTCCTGCCTCTGCCTCCCAAGCTGCTGTGATTATGGGCATGCATCACCATGCCCAGCTTATTTGTAATTGTTTTCTTCCCAACTAACTCCCTTTAATGTGGTTATATTTATTTATTTATTATACTGTTAGGTAATTCACTATTATATATTGGGCTCTCCTAATGTTCTGTTTCATTTAAATTGTTTTTTGAATGTGTAAAACATCACTATGACTCTAAGAGTTAGAGATAAACGAAAAGATGTACCCAGAGGCATTCATTACTAGGTTTTGTTTGTTTGTTTTGTACTTGGGATTGAACCCAGGGTCACTTATCCACTGAGCCACATCCCCAGTTCTTGTTTATATTTGATGTAGAGGCAGAATCTTGCTGAGTTGCTTAGGGCCTTGCTAAGTTGCTGAGGCTGGCTTTGAACTCAAAATCCTCCTGCCTCAGCCTCCCAAGCCACTGGGATTACAGTTGTTTGACATTGTGCCTTGTTTCATTACCAGCTTATAATGACACAAATTATATCACACAACACCAACGTTAATTAAGCCCAACCGAATCCTTATACTGTTTCTTTTTCTTCTTAAAATTTTAAAACAAATTTATTATAGCAAAATCTACATATAACAAAAATTTGCCAGTTTAACCAAACATTTTATGTGGCTGGTACTAGGGATTGAACCCAGATTCTTGCACATACTTGGAAAATACTCTACTACTGAGCTACATTTCCAGCCCCTTTTTATATTTCAGATTTTAGACAGTCTTGCTAAGTGGCCGAGCCTGACCTTCATCTTGTGATTCTTCTGTCTCAGTCTCCCTGGTATCAAGGATTACAGGCCTGTACCACTGTACTGACCTAGTTTAGCCCTTTTTAAATATACTGAGGCATTTAGTATTTTTATATTGGGTGTAGCCACCATCATCATTCATGTCCAGAACTTTTTTCATCTTCCCACATGGAAACTGCACCCATTAAACACTACCTCCTCTCATGTCCAGAATTTTTTCCTCTTTCCACACAGAAACTGCACCCATTAAACACTAACTCCTCTCTTTCCCACCTTCTGATAAAAGCAGCATTCTTCTTTCTGTCGCTATGAATTTGTTACCCTTGGAACCACATGTATGAAGTTTCATATAATATTGTTTCTGTTGTGACTGGTTTATTTCACTTGGCTTATTGTGTTTAAGATTCATCCACGTTGGAGCATATGTCAAAAATTTCCTTTGTTCTTTAGACTGAATAATATTACATTCTGTGCATGTGCCACATTTTGTTTATCTATTCATCTACATGTAAACCCTGCGGTTCTTCAGCTTTTTGCTATTGTGAGTGATGCTACTATGAACATGGGTATACAGATGTCTGCTTAAGTTCTTGTCTTTGCTTCTTTTGGATATGTACCTTGAAGGAAAATTGCAGGATCATATGGTGATTCTGTGTTTAGTTTTTTGAGGAATTGTACTGTTTTCCACAGTGGATGTACCCTTATATATTTCCATGTTCTGTTTCTTACATCCTGTTCATATAATTGTGGGAGGATCTTTAAAATCTTGTCATTCTGCTCTCCTTGAATATCTTATGTAAGTCAAATACTTCCTATGTGAGTGAAGTTTAAACATTGTGTAAACTTGCATAGCCAATGCTGAAATACGTTAAATTGCAGACATCTGCAGAGGTTTATTTGCCACTTTGTGGATAGCTATCAGGACACAGCAACTCATTTAAAAGATATAAATAATAGACTATTAAGACTTTTAAAAGAAGTTTTAAAATATCCCTTACAGATTATCTTAAAAGAATCCTGACCACCTTATGTGGCTAAGTACTATTGCCTTCTTTAGACACAGGTAAGCTCAGTGATAAGTGAGATGTGAGTGTTATTTAGGTAGTTCTTCAGATATGTGACTCTGAAAGGCCAATATTCTCTATATGAAAACATAAACATGTAAGTATGCAGAGAAAGCTATATTTAAAATTTTAGTCCTTGCTCTGCTGATAAGTAGTTTCATTCACACCTCTGAAAAGAGCATGTTGGTTTACCTGCTCTCTGAAGACCTTTTCCATCATAAAAAACTGTGATTTTAAATCTACAAAATGAATTTGTTGTAAATATAAACATGTGCTATTCATTTTGCAAGAGTAGGGATTAGAAAGGAAATGCCAAACTTAATCGTATTGTCTCCAGATAACTTCATCTGGAGAGTGGGTATGGGGAAGTGGTAAGTTACAATTTTGATATTTTAAAACATTTTAATATGCATTGTTTCGATTTATTTATTAATTTTGTTTTGGGGGAAACTTAACACAAAATAAAACTCTTATTCTCTCACATTTGAATGGTTAACTTAACTACTATCTGTTTTAACTGAAGATCTCTACCCTTTCTGGAGGCAAACATCATGGTCCTGTTGAAGCTTTGAAACAAATGTTATTTAATCTTCAAGCAGTACAGGAAAGTTTTAATCAGAATAGGACTACAGAGCCAAACGAAGAGGTTAAACAAGTAAGCAAAAACTTGATTTATAAATTGAGATCTGGGTTGCTACACTATAGCAAGGGGATTTTCTTCATTGAAGTATAGTTTTTAAAGTCTGATTATAAATTCTAATTCTACCACTACTAACAAGTAGACCATTTGTACAAATCATTTAACCTCTTTAATTTCAGTTTTAGTTTATTTGTTTTTAACTAACAAATAAACATTGTGTATATTTTTGGTGTACAACATACTGCTTTAAAATATGTATACACCATCGAACAGCTAAATCAAGTTAATTAACATACATTACCTCACTTATTTTTTGTGATAAGAACACTTAAAATCTACTCTCAATGTATGTAGTGCATTGTTATTAACTATAGTCACCGTGTTGTATAGTATCGCCCTTGAACTTATTTCTCCTAGGTAAATTTTGTATTCTTTTACCAAAATCTTCTATCTATCACCTACCAGTCATTGGTAACCACCATTTTACTCTACTTCTGTTAGTTGGACTTTTTGGATTCCGCATATAAGTGAGATCATGCAGTATTTATCTTTTTGGACCTGGCTCATTTTGCTTATAAGTTTCCTTTTCTATAAAATGAGTTGTTGAGAAAATGAGTTGAAACTAACCATGTAAAGTACTTAGTATAGTGCTTGGCAATTCGTAAATACTAAATAAATGTTAGCTATTTTTTTTTGTCATTGTTCTGTTGTTATTATTCAGTAGAGTTTTATGAAATTCAATTTTTAATGAGTGAATCAGCTCTTGAGAACTACCACAGCCTATTCATTTGAATTTTAAATTTTTCTCCCAATATTCTAATAATCATAACATTAACATACAGAGTGTAATCCATTCTTCTTTCCCTTCCCCTTTTAGGCATCATTGAGGTACCACCTTACTCAGTAAAGTTGTAATTTCAGGCCAAGACTTAATTTTTAATGGACATATAATCTAAATAAATTAAATTTTTTAATTTTTTTTAATTTTTAATCTCTGACAGGCACACTAGAAATCTTGGGATTTTTTTCTTTTTCTTTTTTCCCCTCTCTCTAATTCTTTACCTGCTGCCCTAATCATCCATTACTATTTTTTACTTTTACATGTCTTTTACCCAACCCTCAATAAAGTCTCCACATGTACCACACACTACAAACAACACATGCACAAGCAATCCATTAATAAGTTAATTACATTTTATTTTAAAATATATCAGATTTGGGTACACAGTGCTTCACGTAAGCTTTAAGAATTGTAATGCAGAATACTTTACTTCTTGGACATGTAATTTTTAATGGACAATTGAAAGATGAATCTAAGTGGTAGTTGTATTTTTAGAATATAGGAAAAATTTTTTAATGCTCTCTTGTTTGCTAGAATTAATTCTTTGAAAATGTAGAAAATATATTTTTAATGTTCCTAATCACATTTTAAAAGGATTTCATTTTTAAAATTTAAAAATTTTTAATTTTTTTGTTCTTTGGTATTTTTAATAATAGATTTCAGAAGATGATTTCTCTAAATTACAGTTGAAGGAAAGTATGATTCCTATTACTAGATCTCTTCAAAAGTAAGTATTCTTTACTACTATGGATACAAATTCATCTTAGTCTTCAATCCTTTGATTGAAATTAGGATGGAATTAAGTAGATCCAAAAATAGATGCCTAGTTGGCATATTTAAACTTGTTAGAGCACATTATCTTCTAAGAAAACATCGTTTTCTCTTAAACCTATGCTATTTCCTATTTAAAATGTTCGAAGGACCTAATAAGATATCCTTAGACATTTAAAATATAACATATGAACGGCTTATTCTCCTTTCATTTCTGAGTAATAGCAACAATTTGAGTTAGTACTGGTATAGATATACTATAATAAAAACTTATTATGAAATGAATTTTCATGTAGTTTGTCTACAATAAATATAATAGTAACAAATGTATCATTATTTGTCACATATCTAAAAGTATATATAAAGTATATATAAAGGATAATATTCTGGATATAAAGATACATATAATTTTCTTAGTTAAATTGTCTTAAATAAAAAGTGGAGAACACAGGTCTTGATATTGACAGAAGAGAAGGCTATTTATAAGTTTGTGTGAATACTAAGTATCCTCAGAAGATAGAATTACTGAGCTTGAGAAATACTAAGATTAAAAATTTGTACTCTAGTAACCTATTTCAAAACTTGACTATAAGTGAAGCTAACTAAATGTCTCCTACCTTTTGTATTTTCAAAATTTGCTAAGGATTCTGTTAACTAAGCAAGTAGTAGAAAAGTAAAACACAAGATGTGAACTTATGACTCTAATTTTTAAGTATACATGTTTGGTAGGAATAATACTTCTTTATTTGTAGCTTGTCTTTGTACTTGAATAAGGTGTTTTATACTTAGTGACATTTATTGAATATTTATCAGTGTTCTAAGTGCTATTGAATATAATTCATGCGATCCTTAGGGACCCTATGAAGAAAGTACCATTTTTGTCTTCATAATATAGATCAGGGTATAGTTGTGGAGTTAATAATAAAGAATCTTGCCCAAGGTTGCATAGCTAATAAGAAGGAGCACTGGGACTCAAAGTAAAAATGAAAAATCTGTTTCTAACATGAATGGTAGTGTAAATTTTCTTGGAGACTAGGTGCAGGACCTTAGTTGATAATCTAGGATGAAGACATCATTCTACTTTAAATTTTAAAGTTAATGATTTCAAGTTTTCTTTTGCTGTGAAACACATTGATATTGAACTTGTGTTGCAGACCCAAATGTGTTTTCTTGAGATAAAGTACATATCTTAAAAGATCTTTTTGTTAAAAACACTGGGCTGTAAATCACCAGAAAAACTGATACTGATCCTTAGGTGCTTTTACAAGGTGCTAGAATTTTTGTTTTGTAATATTAGTAACTTTTTTGCTAACATAAACAGTGATCTTACCTAACTATAAAATTCTACTTTTAAGGAGAGCAAAATTCATGTTTTGTTAGATTGCATTTAGTAGTTGATTTTGTTGTGTTAACAAGAGAAATCTTAATTTGACTTTTATTTTACATTTCAAAAATATTGTCAGTAGGGAATCTACCATTTATGTTACTTCATAAACAGGACAAACTGTTATGAAGTAAATTTAGACTTACAAAAGTGTATCAGTGTATTTTTCATTGTTTTCAGTCTGAAAATTGACACAAAGGACAATTGAAAATTAATTCAATTCCAGAATTATTCTTTCTAGACTGCAAAGTATTCTGGTTATACATATAGTCATCTTTTCCATATTAGGATAATACCACACTTTTCAATCTTATTGGAGAAGTCATTGATTTTTTTCTTATTCAATAAAATGTGTTTTCTTCACAACTGTAACTGACCTTTTAAGCGCTGTTACTTGTTAAGTATGATACAAATGATATCTGTTATTCTTTCCTCTTAGGTTACTTGGCAGATTAACTTAAAAATTGAAAGTCAAAAATAAAATTTCTAAATAAATGTTTATTGAAGATTAGGAAATTCTTTTAATCCCCAAATATTCAGATCTCAAAGTTTTATAAGGAATAGTTTTCAGTAGTTTGATATTGATATTATTCTCTTGAGTTCATTTCTTCTACTAATTTTGAAGTTAATAAACAATGTAAATCACCCTTTCTTGCTGTCTTCATTGACTATTCAGTCCTTAATATTGGTTTATAATGTGTTCTATACTTTTTAATGAAGGGCCTTGCACCACTTATCTCGCCTGAGAGACCTGGTTGATGATACCAGTGGGAAACAGTCACCGAAAATGTGAAGAGGAAAATAAAATTGTCACCACAATAAATAGTCACCACAGAACAAATATGTATTTTTTTCCTATTACTTAAGCTGACAAATACAAGCCATGTACTATTTTATGATTGGTTCAAGTATATTTCTCAAAAGCTAACCTTGAAAATGATCATACATTTTGTGACCTATCTTCATTTTGTGCTTAAATAGTAGAATGTGAACTGAAGGGCCCACAATTTATGTTAAAGTGTTAGTTTGGTCTTTAGACCAGGAAATGTATAATATTCAAAGATGGATGATTTTCATTCTTGATGCTTGTGTATACTTAACCTTCAGTATCCTCCATTTTTTTAAAAATAAAAATGCAACATCCACTTTTAAGCAGCTTAAAAAGGAATATCATACCAAAATTGTTATAGTTTATATGAAGTCTGCTACTTTTAAGATTTCAGAAATCAAATATTTAAGGTATGTTGTATTTGTTTATGACATTAGTTTAACAGGAGGTGACATGGAGCCAAAAGGAATTTTTTGTGTGTGTGTGACATCTAACAACTCATTCAGTTAATGCTTTGATCGTGTGTGAGACAATCTTGATAATACTTGAAAGTTTACAAATCACTTTGCTGGAGACATTTGAACACTTATTATTAGATATTATTTTCCAGATTTTAGTTTGGGGGATAACTGTGGACTCTGTTGCCAGTTGCTTTATGAAATTTGAAACCAAACTTTAAAAACAAAAATCAGAAAACAACTCTATATTTTAAAGATATTTTTTAAGAGTTTTCTTTTTTTTAAGAGTTTCAAGGGTTTTCTTTAAAGTCTCTGTAGTCTTCAAAATTTGACTTTAGCTAGACCTGAACAGAGCTCTGTAATTTTGTAATTTCTTCCAAATGGTATTATAACTATTTCTAATAAACAGGAAGCATCTTTATCAACAAAACTAAAAATTGTCATAAAGCATGACTAATAACATTTAAAAGCATGATGAAATTAAAGAATGTCTATATATTTTCAAGTACTACAGATTAATACTTTACCCAAATGGCAGCATCTTTGCTAAGTAGATTTATTGTCAGATAGGCATTTCTAAGCACATAGTGTCAAAGAATTTTTTTCCCAAAATATTGTTTGTGTTTAGTACCTTTGTTACAGAACTGATGTGTCAAACACTAAAGAGTTGAATACTTGTGAGTTCTCCTCCACCCTTGAAGGTTTCTTTTTCTTTCTTTCTTTTTTTTTTTAAAATTTTAAATCCGTATAGCTCTGGCTGGTTTGAGAGGCACTTACCAGTAATTATTTTGTTTACTCTGTAGAGATATACTTTTTCAAATACATTTATTTATTTATTTTTATGTGGTGCTGAGGATTGAACCCAGTGCCTCACTCACGCCAGGTGAGCGTTCCACCACTGTGCCACAAACCCAGCCCTGTGGAGATATTTTTGCCACTTACATTCTATTTTATGATTATGTTCTACTGCATAGCAAAGAGCCTGGGTAACCAAACAAGGAATTACTTTGAAGATTACATTTGGCTATTAAAAATGCAGATTTTCAGTGGGTAAACTTCAGGTGGATCTGGTGGATCAAGTTCCAGGCCTTGTGAAATCCACTTTTAGACAAATTCTAAAGAAGGCAGAGATGATAAAGACATCAGGTAATAATTCCCAATTGCATATTAAGTACATGTTGACCAGCATGATATATGCCATACCCAGAAAACATCTCCAAAGAGATTTTTCTCTAATGACTTCGAATAGTGCCAGTTTGGTTTGTACTCCCATTTGTAAGAATATAGTTCTAGTTCTGAGTAAGATAAGCTTGTTGTAAAATTGTATATTATAACTAATATTTTAAGAAACTTTATAATACCAGTAGAGCACAAAAGTACCCTTTTCTGTTAAATATGGAAAAGGTTTTTTTTATTTTTTACCTACAAAAAAGGAATTTATCTGCTGGGTGTGGTGGCACATGCCTGTAAACCCAGGGGCTTGGGAGGCTGAGGCAGAAGGATTGGAAGTTCAAAGCCAGCCTTAGCAATATAGCAAGACCCTGAGCAACTTAGTGTTATCCTGTCTCCAAATAAAAAATAAAATGGGCTGAGGATGTAGCTTACTAGGTAAGTACCCCTGGGTTCAATCCCTGGTACCCACCCCCCCAAAAAAGGAATTTCATTCTTCTTAAAAGAAAAATATAGGTGAGTCAACCAAGAACAGATCTAAATAAGAAATGCTCAGGAAATTCTATGAAGAAGTCATTTACATACATGCTTAGTTAATATTTCAAGGTTTTTTGTTTGTTTTTTAAATTTGTGGGAGGAAAAAGGGACCAGCAGTATGGCGACTGCAAAGTTGAGAATTAAAGCAGATAATGAGAGCAAGTGTATTTTAAAAAAATGCATTGTGAATATAAAATTTTATCAGTCCTTTACTCTCACTGTTTTAGGTATATTGAGAAAATGTTAAATAAAAAATATCAAATTTAGAAGATGTTTCAGAATTTTAGTTGAATATGAAAATGTATTTTAAAAAGCCTAATCCCCCAAATTATTTGAGATCAAGGGTTAAAGGTATGATCAATATAGGAAGTCAAGAAACAATGTTGTCTTTATAACTTTCAGTCCTTTCTGTGCCATTTCCTTTCACCTTCAGAAGGATTTCTGACCAAGAAGAGTAGCTCTATCTTCCTGGGTTTATTTTTTGGGCATCTATCACTACAGTTATGTCATTTCTTTTTGAAATTTACAAATGTGAGATGTTTCAGAATTTTGTGTTTAATGGTTTATCATGCCTTATTAAATTATATGTAGTTACAAAAAACTGTCACCCAAATATAAATCATGACAAGATTCCTTGTTTTTTTGTTGTTAATACATGGGATTGCTCTTATAGATGTGATTTTTTTTTTTCTGTTCCACCCTTTACTCCTGTATTTCAAAACCTATTTGGTTGAAGTACTGTCATGAAGTGAACTTGTCAAAAGGAATGTAGCATGAAAAAAGAAAAAAGAAGCAAAAGGCCAGTAAAGTTGTTAATTTTTGAGCAAGCGAGGGTTCTTAAAATGTGCATGACTGTATATGCTATTTCATGTATAGATTGCATGTTTCATACAGGGTTGTATGACGTGTTGGATTGCATTGCCTGTTACATAAGATTGGGTAAATCTAGCCTCAACCCTGACTGGTTGTACAAGTTATATTGTTAGATATTTTTCCCTGTATTATTTCATATTATTCCTTTCTTTTTTTTGTTTCTTCATAATCACGTCTCTATGATTGTTTCCCCTTTTGGCAAAAAGTCTTTGCTTTTAATTGTTTATTCCATGTTGTCCTTATTCTAGACCAGGCTTTTCTCAGATCGTAACAACTTCATCAGTCCTTTATTACCTTCATTGGGACTGGTTCATTTGTTTTCTAATACCTATTCCTACCTTAAACATTTCTCCCTGCTATCTTTGTCTTTTATACTAAAACCAGACTGGTCTTTGTGCAACATTGTATACCACCACTCTAACTTAACTGATTTATTTTAACAATTTGCTGTAGCTCTTGCTTTATTCAGAATCTTGCAAGTTTTCTACATTGTCTTCTCACCTTTGCATATTATTTCTCATATTGAAATACAGGTTGGGTATCCCTTTTTCAAAATGTGTCGGGCCAGGAGTTTCAGATTTGGCATTCTTCAGATTTGGGGAATGTTTGCATAGACTTTAGGTTATGCATTCCTAATCCAAAAATCCAAATCTGAAATGCTACCAAATCTGAAAAATTTTGAGCATTGTGTCAGTGGTAGGATTTTTGGATTAAAGGGATTCAACTCAGTTTTCATTCTTTTTTTGTTTATCTAAAGCTTACTATTACATTTTTTGTTAAAGCTCAGACCAGGGTTTGCATTTCCTTTTTCAAACATTCTAGCCATCTTCCAAACTTGTGTAGGTTTCCTCTCACTCATTTAGTTTTTATATTCCTTGCTTTGATGTTTTGGATAGTTCTTATACTCTTCCAGTAGAGAATATATCTCAAAAAATTTTAGCTGATTGATTTATTTTTTTGATGATAGCACAGCCTCTGTACATATAATCAGGAAAAAATAAACTCTGTTTGTATAGTGGTCTTAAGTTATTTGTTGATAATCCTAAATTTGGTTTTCTGTGTAAATTATATTCAAGATAAGAGAGACCACATAATTTACTTATATGATATTCTGCACATCCTTTCATTTAAAAAAATTTTTAAATTTCTGTATTTGTTCTAATTAGTTGTACATGACAGTAGAATGCATTTGTACATTTTGATAGATCATACATTAATGGAGTACAATTTCTCATTTGTCTGATTGTACATGTCATAGGATCACATGGGTCATGCAGTCATATATATACATGAGATGATAATGTCTGACTCTGTCATTCCTACCCCTTATACTCCTTCCTCTCACTTTACTCCCCTCTACCTAATATAACAATTTTTTGATAACTATTTGTCTTTTTAAAAACAGTTTTAGAGCAGCTTTTAGAGCAAGTTAAGAGTAAAAGAGTTTTCCCATTAGCTCCCTGCTCCCACACATTTATATCTTTCCCTCTTTTCAGCATTTACTACAAGCGTCATAGATTCATTGCCGTTGATGAACTTCATTTGTCACACACTCACCCAAAGTCCGTATTCTGTATTAGGGTTCACTCTTGGTATATCTTGGTGAGTTTTGGCAAAGATACAAATGACATATTTCTACCATACATACAGAATAGTATTTTCATTGCCCTAAAAATCATCCTGTACTCTGATTATTTATTCCTCCCTCCACCTATACTATACGAACTCATTTGCATGAATACATTTAAAAATGAATAAAATTATACATATATTGAAAGACATTTCCTTTTTGATGTTGCTGCTGCTGTTCATCAAATAGGATCAGCACATGTGTAAGTATTATGCATAATATAGCTGTAAGCCTTCTAACTTCTTGAGCCCTCAAACTTTGGATTTTAGGAGTGTTAAGTGGTTCACATTTTTTGAAATCTGCAATCCCTTTTACAGATCTAGAGCTAAATCTAGAAAAAAGAATCAGCGATTCTCTTAGACCATCTTTATTGCTATAGTACAATACCCAAAACTGGGTAAATCATGAAGGACAGAAATTTCTTACAGTTCATGTGGGCTTGGAAATTCATTATCAAGATGCTGGCAGGTTCAGCTGTCTCCATTGAGGGCAGCTTTACACTTCTAAGTTGGTGCCTTGATGCTGCATTCTTGGAAGCTGGGGAGGATTTCTGTCTTCTGGTGGTGGAAGGATGGAAGATAAAAGGGACCAAACTCCTTAAGTCAAGCCCTTTTATAAGGACATTACTACTAAACACCTTTAAAAGACTCCCAATATTGTTGCATTGGGGATTGAGTTTTAAAAACCTGGATTTGGGAGCACATGTTTCAGACCACATCACTGGCTTTGCATTGTGTTGCTTCTCTGAGCCTGGTTTAGTAACTGTCAGTTTGAGTCTGAAACTACGCTGTGATTTTTAAATAAGGGAAGTTTGTTTTGTTTAGAGGTTCTTGGGACTAGACTCAGGGCCTCCTACATGCTAGAGTTGCATCCCTAGCCCACAAGGGAGATTTAATACTAAAAACATTTTAAACAAAGGGAATTTTGTGATACTCTAGAGCTGAGGGAGAGAACCCAAATAAGGACAAACTTAGAAGAGAGGGGCCACTTAGCATAACAGTTTCCAACATCATCCATTTACCTACAAATGCCATAATTTTATTCTTCTTTATGGCTGAGTAATATTCCATTGTGTATATATACCACAGTTTCTTTATCCATTCATCTACTGAAGGGCATCTAGGTTGATTCCATAATCTAGCTATTGTGAATTGAGCAGCTATGAACATTGATGTGGCTGCATCACTGTAGCAATCTGATTTTAAGTCCTTTGGGTATTGGCCAAGGAGTGGGATAGCAGGGTCAAATGGTGGATCCATTCCAAGTTTTCTAAGGAATCTCCACACTGCTTTCCAGAGTGGCTGCACCAACTTGCGCTCCCACCAGCAATGTATGAGTGTACCCTTTTCCCCACATCCTCGCCAACACCTGTTGTTGCCTGTGTTCTTAATAAAAGACATTCTAATTGGGGTAAGATGAAATCTTAAGGTGGTTTTGATTTGCATTTCTCTTATAACGAGTGATGTTGAACATTTTTTCATAAATCTGTTGATTGCTTGTAGATCTTCCTCTGTAAAGTGTCAGCCAATCCCAAAAATCCAAAAGCCGAATGGTCTCTCTGATAAATGAATGATGATGCATAATGCGGGGGGGAAAGGTGGCAAGAATGGAGGAAAGATAGCTAGCATAGAGGGAAGGGAGGGGTGGGAGCGGGTGGGGGGTAAAATTAATAACAGTGTGTGTGACAGATACCATTGCCCTGTGTACATGCATGAACGCACAGATGGTGTGACTCTACTTTGTGTACAACCAGTGAAACAATAGCTGTACTCCATTTGTGTTCAATGAATCAATAAGTAAATAAAAAAAATACACATTTCAAGTAATAAACGAATATTATATAAAAAAAAAAAAGAAGAGAGGGGCCAGTTTCTGGCTTTAGAGTTTACTGAAGGAAGACTAGCTTAGCTCACTGGGATGGTGGAGGTTACTGCTTGCCCATGCCACAGCTGAGTGGGTGCTGGAGTTGGCAGGCCTACAGTGTGAGATGCCTGTGTTGGGAGGGTGGAGGAAGGTGATCCCCAGCCTAGGTCAGGTCTGTGAAGTCACTAAAGAGAGTGGCAGGTTTTTGGAGCATGGATGAAGCAGAGTGCTACTAGATAATCTTCACATCTCTTACAGATGCTGCAGCTGCCAGAAAGCAACAGGAGAGCCACTTCAGGGTGAATTTGGAGTTGAGGGCCTATAAGTTGGTAACTCATACAGAAGTTGATCAGGTTCTAGAAAGGTTTTGGTTGGAGAGAACATCAAAAAAGATGTCTCAGCTGACCACCTTTGTTCTCTGTTTTGCAACATACAGCAGAACCTGTACAAGAAATGCAAGCATATGGGAAAAGTGGCCAAAATGTTAGGTCATTTAGAAAACAAGAATGGTGAAAAGGTCTAAGCCAGTATTTACAAAACTTTTTATTTTTAGTTGTAGGTGAATACAATACCTTTATTATTTTAATTTTATGTGGCGCTTGATCACTGAGCCACAACC
Organism: Glaucomys volans; assembly: GCA_020662805.1. NCBI lineage: Eukaryota > Metazoa > Chordata > Mammalia > Rodentia > Sciuridae > Glaucomys > Glaucomys volans. The sequence goes on from JAJEJO010003487.1 coordinate 314,677, forward strand.
CCAGTCCCAATGATAACTTTCTAAAACAAATCAGTTCATGAACTGAAAATCTGGGACTATTATAAGTAATCTGGAATTTTATGAATGTTACCCTCAATCAAAATATCAGAGCTATAGAGCATTCCCTTTCATTGCTTTTTCTCAGGAGGACTATAAAGCTTTATATAAATATTTATGGAAGGGGAAATCCCCTGCAATTGGAAGGTGGTATTTCCTTGTTTCAGTTAAGCCATGATGTGCTTTTCTGTGTTCTTCCTGTACTACTCTTAATTTTGCTTTTCAAAACCATTTCATATACATATTTCAGTCTTCCTAAAATTAAAAGCAATGTTCCATTCTTCAGGCTAAATGTTTCCAATTTCTAAATTATTTATTCAGACAAAATTTTGTTTCTTCATTATTGTATCATGTTTCTGTATGCTCTCTAGCTTTCAGTGTTTTTTCTTGTATTTCAAATATGGCACCCGATGTCCAAGATGCGTAGATTGTGAGAACTGATTCCTTATTAATTACTGTGCTGGATGTATGTGGATGGGTGGGTAGGGAGGGTAGTGGGTGGGATGGATGCTAATGACCAGGAAGGCATGATTATCAGGAACTGATGGTGGATATATTTAAGTAGGTAAAGGTAGGCTACAACCAGGTAAGTACAGCTTCAGAGAAATGAGGATGGAACAACTGATAATGAAGCACAGAAGATGGATCAACTCAGTGGCCTGAGAAAAATCAAAAGATTTCACTTGGTATAGGATACTTAAGTTGATCAAGATAAATGAACAGAAGTTTTCATCAGAGGAATTGGATCAAGGTGTATAACAACCAGAAGGTAATACAAAGACCTGAGTGCTAAAAAGTTCTGATGAATCAATTGAATCAGAAGGGTACATTGTTTTATGGAAAAAATTGGGGCTTTGGGATGAGGCAGATTTGTTTTTCTGCTATTTTGTATTGTGGGCAAGTGATGTGATCTTTCTTGAGCCTGTCCCCCGGCCCCAGCCTTTTTTTCTTGCAATGGGGAGCCAATTCAGGGCCTCACACAAGCTAGAAAGATGTTGTACCACTGAGCTACACCCCCACCCGACTCTCATTTTTGTACCCTTAAGTTTCATTTTAGAATTAATTGAGAAAAGGTATGTCTGGTCCATATCTCACTAGCTGCTAATGCAGTAATATATTTAGTTGGGGGAGGCTCTAGGAGTAAGAGAGGAGGCTGCTTCCTTGATCTGTATACCAGCAAGAATATTTCTCGTACAGACACATCAGATGATAATGCAACTTTTCTAAAAATTTTTGGTACCATATTCTAGAAAGGCCTGTGTGGCGTGCCACCACTTCTCAGTCTCTGCCTCTCAAACCAGAACTTTTCCCACCATTTCATTTGCTCTGTGATTCTGCCACACTGGTCTTATTCTCAAATAAGTACAAAAAGGCTTTGGCCTCCAGAGCTTTGCACTGTCCTCCATCTGGACAGTCTTCCTCCAATGCTCCATGCCTCATGCGTTCACTGCCTTCAGGTGTTTGCTCAAGGATACTTTCAGCAGAGGCCTGCCCTGATCACCAACCACTCCTGATGCTATTGCTTTTTGATCCATTACTCCTTTTTTTCACTTAACATTGAAGGTAGTGGCTAGGTTTCATTCACTGCTATATTCCCAACAGAGTAGTGCCTAGCAGTAATGGGAAGTGCTTCATAAATATTTGTTTTCAGAGTGAATGAATCTGAGATGGTGGCTTGGGCCCATCTGAGGCACTTGGTATAATCACCCAAGAATTTTGGATTTTGTCCTGTATGCTAAAAGGAAGGAGACCAGCATTTTTTATGCAGCCTAATATGAACATAATTTTTCATAGTCCTGTCATTGATTTGTGCTTGCAGTAAGAACTTTTCCTCAAAATCCAAAACCATTTAACTTCTTTTCATCAACCGGTTTCTTACGAAGCCTGATAACCATGACATCAATACTCTGTTAATTTCTTTAGATAGTAGTGAAAATTATAATGCAGACCTATTAGTTTTGTTTGGACATAGAGCTACAACTCTTAGTTTTTTTTTTTAAAAAAAGAAAAACATAAGTAAAGTATTAACAAATGTTTCCCAAATTTCTATGGTTATTTCTCTCTGTGTGTGTGTGTATGTGTGTGTATGTGTATGCATGCACATGTAGTTTTATGAGACCTTTGTTTTTTAGGAAGTTTTAAAATTTAAATGTTATCTCTGGTTTTCTCTTATTTGGTGGGGTACTTGGGGCAAATTGGAACTCTGACCCTAGATTTCTAGCATGGTTCCTTTCTCACACAGTTGTAAACATTAAATGAGGTGATGCCCGTAAAGGGCTTGCTTAGTACAGTTCCTGCCACAAAGTAAGTTCTCTTCACTAGCTGTTATCAATAAACAAAGTCATGCCACCATGTGGTATCAGAATTTCAGCTGATTATAATTACTTGTTGCTACTCAGCTGCCCATGTCTATTTTGTAGGAACAACCCTCCCGCCCCCCACTGTGGAGGGCATCTTTCATCATTCTGTAAGCCAAATTTATTTTTAGACTTAATCACTCACTGTGATTGGGTCCCAGTTTCCTTCTCTTCCCTTTAGTATGCTTCAACCCCAGAATTTCTACTGACTACCATGAACTTGCATTGTGCCAATCTCTCCCCAGATATCACATGCTCAAGGGTTTTGTTTGTGCCTTGGCACATGCTTTTGCCAGTGTAAAGGGGTGGCCTTTGAGAAAGAAAATAATTGACTGTGTATCAGTGAGACATAGGCTTGACCTAGAGAGCCGAGAGCCCTGTCCACATGATTAAAACAAATTGAGTTAGAAGACTTAACTAGTGGCACAATCTTTCCAACGTCCTTTCTAAGCCAACCTGAGAAGCTATGGAGTGGGGAAAGGCAATGACAGAAAAGGTCAACATAAAATAGGTAAAGTACCAACTTTGACACTGTTACTCTTTTGAACTGACAACCTGAATTGTAAAACCGGGAGCTGGAGCCCTTGTAACCCAGTTCTATTTGTGGAAAGTACCATTTGTAGGATTCATTATTTCAGGTTTGAATGAAAAAGTTTAAACTTTTAGTTCTGACTGTGCACTTGGGACTTCCCTGGATATTAGAGGGCCTTGCTTGTCAAGAATGAGCTAATGCGAATCTTTTACAATTCTCCATATCTGAGAGATAAAAGTAAACATTGTGACCTTGCGAAGAAAGGGGGGTAAAGTAGGAATACTTTAATATTGACAAAATTGAAGTAAAGGCCAAAATTAAAACACCAATAAGAGATTTTTCCAAAAGCTACTGACTTAGTTAAAAGTGGCAACTACTAGTTCTACTGGAATTAGATTATTAGTAATCTACTACAAATAATTATCCCTACAACAAGGTAGGAGCCACCCTGCCTGATAGAGAAGCCAATAAATGATGATTGATGGATTCTGATCACACACCTTTTTAAATGACTAGTTCCTGATTTGGGGAATGGGGAGAAGACAAATCTGTGCTGTATAGCAGGGGTGGGCAAACTACAGCCCACAGGCTGATCTAGCCTGATAATGGTTTTTGTATGGTCCACCATCTAAGTGATTTTTTAAAAGGTTGAATAAAATTAAAAGCATATAACACCAAAATCATGAAATTTAAGTTTTAGTGTCCACAAACAAAATTTTATTGAAACATTAAGTAATTACGAATTTTCTACGGATGAATCTGCACTATACTAATACACTGAGTAGTTTCAGCATAGGTCATTTATGGTACTTTCTTGACTTTGCATCACCACTCAGCACACTATGGATTATAGTACTATGCTTACAAATTGGCAGTGTGAGCATGGGTGCTGATAAACTGTCTGATCCCTTTTCCCCCCAGCTATCTGTGACTGTTGGTGATCCTCAGTCCTTCCTATTTGGGTTCAGTATCTGCTTTTCCAAGGATTACTCAGATCACTTATCATTCCCTTTCCTATGTTTAGTGTTGTGTCTACATAAAAATAAGTATATATAATTTATAAATACATTTATCATGAATAGAAAAATTTCTTATATATTAATGTTCTGCTTATTGAACTTTAGCATATATTCTATATTCATTTTATATTACAATTGCCTTTATCAACATTTATAATACTTTCTATCCTTAAGAATGTCACAATGAATTTACGACCTTTCATAGATTCAATATATTCCAATTAACCACAATATAACTATTATTTGAAGCTCAAATTGTGACAATCTGAATTGTGGGAGCTCTTAAAATCCTCCTTTTTGTTGACATTCTTTTTCTTTTTTCCCCTGGTACTGGGAATTGAACCCAGGGTTTCATGCATGCCAGGCAATCACTCTACCACCAAGCCACACCCCCAACACTGTGTTGATGTTCTTGAAAACATTATTGCTCTCTGGCAACAGGAGGAACAAAGGATGCTTCATATTCTCCTGATATTTTCTTGATGTATGTATCGACACAGTCTCATAAGAGGGCAGAAGTATGGCTACTACAGTTGCATTTTTTAGTGGAGGCCACTGGAAAATGCTGACAGGAATTCACACTGATAGTTTTTATTTAGCACATCACATATTCCTATACCATACATTAAAAAAAAAATAAGACATACGATCTCACTGACCACATTTTCTCCCATGTTAACAGCTCTCTAGAAGGGTAAGATAAGGAGAGACTGATGAGAGCTAACTGCATTGTATACTGGTTGGTAGCGGCTTGGGGGAAGAGATACAGTTGTAAAGTTCATGTAAGAATCAATCATTCATTTAAACCTACTAAGTTCTAGTTCTGATACTGAGCTTTAATAATGATGTCTCATTCTATGCAATCTGTAATCAGGCAGTGGCAGCATTAATAGATAGTTTTACCAATTGTTAAACTCTTGAAATGTTACACAACAGGGTGTTCTGAGAACCTAGTCTGAGTATATTAGCGTTTTGAAAGATAGAAGCAAGAAAATGACATTTGGCAGGTGGGTAGAAAAGAACAGTGAATCATGTTTAGAAGACACTTTCTGTATTTGGAAGTATTAAGGGGCCCACTTAGACAGGAGATAGAATTGTAGCCACTGAAAACTGCCCCCTGCCAAAGATGAGTTTATTCAGGAGTAGCAGAGCATTGAAAGAGGAATAGATCTGACATAGCAAACCATGGGCTTATTCAAGGAAGTTGAGGCAACATTAAGCTTTTAAAGGCAAAATGAGAATTACTGCACTTGTCATTTTCAAATGATAATCCTTTCCTACATAGAACAATAGCAAACATGGTATCAGACCAAATTTGAGAAAGCAGTTGCTTGTAGAAATATTTTTGTGTGTAAGGTTGTGGTAACCTTTGTGTGAGGTCCAGGTCCTGGTAGTCTTTTGTGAGTGTTTATATCAGGCATAATGTGATGAGATTTTCTCCTTCATAACCTCCTGACTTTATTTTTGTTGAGGTTTGACACAGGTTGGCTCCATTTTCTTTCTGACAGCTTTCATATTCCCACTTTGATCAAGATCCTTCTCCAAAAACATTGCCCACTAACTATCTTCTAGTTAGGTTTTTTAAAATTGGTACATATGGATGATACAAAATGGTAGGTTTTATTGTGGCATATTTGTGCATATATAAAAACATAATTTGATCAATTCCCCAATACATGCCTTCTCCTCTTCCCTCCCTTCCTGTATCCTATTGGTCTCCCTTCTGATTTCATAGAGTTCTTTTCTTTCCCCATTTTGTCCCCATATAGTTTCAACATATGAGAGAAAACACATGATACTTAGTTTTCTGAGTCTGACTTATTTTGCTTTAAATTGTGGTTTCTAGTTCTATCAATTTCCTGCAAATGATGATGTTATTCTTTATGGCTGAACAAAAGTCCACTGTGTGTGTGTACCACATTTTCTTTATCCATCTATTGACAGACACCTAGTCTGATTCCATAACTTGGCTATTGTGAATTGTGCTGTGATAAATATGAGCATATGTGTATCTCTAAAATATGCAAACTTTAATTCTTTTGGATAAATATCAAGGAATGGTATAGTTGGGTCATATGGTAGTTCTATTTTTGGCTTTTTACTGAACCTTCATCCTGATTTCCATGGTGGCTATACTAATTTGCCTTCCCTGCAACAGGGTATGAGAGCTCCCATCCATCATTCCTAGTATTTATTATTTGTATTCCTTTTTTTTTTTACTTGTAGATGGACATGTATAAGTAAATAAGTATTTTACTTATTTATTTTTATGTGGTGCTGAAGATCTAACTCAGTGCCTCTCAAGTGCTAGGGAAGTACTCTACCACTGAGCTACAACCCCAGCCCTGTTACTTGTATTCTTGATGCTTGCTATTCTAACTGAAGTGAGATGGAATCTCCGTGTACATTTGATTTGCATTTCTCTGCTGGCTAAAGATGTACATTTTTTCATATAATTGTTGGTCATTTGTACTATCTTCTTTGGAAAAGTGTTGAGTGCATTTACCCATTAATTTTAAGAAATAATTTCTTCCAAAGATTTGTTAATTTACAAAAAGCAAAACCAAAACAAAAATAATAAAAACATTGATAGACTGCATGCATCGAGGTGAGAATCTACCACTGTGGTGACTGGCATTTATAACGTCAGGGTTTGCCAGCAAATATGCATTGACATTGTTCAAAACAAGTTCTTTCAAACTTTTATGATTGCATCAGAGGTGCTGCCTTCCTTACCCATAGTCTTACATTATGTCCTTGGGTCATTAGTGAGCAAGGCATTGGAAAAGTCCAGAGGTTTGGTGGGCATGTTTGTTCCATAGGTCAGTTGCTATGAAAGTGAAGATTTTGTGTGTTTCTTGAGGGAGAGATCATGTTTTGTTTTCTGATTTTCTTCTTAGCCTCTTAACACAGTTTGAACAGAATAAGTGCTTTATATATACAGTTGATCAATTTGTTTGCTGTAATGGTATTTGATGAAGGGTGTCCGTGGATCTATCCTTCTTTTAGTGATTTACTTGGTTATTTCTTTCTTAGAACTATGCATAGTGTTTACTTTGTAACAATTCTTTTTTTAATTTTAGTTCATTGTACACAAATGGATACAACTATCATTTTTCTGGTTGTACACAAAGTAGAATCATACAATTTGCATATTCATACATGTACATATGGTAATGATGTTTGTCTCATGTAACAATTCTTAAGACAGAGATTTTACTTTTGTATATTAAAAAATTTTCAGAAGTGTGAAAAATTTGGATGGATGTTTATTTTCCCTCCTAAGGGAGGAAGACTAGACAACTACTAATTCCTTCAATTTTATGGTGAGTTAAAGGTTTTCTAAAACACTGTCTCTTGTATTTCTTCAAATTTTAACCACAACCTTCAGAGGTTGTTGGCAAGGACTTGTGCTTATGACTTTACCTGTTTACCTGAAGAGTAAGAAAAACACTTAGACATTAGAGTATGTATTCTTTACCTAAGGGCACAAAGCTGAGACAAGCACAGAACTCTCTTCTCTATGTAATTTTACTCAACCACTGACAAGACGAATCTGATTGCCTTATTATAGTAGCTTCCTGTGACATCATGCACTAATGCCCTCCCCTTGATTTTTCTTTCTCAAAGCACTTACTACCTTCTAATGTAGTGTGAAGGTTATCACTTTATTTTATCTAGCTACCCATCCATCCCATCTATCCATCTGACTCTTCTACTTGGGTGTAAGCTTTATGTGGGCAGAGAATTTTTGTCTATTATGTCTACTAATAAAACCCAAGTACCTATAACCATGCCTGGCACATAGTAGGCATGCAATCAGTATTTGTTGAGCAAATGCACATGAGTTATAATAAAAGTTTACTGACTTTGAATTTAGCTAATTTTGTTTTCCATGGAGTTACTCAGTAGCCTTCCTTATGTCTTACTTCTCTTACAATATGTTGTTAGATGGGCATTTAAAATTACATATGAAGCATTTATTTGGGGGACCAAAGAGTTGGAATGCTGAATATCTTTATTATTATATTTTTATCCTTATATCTGATGGAATCTTAAAAGATTGGTAGTGTTGGGGAGCTAGCTCTCAAAATACTTATATCACCAACTCAAGTGATTAGACAGTCAAGGGTCTGTCTTAGTCTCCTTTGTTTTGCCAAAACAGAGTACTGGATACTGGGAACTTTATATGAAAGTTATGATTTTGGTGAGTGGAAGGTTCAAACAATATGGTGCCAGTATCCTGGCAAGAACCCCTCTGGGTTTTGACAGCATGATAAAGACTTGGAAAGGAATTGGCTATGTGCATAAAGGACACATGTTCAAGAAAGCAAGCTAAGACATTTGAACTTATTTATAACAACCCATTCTCAAAAGAACTAATTCAATCATAGGAGACTTGAGCTTCCCTGAGATATCATTCATCCATTTGTGAGGGTGGAGTCCCAAGGACCGTCCCCTTTTATTTTTGGTGGTGCTCAGGATTGATCCCTGGGCCTTGTACATGCTAGACAAGTGCTATACCTTTGAGCTACATGCCCAGTTCCTAAGCCCCAATTCATAAAGGCTGTGATGCCTCAGCACTGCCACACTGGAAACCAAGCTTCCAGCACATGAACCTTAGGGAACAACCCATATCCAAACCATAGAAAGGTCATTTATTCTAGCTTTCATTTTATACACATAAACACTTTAGCATGGTTAAGAAACTAGTCTAAAATTGTATTGCTATATGGAATAGAGCTGAATGAATAGAATAGTTTTATTTCCCTACTTTCACAAGGTCAATGTACCTTCCCAGAATTTTCTGACACTTCCTGGAAATTCATTTCCGTTCAATGCCAGTATAGAGTTCTTCCTAAAAACAAGGGTGGTTCTTGAATGAGTAATGGCGGGTGTGGGAGCATTGGGGATACATATTGACCCTTTACCCACAAAGATCTAGAATTGCAATATATGGCATTATCTGTGGGGTTAGTGAGGTGATTTCCCCAGCCTGTTATCAGGGTACCATAAAACACAATTTTTTATGTTCAATTTTCCTTGTGTGAGTTGAAATGAATCATTACATTGTAAAATCTTGGAGGTAAGGGGCTATGTCTTTTATAACAGTAATTCTCAACATTGTCATCCTTTCCTGTTATCTAGTGCTCATCTGAGAGTTGAGCAATAGATAAGAAACATTTGCATAATGGGGACATTGATATATCCTATTACTGGTAGACATTTCAAAGGAATTAGAAAGAATAGCACAACATTGTCTCATCAGCCTTCCTACCTGAATGATTGTCAACAATCTGTTTCCCTGAGAATTTGTTCCAGTGTGTACTCTTAACCACTTCACTATAAACTTGTGCTCTGGTTGTAGCCATTGACAGATCTGATGTTCATCTAGTATACACTGGTGTGGCCACACCAACTAATTACTTCTTTTCTGATTGGTCAGTGCCTGTGTCCTATCAGTTGTTAAATATCTGGGGTATAAGCTTGGTCACTGGTAGATGAAAATGTTTGTATTTCCTAAATGTCTTAAATTTAGAAAGGTAGATAATTGAGAGATGGGAGCAATTTCTTAAGGGAATTTTCTATCACTGCTTTTTTCTCCTCTACCAGCATGTCATATAGAAGAATCTACTTGGCTCAGTTTTTCAGAGGAAAACCTTATCATTTTGTGATTGTATGTCTTCTGGCAAAATAAACTCAAGTCGTAAAATGAAGAATTACATATTTAGTTTATCCCTTTGATAGATACTGTAGTCAACCACTCTTGTATTTGCCAAATTCATTTTTAGTATGTTCCTAGCCCTTGTGATAGAGATAAACATTTCAAGGAATAAAGTTTACAGTATGTCCTAGTGGGAAATAAGGGATAGAAATGTTATAGATATGTTTTAGTTTTAGTATAGGGTAAAAAATAGATTGCCCAAAAGTATAATGGTGCAGTGTGTCAAAATTTTAGTATTCATATATGCAGGAATTTGAAATGGGTGTTCTTCATTAGATGGTGGGTTTCCTTTGCACACCAGTGAGGGACTCGTGCTCCTTCCACCAGTGGCTCTGCCACTCTCCTCTCCTCCCCGACAGGGCATCATAGTATCAGCTGGTGATACTTTTTTTTTTTTTTTAAATCTTAACTTGAAAATGGCACATGGAAATTCTCCTCATTCTTTTGAATAAAGCTCAATTTAATGACAACTGCTAAATTTAAAGATGTTGGGAAATATTTATTGGTTGTATACCTAGGCAAAAAGAATAGATTTTTAAAAATGATTTTCCTTCCTACTTCTTTCCCTCTCCCTTTCTTTTTACTTTTTCTCCCCCCAGGTTAGGAAGTGAACCCAGGGGCACTCTACTACTGAGCTACATCCCTAGACCTTTTTATTTTTGAGACAGGCCTTCATCAAGTTACTGAGGCTGGCCTTGAACTTGTGATCCTCCTGTCTCCTTCTCTACTTTTTATTTTGAGGTAATTTTAGATTTTAGGGTTGCAAAGATATTCCCTGAAACCTTTTCTCTCAGCTTTTCCTTACTTTATGTCCCATATAATTACAAAGTATGGTTTGCAATTATTCTGGCACAAAAAATGTTAACTAAACTATAGACTTTACTCAGATTTCACTTGTTTTTCCTGTAATGTCATTTTTCTGTTCTAGGATCCAATCTATTTAATTGCCACATTTCTTTATTCACCTCAATCTCTAACTATCTTTTTCCACCTTTCTGACCTTATTGCCTTTCTTTAAATATATTTTTATTTTCAGTTGACACATGGCAATTATACATATTTATGCAGTACAGTTTGATATTTCACTACATCTATGCAATGTGTAATGTTTAAGTCAGGGCAATTGTTTTATCTGTCACTTCAGACATTAATAATTCCTTTGCTGGGAACATTCAAAATCCTCTTTACTAGTTATTTAAAAATATTCAAATTATTATTGTCAACCATAGTTATCCTGCTGTGGTATAGAACATCAGAAGCTATTCTCTGCTTTTATGAGATCAACTTTTTAGCCTCCACATGCAAGTGAGGAATATGCAGTATTGTCTTTCTCTGCCTAACTTACCTCATTTAACACAATGTCTTCTAGTTCCTGTCATGTTGCTGCAAATGACAGAATTTCATTCCTTTTTTATAGCCAAATAATATTCCATTGTGTATCTATAGTGCCTTTTTATTTGTCCAACTACATTGATTTCTTATCTAGGCTATAGTAAATAATGTTTTAATAATCATAGGAATATAGATATTTTTCAACATACTGATTTCATTTCCTTTGGTTATGAAACCAGAAGTGAGATTGCTGGATTGTATAGCAGTTCTAATTTTTGTTTTTCAAGGAAGTACCATGCTGTTTTCCATAATGACTATACTAATTTACATTATCAACAAAAGCAGGTAAGAATTTCTCTTGCTCTTCATTGTTGCCAGCATGTATTATTATTATTTTCTTTTTGATAATAGCCATATTAACTGGGCTAAGATGTCATTGAGTGGTTTTGATTTACATTTCTCTGATAAGTGATGCTGAGCATTTTTTCATATACTTGTTGCTCCTTTTGAGAAATATTTATTTAGGTTATTTCCTCATTCTTTCATCAGGTTATTAATTTACTTTTTGCTGTCAGGTTGTTTGAGTTCCTTATGTATCCTGGCTCCTAATCTCCTGTTGGGTGAATAGTCTACAAATATTTTCTCCCTTTCTGTAAGTTGTTTCTTTCCCCTGTTGATAACTCCTTTTGTTGCTGCTACTTTGAAGAATCATTAATTTTGTAAAATGTTTCTTGATTTGTATTTTTTGCTGTTTTTTCAAGATTAGGTTGAAGTTATGTCTTACTGGGAGGGCTACCATGGGCTGGAGATGGTCTACTCTTCGTGCATTATTTCAAGGGTGTGTAATGTCTAGGTTTAATAAGTTAATGTTAATATTGATCACTTGAAAATGTGATGTCTTCCAAGACTGTTATAAAATTATTATTTTCCCTTTATAATTGTCAAACATTTGAGATACTTTAAGAATATGCAAATATTCTGCTTTCAGCTTAATTTTTCAACCAGTGTTCTCAGCACTCATCAAGAAATTTTGCCTACAACAATTGCTACTGTGATATTCTAATGATAATTTTGTTTCTTTCATTAAAAATAGAATTTTTTGGCCAGGCGGGGTGGCGCACACCTGTAATCCCAGCACTTGGGAGGCTGAGGCAGGAGGATCATGAGTTCAAAGCCAGCCTCAGCAACTTAGCGAGGCCCTAAGCAACTCAGTGAGACCCTGTCTCTAAATAAAATACAAAATAGGGCTGGAGATGTGGCTCAGTGGTGGAGTGCCCCTGGGCTCAATCTCCAGTACCAAAAAAAAAAAAAAAAAAAAAAAAATGGATTTTTTGGTCTATATCTGATAGTTATGTAGACATCAATAATTCTTTTCCTCTTCCTGAGTGGTGGTTTAGAAAAAGGTGAAGGGTTAAATGATAATAGTCATCTTGCCACAGCTTTATAGTGATAGGAAGCTCCCTGAGATGACTGTAAGAAAACCAGACATTTAGCTATAATTCACTTTTGGATTAACATAAAGAGATGTTTTTGCTCTAATTTTCTGATTTGTAGTGTAAGTACAGTACTGTCAATCATTCAATATAGTAAGTGAGGTTGCAGTACTTTAAATTACTAGTAGTAATTCATTTTATTAATTCAAGGTGTTCTTATGCCATATTAAAATATATCTATTATTAAAATCGTTTTTTTTATTCCTTAAGGTTGGTTTCTATATCCTGTAACTTCTTATTGGCAGTGAATTAAGTTACTGTATGCTTTTGATATATTGTTTGAAGCATTGGGGATTTTTTTTTTTTTTTTTTTGGCGATGCTGGGGATTGAACCCAGGGCCTTGTGCTTACGAGGCAGGCACTCTACCAACTGAGCTATATTATTAAAATAGTAAGTTTGCTTGTGGAGCAAGGCTGATACTTATTGGACATCTGCTATTGTACAGACCTTGTGTTAAGAGCTTTATGAATACTAATGAATTTAATCCTCTCAAGCCAGTATTATTGCACCATTGTATAGATGAAGAATTTGAGGCACAGGGAAGTTAAACAACTTGCCCCAGGTCATTTAGCTAGTAAGTAGTGGAATCAAGATTTGAACCATGGGGGTCTGGCTTTTAGCCACTTCATTATAAACTTGTGCTGGTTGATAGCTATTGGCAGGACTGATGTTCATCCAGTACCCACTGGTGTGACCACACTAACCAACTACTTCTGTTCTGATTCATCAATGCCTGTGCACTGGTTTTTAAATATTTAGGGCATGAGCTTGGACACTGGTGACTAAAACTGTTTGTATTTCCTCATTATGCTTAACTTGACAGCATAAATGAATCTCAAGAAATATTTCGTGGTGGCATATATTGAAGTTAAAATAGAAGGTTTGGTCATGTATTTAGCAATTGTTCTTCTCAGTTATAAGATATTAGTGCATGTCTGTCTTTGGCCATAATATAAAGTAGTAAGATTCTTGTTTAGAAGTGATTATTAGCGCCAGGGTCAGTGTGTTTCACACCTGTAATCCCAGTGACTTGGGAGGCTGAGGCAATAGGCTCATAAGTTCAAAGCCAGCCTCAGCAATTTAGGCCCTAAGCAACTCAGTGAGACCTTGTCTAAATAAAATATAAAAAAAGGGCTAGGATGTGCCCCAGGGTCATTACGGAGGGAAAGGAGCTGGTGTAGCCTCTGATATGCCCTTTTTGGTGTGATGAGGCTGTGTGCAAGCCATCAGGAAGGACTGCAAACATCCTCTGATGTGTGCTCCATCCTATTGGCTGATCATTTGTGGCCTAAATTTAGAAGAATAAAAGATGAAAACAGAAAAAAATATTCTTTGCACTTTTCTCAACAGTACAAGTATTGGCATAAAAAATTATATCTGACTTTAAGTGGCTCAGAGAGTGAGCAAGACTAAGAGGCACTTTCAGCCAGAGAAGCAACTGCTGGAAGACCTCTGAGAGGACACCTAACCGTGACACCTGTAGGATGAGCTCTCTCAGAGACAGAGGACCCAGGGGACAGGAATGAATTCTATGAACAAGTTTTCAAAGTTTCCAGTGAATAAAAGAGAAGCATTTTTTATCAGAAATGAGTGGAGCTCTGTCTTTTCTCTGTCTCTCTGTGTCTTTCTCCTCTAGAGGCTCTGATTTTCACTCACTGCCCACACTGTCAACACTTGGGCATAGAAAGCCCTGGCAGAATAGCAAACCAGACCCAGGGAGCAACATTTGCAGAGACTCCATCACATTTAATAAGGAAAACAAAGTACCTCCACAGGTTATGAGGAAATGTGGCAAGATGGAAGAATGGCAAGAAAAAAGGGAAGAAGAAATGCCTGGGTCTAAAGCCTCTTCTGCAGATTTTGTTCTATAGCTGTGGAGCATCAGGCAGTTTGTAGCTGTGGCTTGGAGTTAGACAAGTCTTGTCTTAGGTAATATTCAGGAAGCATGGGTCTATGCATTGCACTCACTGAGGAACTATTACACAGGGAGCTAGCTTCATGCAACAGCACCAAAATGACTAGCTGTCAAGGGCTTAGTGAACCATCTGCAAACAGGCCCAATCCCTATTTTCCAGGTCAGTGATGCTGGCTTTCACCCTTGAGTGTGACATAAACAGAGGAAGTCCCCAAGGGCTTAGGAGCTAAGTGGAATGGAGGTAGTTCTTCTAAAAGATGATTGGAAATAAAATCGGTCACAGAGAAGCTGCCCAAGATTGTTAGATTACCAGGCCTTTCCCTGAAGACTCTGTTGTATTTGAAACTTTGCCCCACATTCAATCTTTGTGGGCCTGGGGGAACCCCTAAGAAAGTGGACACTCCATAACACCCCTTGGGCAGCCTGATCTTAGCTGTGTGTGTTATGCAGGTAAAGGTGTGAAATAGACTTTCCAGACAACTGCAAAAGCAGAGTGGACCTGAACTGAGGGGCCCCTGAACACTTGAAATGTAGACCAATTTTTCATGGCTACATGAAGCAACTTTGAGAGATGTAACCACATACAGGAAGATAAGGGTGATGCCAACAGAGATAGCAAATACCACAGAAGGCCAAGACTGAGAACCAGTTATGGATTCTGGACCAATGGGATGTGAACCCCTCTCGGATCTCGGAAAATGAGGAACTCATAAGGATCAAACACAGAGAGAGCCTAAGCTTCCAGTGCATGCTTGGCAGGGGGTGGATTATGCTGCAAGTGGAGGCATGTGACTGGGACTAGGCCTCTGACGATCACCCTTCTTCTCATCTATCCTTGTTCATGGTGTGTGTGGATGGTCCACGCTGTACAAATGACTTTGGAGTAAATGAAGAAATTGTGGTCATATGTACAGTCTATTTGGGGAGACTGGAATCTTCCATGTGAAACATGTACACAGTGGCAAATCGAGTTCAATGCTAGAAAATCAGGAAATATGATTCATGTGGTTAAAAAAAATAAAAATAAAAAAGGGGTAGCTCAGTGGTTTAATGCCCCTGGGTTCAAAAAAAAAAAAGAAAAAAAGAAAAAAAGAAGTGATTATTAGATGTATATTTAGGTATTGTACAAAGAAACTTAAATGAAGTCACCAGTTTTCTTTCTGTATGTCTGGCACTTGCTTGACTTCTGTTTGTAGAATCTGGTTTAGTTTAAAATTCTACTTCTTTTCTTCCCAGTCTTCTATGCGTTTCTGGTTTAACAGGACCAAACCCATTTCTGGGTGATGTGAGTGGCTGACATACCCACTGTTGGAGTGGGGATCTCTGAACTACACCATGAAATGGTATTCACTCACCCTAAAGTAATTTTTAAAGTATTCCTGCATTCCACTGTCCTGCTTGAATTCACCTTGGACTATTTACGTGTGTATCAAAGACATCAAGTCCTCCTGCTGCAAATAGAAGTTGTAGGGAAAGCTCTGGCTGACAGTGGGAGAACTGGCCTTTTGTTTTGGTTCTGCCAGTGACTTATTCTGTTACCTTGGGCAAAATGTTGAGCCTCTTTGGGCTTGCTTTTCTTATCTGTAAAGATCAAAGGGACCTTATCCAACTGCAGTGTTGTTTGATTCAGTGCATCTGGGAGTTTTAGTTTGGTTGATGATTAGCTGGTCCTGTCATTTAAATAAATGCTAAGTACAATCCCCAAATAATGCTGGTGTCAGAGGGTTGTGTTTTTGCATTTCCAAGAAAGAGTAGCAAGGGCTGGGGTTGTAGCTCAGTGGTAGAACACTTGTCTAGCACGTGTCAGGCACTGGGTTCAATCCTTGGCACCACATATAAATAAATAAAATAAAGGTATTGTGTCCAACTTACAACTAAAAATACTAAAAAAAGAGTAGCAAAACAAAAAAATTGTATAAAACTTGTTTTGAAGACTTCTATAGTACTGTTGTCTGATAAAACAAAGAGGTCATACTATATTTCAATGACTTTAAAAGAATTTCAAAATGAATGGTCTTTTAAACCCATCCCATTTTCAGATATCAAAATGTGGAAAATTCTGCATCTTAAATTTGATGAAATTTAATAGGAAGCACTAAGATCAACTCTCCATCACTCAAGTGTAGATCTACCTGAAGCCTGGTTGGAACCTAGGCTGACATTATTATCATTAGATGTCATTACCTGTGTATGTGTCATCAATGGGCAAAAGATTGGGAAGTATTTTATTGGTCCCTTGTTTGGCAATTCTTTCAAGGTTTTTTTTTTTTTTTTAACCAATTATAATTTGAGATATTGCTTCCTTATTTCATTTCCTTAACTGTCAGCTACATATAAGTAGTCCCTTACTTAGGAATTCTCATTCTTCTCCTAGGAATTTCCTAGTTTGCTAAAGCCATTCTTTTCTCCCTTCTTCCTTTCTTTTTCAGTGAACTGCTTTATACTTTTTGCCAATGGACAACCCAGCATTTGAAATGCATGAAGGAGGAGCACAGAAATATTTGTCTGAGGGGAAGATCAGCACCATCTCCCAAATGGTAAGGTGGGGATTCATGTCCTGAGGTTAGGTTCCCCCCAAGACTCTTATTGCAGAGCTCAAGAAAGAATCCTTTTTTAGACAAGTCTCCTCAGAGACCCTCTTCAGAAGGTAACACCTGCTCTGAATATTTCCTGCTGTACCTTTTCTCTCATAAACTCGACTCATATCTCTAGCTCTTTAATGGCACAACTCTCTCTGAATTATTGCTCATAGTATCAATGAGTGCTTTTGACTTGGTGGTTATTATCACCAGCTAAAAACCTGCATCTTACCTGAGACTTTCTAGAGGCAATGTTTTTATCCATACTGATCAGTGGGCTTCAGACAAGTTAAAGAAGGAAATTAAATGTGTCTTTTTGTTTTGTTTTGTTTTGTTTTGTTTTTGCTGAGCTGTTTTTTTCAGCCTCCTTCCTCCTAATGTTTCCTATCTCTGTCAAGCTGAAGAGGCAGAATAACAATTCATCCTCTCTTCTATTTAAATGGATCCAGACAAACTACAGGTTGAATGTAGTAGTCATCATTAAATACATATAGTGGGCTGGAATTGCCATTTAAAAATGGAAAGAATAATGGATAAGTATTGTTTGAGAAACTTTTGTTTAAATGTGTGTGTGTGTGTGTGTGTGTGTATACATATGTATGCCCACATACATGTGTGTTTGTGCATTTATATGTGTGTTGTATTAGATCACAATGGGAAATGTATTTCTTAATTATGATGTAAAATATTTGAGAAATATTGATGAAGATCAGTGATCAAGGAAAAAATATTAATGTCTCGTAAAGTAATACTCTGATATGTATAAAATTATATGCTATCCTTTTGTTTTTAATTTAAATGTGAGCTTGGAGCCCTATGTAAATGTAAACTTTCCCTTGAGGGTGTTGGACCATAAGAATTGATTCAAATTTTAATGATTGCCAAATGATATGGAGTAGTAGCACCATGGTTTAGTGGAAATAGCACAGATTCAGAAGGACGTCTTCCTAGATCTACTGTTGCAGTAACAGTGTGACTTTTCACAAGTTATTGCTCTTCTCTGAGCCTCGCTGGGAAAATGGGACATACAGGCTAACCTGAAATCTTTAGGGTTCTTTCTCCTGCAAAATTTTTGTTTTTGTTTTCCCCCATGATACTGTTACAGAGCTCAGGAAATACACTTTTCTTAGAGAAGGTAGTGCCTCCTGTTCTGATCATTTTCCCATTTAATACCAAATAGATAAAACAAAATTTAAGTATAATTTAAAAAATACATTCTTTTACTATATTTTTGTCAGTCAAAGTTAGTGGAAAGGAGGCAATCTTTCTTCCTTATGTGTCTTGGGTAGAGAATAATGACTCCATTATTTCTCCTAGGAAAAGAAGAGGCAGTGGTCATTGTTGAGCATTTTCCTGGTGTGTCTCTTGGCCTGTGTCATCACTACAGCAGTAGGAGTACTGATTCTCTCCTTGGTTTACATTAACAACGCCCAGTCTCGTTTAAATGTTCAGTTTGCATCTGGAGTCTGGCCTCTGCGAACAACAGTGGATCCTAAAGGACAAAAGGCGGTTGATCCAAAATTCCAGTTTCTTAATCATTTACCTAAATCCAAGGTATGAATCATGCAATTAAGGAGAATAATTTTTCTAATGATGGTTCCGAAATGAACTTTTCCTGTCACTAAGCTGTATTCTGTACTGGAAGTGCCAGTAGGATAACAGGAGGTGAGAGACAGTGAAGAGGGGAGAGTTGGGTTGATGTTAGCTTCAGGCAGAAATTTTCTTTAGTAGATATTTCTGTGTTCAGCTGGAAGGGAGAATTGCAGGTGCACAAATGGAAACCCCTCTGTTCTCTTGCCAACATAGATGTCTTTGTCTTAGATGATAGCACTGCATATATCACTATTGTCATTCCTGGACTCTTGCAGAACTATTCCTTATCTTCCTTTTTTTCATATTTTATTTATCTTTTTCCCCACTTTTTTTATTGGTGCATTATAGTTGTACATACTGATGGGATTTGTTGTTACATATTCCTATGTGCACACAATACATAACAATATAATTTGGCCAATACCTTGTCTTCCTTTATGAGACTCCAAAATTCACCTCACTTCTATTGCTTTTTTTGTCTTATCTCCTTCTTACTCTGTAGATCACAATGGCCTCACATTCCTGAGGAGATGGCCTCCATGCTGATGTTTGCTTATATTTGATTTTTTAGGTGTTTGAGTTCTCTGGTGGTGCAATCCAGTGGGCCCGGTATAGGAACAATATCAAAGACTATCTCAGTGATGAAGAAGAGGCCTTTGGCACTAGCTTGAACAGTCAGAAATCACAGATGACTCTGGGGACCTTGAGAATAAAAAGCAAGGGCCTCCGGGCTCCACACTGGCACTTCAATGCTAATGAACATGGCTATCTGGTACAGGTATGACTGTTTGCCCACACTCAGCTCTTAAGCTTCTATGTTGTATGTCTTCAGGGTATTATTTTGTCACAAAACCAACTTAAGTAAGTGATAGACAACCATCCAGGATTTCAATTAGATTCAGTTAGGTTAGTTAGCAGTGTCTTTAAGTATTAGCCTCTTTGTTGTAATAATTCTTGGCATCATTTTCTTCAGTATGAAATCATTTTTCACGCACTATAGTTATAACAAGATCACTCTTTAGTCCCGTGAACCAAAGCTAATAGTGGCTGCTATGATCTAATGAGCAAAGAAACAGCAGCTTTCCTCTAAGGAGAAAATCGGCAACTAGAATGACTAGCTAACTAGTTTTCTGGTGTTCAGTTTTGAGTCTCCAAGATCAGACCACATGGATGCTTTTTTTGTTGTTTAGACCTTGCAGAATATTTTGAGATGACTAGAGGTGAAATGAAGTACTTACTTGAATTTTCAAATAATTCATTGATTCCAAAAAGTATTTATAGGTCTCCATCAGTATTCCAGATACTGGAAAAGCAGAACTTTCTGAGTTTGGTCATACTCTGACAATGTGGTTCTTAGATATACAATTTTATGATGTAATTTTTGTTGTTAATTAAGATTTCCTTTGGATTTGGACAATTCATTCAGTTTTAGAATTTACAATAAGAAGAGAGATTTAGAGTTTCATCTATATGAGACCAAACCCTTCATATTTTCCATGAATGACTGAAAAAGATGAGGTGACTTTTCTAAAAATTTACTGTAGTTGTCGACTATAAAATAGATAGTGTAGATGGTATGCTTTCTGACTTCTTGTCTTTTTCCACATATAAAAATATGTGAAGGAGGATTATCTCCAAAAGATTAATTTTCCTAGCCTTCGCTGAGCAGTGGCAGTGTGGTAGTTGAAAGAAAAGGCTGCTAAGTGGATATGCTTGGAAGGGGAACTATACAACAAACTCTATGCTAGGGACATTGGTCTGGAGCATGCTTCAGAGATAACAGTCCTGGAATCTCGCTCAGCCTGAGGACGCTCTTCTGGAAGTCCAGAGAGAGTTTATAATGTGAGCTTCTACATGTGGACTGTATGAAGTGAAATATTCTCTAGATCCCAAGAAAACTGTAAGATCACTGACTGTCACAATCAAAGCAGGGAACCATCAAATAGGATGAGAAGGAAGTCTCTATATGACTCATCATGGAGATCATTTCTGCTTCTGAGTGTCTTCCAGAAGACTTGCAGGCAGCCCCGAGGGAAGCAGGATGGATAAGATGGCTGGCATGCCTGGCCGGCAGCAAGGATTCCATTAGCATTGTACGTTCTCTGCTCAGCATCTGGAATAGTTGGTTCCCTTACAGGAATAGGTAGAGATTTCTACTGCTCATTCCCTGTGAGTGGAGGAAAAAAGAGCTCTTTGAGGTTCACTTTTCCCCTCTACCTTTAATACCCAAATGGATCCAAGTTACACACGATGAACTTCAGACATATTGTCTGTTCAGACAGAACAAAGACTTCTTTTTCATATCTATTTCACATATGTATTTTGTATGCATTCCACTATGTGACCATGAGCCTGTGGTAAAATATAAATAACGGTATCTTCTCTACCTTCCTCAAAGGGTAATACTTAAGAAAAAGTAGAGATCAAGAAAAAGTGTAGAGTTTTATATCAGCAAAATCAAAGTGTGGTGCAGCGTGGATAAAAAAATGTCTACTTTGGCACTTAGGCCCAAATCCCATCTTTGCCCTTGACTAACTGAGTAACTTTGGGGAAATTATATGTTCTTACCCAAACTAATTTTTCTCATCTGTAAATGGGGATAGTAATAGTTTTCGTGTTCATAGGATTGATATAAGGAATAATTGAGTCGAATGAAGCAAAGTGCTTAGATAGATACCTGACACTAAAGTGTAGATAGCTTATTATTAAAATTGCATGCAAACATTTTCTATCTGGAAAGCACACTCACATCTGTACGCACACAAACACACAAACATGCATATACACAAATGTATACTTGCATAGTCACCCATGAACATGCACATACCCCTAACATGTGATTTGAGTCTTTTCAGATCCTATAACATGGAATCTTCATGAAGGGAGTATTGCCCACATGGTGGGGGACAAAGGATCTTGCTCTTTTTAGTACAGATACACATATGGAACGTAAGCAGTATGTGTATACAGAATATTGATCTATAGTCTGTCTGTTATGTTAAAATTCTGTATGGTAATAGGGAAAAAAGTTTGAAAACATACCTTGAAAGGAAGGTAATAAAAAAGAGGTTGAGAAACATTGCTCTCAAGCAAAGTGGGATGTGCTTTTGTTTTTATGTTTCAGGGAACAGCATGGATTGGGGTGGTTGATGATGGTGGTGAGGTAGTAACCACATACAATGTCACAGCTGGCCAAGTGATCTTCTTCCCCCAAAACACACTACACTGGATAAAGAATGTGGGTGATGAAGATTGCTTTTTCTTACTCTTTTTTTCTACACATGATGAACTTCAGACTCTGGATGTTGATGATGTATTTTTTTCTACACCTGAAGACATTGCTTCAAGGTCACTTAAGGTATGTACCATTTCTAAAAACATCTCACCATGAAGGTGTGTCTTATGCAGGCACAAAGGATCATGAGTGTTTGTGTTTCTAGGGCAGCAGAAAAAATTGGCTAATAGGTATGATAAATATTGAATTATTGACTCAAAGGTATCTTGTATTCCTACTAAAGACAAACATTTGTTGAAATTGAGTTCCTTTTTATTTTCTTTTTTATGAAGGTCTTCCATAGGAAACTTTAATGTATCGGCAGAAAGCATATAATGTAATCACTGAAAAAATTGCTGTAATTTATGTCTGAAGAACCATAAGTTTGCTCTTTCTTTCTGTAGGGAGAAGTTTTCTACAGATAATGGAATCATGTTTTCTTAATCTCATGCAGAGGATCCCACACTTTTCCTAAAGAATCACTACTTAAAAATGTTTTAAAATGCACTTTTACTGATATATATATATGTATATATATATATATAAACATAAAATTATATATATTAACGAGGTACCACAAGATGTTTTGATACATGGATATATAATGTAATGTTTAAATCAGGTTAAGTAGGCACACACACACATATCTCAAACATTTATCATTTCTTTATGGTAAAAACTTAATTCCTTCTAAACAATGTACATTACATTATTATTTTTATATTTATATAATTTTTCTTTATTTTTTTACATTATTTTATCTGTTGCCATCTTACTGAACTATAATAGCACAGCAGAACTTCTTGCATCTATCTAACTGTAAAATTATTACCAAGAATCACTACTTTTGATCTCTCCATATGTTTACATTATCATTAGAGGGACAAATGATAGTCCTGCTTACAGAGCGTCAGCATTGGATGCTGACAGTATAAATGTGCACAACTGATGATGGCTTCTGATTGGCAGTTGGAGGGGTTTCTGTGTTAAGTTTAGGAATCTGCATAGTAAGTTTTTGAGATTACCTCATAGTGGACACTAGTAGTCTAGTGCAGTAGGGATAAGTAAGAGAAATGATTCATTAGGGAGAATACTGGTAAGTTTAGGAGCCAATGTATATTTTTGTAAAATATACATAAAGAAACCAACCATTTAAAACCAAGATACTTTGCAAACCTATGGAATTTTCATAAGTAGCATAAGCATAAAGCTTAGTGAGGTCAGCTCTTCTGCCTGGGCTACTGAAAACCACACTGCTGCTAATGTTGTCCTACCTTTAGCTCCTTATCAGTCTATTACTAAAACTTGTGGAATGTTTCATAAATATTTTATTTGTTTTCCAATGTGTTTCAGCCTGAAGGTGGAATTGATTTCATTAGAAAATTCCATAAGCAAAAAGAGGATCAGGCAGTCAATCTTCCTCCCAACTTGGCGGAACTGGTTATGAATGCTAGTTATGTGCAGTCTCCTGACAGCCTTGTGTGGAGATACTTTTATGACCTTAAAGGTAGAGCATGATGTTTTATGAAGTCATTTTTTAAATTATTTATATTTGAAATTACATATGTTTGGATTGAATCAATGTGCATGTGTATGCATGTGTGTGTATGCATGTGTTTGTGTGTGTGTATGTATGTGTTTTATGGTGGGCCATAGTCAACATAAAAACAAAAAACCAGATTTCTCAACAGAGTAAGTAATGTGAGAAAAAGTCCTGGAGGCACAATAGAATGTGACAACTGATTTATAAGTGTGAGGGGCATGTGTTGGGGCCTGGGGATGCTGCAAGAAAGAAGGCTGAGGAGAGAGGAGGGATCCGGTCATGCAGGGTTTAGACACCATGCTAAGAGTATGTACAGTATGTTAATGGAAAAAAGGATCAATTGAGTTTAAAAGAAGAGAGGGATACAATCCTTTTTTCTTTGAAGTGAAGAACATTCTGGCTGAATTGTAGAAATGGATTGAAAGGGGCCAGACAGGAGGCAGAGTGATTAGTCAAGGGCCTGTAACAGCCCCTCAAGTAGGGAGTGATGGTGGCCTGCCTGCACTTTGGCAGTGGTAACAGGGACAGAAAGGTTGCAAAGCAAAATACTTAAAGAGGTGGGTAAATAGGCCTTGATGGTTGACTGGCTTGAGAGGTGAGGTGGGAAATGGCGTATAGGATGACTCCCAAGTTTTCTAGCCAGTCCCCTGAGTTGAACACTTTCCTAAAGAGGATACTCTATGCTAGACATTTTGAGAGACCTTACAGGGTAGGATAGAATCTGCCTTTGTCCGGCTAATATTGTGGGGGGCCCCATGATGCATTGTCAGCAATTTCTACTACCTAAGTTTTCTGTGAGTAGTGGAGTTTCACACTTTGCTGGATTTCCATTGAAGTACCATTGTGAATTGTTCAATTTTATTTTTAAATTAAATTAAAATGTTTTTTCAGTGCCAGGGATTGAACCCAGAGTCTTGTTTATGTGAGGCAAGCACTCTACGGTTAAATTATACTCTCAGCCCCCTTATTTTGTTTTTTAAAATTTCATCTGACTCAGGTTCAAAAGAATATCAGTTTCCAGGAGGAGTAATACAAAATGCACAATACTGGAAGAATGGAAGTGAACTCAGCAACAATGAAAAAATTTTCAGTGAATTCCTTAATCAGGTAAATGAGAAAAATATTTTGATAAACATTCAAATGGATGAACTATGAGATTTAGATTGGATTCAGACTTCTTTTGGACAGAAGGAAAAGGAACGTTCCATTGAACATTGGTTGCTTTGATCAATGTAAATTGTGATTGAAGCTTCAGTGTGGATACAGGGAGCATGACTTCTCTGGCATGAATAGATTAATGGAAAAATTGGGATTCTTGTGAGAGTTTTCTTCATTTGTTTGAAATGCTCAACTGACTTTATCACATAGTTGTGGCATCATGTTGTGTGGGTTCAGATTCTAATTCTGCCTCTTAGTTCTTAGACAAATTTCTCAACCAACTTAGATTTTAATTCCATCACCTGTGAAATAGAATAATACTGTCCACTTTTCAAGATTGTTGTGAGGTATAACTGACATAGTAAGTGTAAAGGACATAGAAAATTGTGTGTTCTCAGTGGGCGTTGCATAAGTTTAGTTACTGTCAAGATTGTATGAATTGTTAACTTGCTGAGTAAGATGTTGGCTAAATAACTAGATTTCTTTTCCTTTTCCTTTTTGAAGCATCACAATACCCTTGCTTTGAGTACACTGAGAATTTATAACAACGGACTACGACAACCACATTTTCATTTTAATGCAAATGAAATGGGATATGTATTAAGTGGATGTGGAAAGGTAATTTCTCTGAAAACATTTTTTGAATGTTCTTTTATGCAGAAAGAAGCAATTTGGAGGTATTTCTTTGTTTTGGTTTAGTCATTAGTAACATAAAAGTACTCGGTTCTAATTGCTTTCAGGGCACAGTGTACCACGCAGGTGTGGTTAGCTAGTCTCCAAGTTTGATGAGAGAAAGATCCAAGATGCTCACAAGAAGAGGCCAAGAATATTTCAGAGAACACTTAGTTAGTTTTTCAGAGTTTTTCATCCTCAGGTAATACAAAGTGGAAGGTGCTGCTGGCCTTGGGGGAATGTGAAATAACTGTTTGCCTCTAAGTGTAATGTAACTGTAGGTACCTGGGAAGGTGCAGAGCATCAGTATGGTGACCATATATCCCACCTTATCCAGGATACTCCTCATGTACTTGTCTAGGTAACATTAATGACACCCACTTTGGCTCTTCAGAGAGCCTGGTTAGGATGATCAGTGCCGGGATACCATAAGAAAAGCTAAACTGGGTACTGTGCTAATACAGTGGTTTGACGGCAGTTATTCAAGATTCTCATGGGGTTCCCTGGGGAACTCTATTCCTCTTACGTGTACTGGGTGCGAAGGGAAGAGAGTGTGTGTGAAAGGAGTTTCTTCTGCATTAAGGGAAACTTCAGGGGTAGTGAAGTAGCATTTCTTCCTATCATTCTTTATTTTAAGCAAATTTAATAGATCATGATCTATAAATTAAGAAAGCATATTAAAGACATAAATAAATAATGTGTAGAGAAGAAGTGGGCTTGTCTAGCCTATACTTTTCTTAGTCTTGAAAGAAAACCAAACCAGACTGAAAATTCACTCATTTTGTCATTCATAGCAAGTTTTATTCTGTTTTTAGATATAAAAGCTTTAATAAATTGGAAAAGAGATTTTAATCTTCCACAGATTGAATTTCAAAGACCAGACTTTATTTTTATTGTGCTTGTGTGTTTGCATTCATGGACACGTTTAGTCTCTAATTCTTAAGGAAGACTATTAGGATATCACTCTCCCCGGAGACTGGTGGAAATAAAAACACAGGGGTAGTGAAACACGGAACTGCAAATCCTCTGCCTAGAGTACATGGGACATAATTTGTAATCCTTGTTTATAATGTTATGATTGATGCTTTTTTGTTTTGTTTTTGCGTGATAGTCTACATATTGAACTCACTAATGCACTTCGAAGAACATTTATCTAAATAAACATTTGGGGGGCTACATCTCTGGCACAGGATTTTTTTTTTTTTGTGAACAATGTCTTCTACCTCTGCTCTTCACCCTCACAAAGACGTCCCTGTATAATCATATGCTTTTGTCCGTTCTGCACTATTAATACTTATCCTCAGTTATATTTGATTTTATGTGCCTAATTTTTTTTCTTTCTTCTTTCTCTTCTTTCTTTTTATGTATTTTAACTTTTATAACTTCCTCCTCCTTAGGTGGGCATTATTAATACTCAGAGTACCATAGAGTTTAACATTGACATTGGAGATGTGGTGTTTTTCCCCATTGGAACCCAGCATTACATTAAGAACACATGCGATGAGGATTTGCTTTTCATTCTTGCCTTCAGCACTGGAGATCAGGTAAGAATAAGCCATCTCAAGAGAGGCTGTGAGTGTCAGTGATCTGTAGAAAATTCTGCTGAGCAGTTTGTCCAGACCAAAGTGGGCTCTCAGTAGATGTGTGTAGAATGGACGAATGAGTGAGCTGGATGAAACAGTGTGTGAGGGGGAGGATCACATCACTTTCCATTTGGTTAAAGGGTTCAGTGTCTCAGGTTCTCTCTTAATTCCCCAAATTCTGAACTAAAGGATCAGCATGTAGGGATCCAAGAAATCATTTTAATTACTAAAAAAGCAGATTTTAGGGAATGTGACTAATATCTGTGGGCTGGTGGTTTTCCTAATCTTGGTGCCCTGAACTGGATAGGCCTCTCCATCTTGAGGCAGGCCCTTTGTATACCTTTTATACCCTATGGCATAAAGTAACAGAGCATGCTCTTTTAAAGTTTTCCAGCTCTCAAACAGAAAGACAGAAGACCTAAAGGGAGCATATGAACATGCCAATTCTATTCCTCTTACATGTACTGGGAGTGAAGGGAAGAGAGACAGAGGGAAACTGCAGGAGTAAAGGAGCATTTCTTCCCATCATTCTTTATGTTAGGCAAATTTAATATATCATGATCTATAAATTAAGAAAACAAATATAAGAAAACTATAAAGAGAACAAAATTACATATAAAACAAATTAAGAAAAATTATTTGCTGAATTTGATTATTTGCTTTTAATATTCACCCTTTGGGATATTGGGTTCAAGGTACAAGGATAAATTATGGAATTTATTTATTTATTTTTTTGAGTTTGCATAATCTGGTTCATATTTTCTATTGTTTGTTCTATTCAGTTATACAGGACAGTCGAATGCATTTCGATTCATTGTACACAAATGGAGTACAACTTTTCATTTTTCTGGTTGTACATGATGTAGTCACACCATTTGTGTAATCATACATGTACATAGGGTAATGATGTCTGTCTCATTCCACCATCTTTCCCTACCCCAGCCCCCTCCCCTCCCTTCTTTTCCCTTTACACAATCCAGCATTCCTCCATTCTTCCTTTACCCCCTCGCCCTCTCCCATTATGTATCAGCATTCATTTATCAGAGAAAATATTCAGCCTTTGTTTTTTGGGATTGGCTTATACTCACTTAGCATCATATTCTCCAACTTCATCCATTTACCTGCAAATGCCATAATTTTATTCTTCT
The DNA here is from genome assembly GCA_020662805.1 of Glaucomys volans. Lineage (NCBI taxonomy): Eukaryota > Metazoa > Chordata > Mammalia > Rodentia > Sciuridae > Glaucomys > Glaucomys volans. Next base: position 342,658 of record JAJEJO010003487.1, read on the forward strand.
TTGTGGCTGAGTAATATTCCATTGTGTGTATATACCATAGTTTTTTTACCCATTTATCTATTGAAGGACATCTAGGTTGGGAATTGTAGAATTTAGATATTAAAATATCTATTTAGATATTAAAATATCTTTTGGACTAGATTACCTTCTGAGACTGGGTAAGAATTACAATGATCTGTTTAGGTATCCCCAAGGCAGGTCCAGAACAGATAGATATTCCTCCTGTTTTGGATTCTTCCTACAAGGAGACCCAACAAGAGTTCCAGTGAAGAGCACAGCATGAGTTATGCAGTGTCATTAACAGGGCCTCAGCCCCAAGATGGGCTAGGACCCTCATGGTGTTGCGTATTTCCCAGGAAGATATCCATCTTCTTTGAAGGAAACTGAAAAATTCTAGCACCTGTTACCCTGGGTCTCAAAACCTTCCTGGGTATACCTGGGAGGTTTGTGGAGACATATGTGAGAAATAGATGGAATCAAAAGTTGGTTGTAGATTTCGTTGAGAGAAGAAATGATCCCTATTTTTGATGTGGGTCTTGCTGCTGCTGCTGCCCCTGGCACCATTCTGTGCAGCCATTATAAAAACAAATCAGAAAGCAAATGTTAATCCAATCAGATATGAAGAGGACAAGAAGGAAAAACTCAAAATAGAATGAGTTTTAAAAGTAGAGAATAAGGAAAGAGAATTAAAAATGAGTAGAAGCTGGGTGCGGTGGAGTATGTCTGTAATTCCAGCAACTCAGGAGGCTGAGGCAGGAGGATCACACTTCCAAGGCCAGCCTTAGCAACTTAGGGAGGCCCTAAGCAACTCAGTGAGACCCTGTCTCAAAATGAAAAAAATAAAGGGGCTGGGGATATGGCTCAGTGGTTAAGTGCCCCTGGGTTCAATCCCTGATAATCCCCTTTCCCTAAAAAAAAATGAGTAGAAGAGAATTTTTTGGGGGAGTGTAAAATAAAATGAAGATAAAATGTTCAGAGTTAAATAAATATGACAGATAAGTGAGGTTTAATGTGAAAGGCTAGTACTGACATAACTCAGTACTGTGAAAGGAGGACAAAAATGACAATTGAAAACCATTAAATATAAATTAAAGAATACAGCACTGTTAAAAAGAGGTAATGAAAAGACAATTTAAGAGTGATTCCTAACAGAAAAGAAAGAAATTAATCAGAACTTTGGGTAGGAGAATCTTTTACTCATTCCTTCCTTTAGGAATGTCTCATGTCCTTGAAGCAGGATAATCCCCCATTACCCCATCAGAGTGGGTAATGGGGAATGTTTCTAATAAGGATATATTTTGCATAAGGAGTATGAAATGAAAGAAGAAGGGAGGAGCCTGGAGAAAGAGAGAGGGAAACAGAGAGTTACACATATACAAGGAGATAGGCACAGAGATACATGCAAACACAATGCAGAGAGAGAAATATACAGAAAAAAGAAAAAGATGCAGAGAAACACTGTACACAGGAAGTGACAGAGAGAAACAGCACAGACACGCACAGAAAGAAACACACCTGTGCACAGAAGGGCAGAGACTAGAGAGACAGCCACAGAAGAAAGACACACAGACACATACCCACATCCAGACAGACCTATACTTGGAGGGGGACAGAAAGGCAGACACACACATGCAAACACACAGGCACCAACATATGTTGAGATAAACACAGACAGACAAAAGTGAGAGATCCATATATGCACAGACACACCCACATGTAGAAACAGAGGAGAAATACCCACATACACATGCAGAAATGGAGAAGGGCAGGCTGAGGGAGAGAGGTTGTGTGTGTGTGTGTGTGTGTGTGTGTATATGTGTGTGTG
>JAJEJO010003487.1:344582-435324 GCA_020662805.1 Glaucomys volans
CATCACATGCCTCTGGATATGGAGCTCTGAGAAGTCCTTCTGACCCTGGCCTGGATGTCAAATGGGATGGGTCTGAATCTCTGTGTCTGCTCCCTATATTATGCTCCCCCACCAACACGCACACACACACATGCAAACACACAGGCACCAACATATGTTGAGATAAACACAGACAGACAAAAGTGAGAGATCCATATATGCACAGACACACCCACATGTAGAAACAGAGGAGAAATACCCACATACACATGCAGAAATGGAGAAGGGCAGGCTGAGGGAGAGAGGTTGTGTGTGTGTGTGTGTGTGTGTGTATATGTGTGTGTGTGTGTGTATGTGTGTGTGTGCGTGTTGGTGGGGGAGCATAATATAGGGAGCAGACACAGAGATTCAGACCCATCCCATTTGACATCCAGGCCAGGTCAGAAGAGATTATCAGTCCTGCAGAGAGAAGCCAGTCTCTGGGTGCAGGGTGCCAGGATTGCTTACTTGGCAATAAGGTTCGCCTCATCACATGCCTCTGGATATGGAGCTCTGAGAAGTCCTTCTGACCCTCGTCCTTACAGGCAATCAGATGAAACTGCTCAATTCTCAAAAAGAATCTCTTCTAAAGCAACCTCTAGCCATTAGACACTTTTCCCCCATGTTTTTTTTGGTGCATTATAGTTGTTCATAATGATGGGATTTGTTGTTACATATTCATACATGCATACAAGATAACAATATAATTTGGCCAATATTATTCCCCTATATTTCCCCTTTCCTTTCTCCCTTCCCATCCCCCTGGTCCCTTTCCTGTACTCCACAGATCTCCCTTCAATTTTTGTGAGATCCCTCACCCACCCTTCCTTTTCCTTTTTCCTTGCTAGCTTCCACATATGAGAGAAAACATATGACCCTTGACCTACTAAATTTGGCTTATTTCACTTAACATAATGTTCTTAAGTTCTATCCATTTTCCTGCAAATGACATAATTGCATTTTTATTTTGGCTCAGTAAAACTTCATTGTGTATATATAGCATACTTTATCCATTCATCTGTACCTTCAGACTTTTTTTTAAATTACTTCTCAGTTTTGAAAACATGAATTCCCATAGGCAAGGGAAGATTGGCACACAAGGTGACCATGTACAGGAGTTCATAGCTGGGTAGTTAGACAGCTAACTGTCAGGCAGTACTGCACTTGCCTAAGATCGCTTTAGGAATCTGAGCATTTCTGTGCTGACACATCTTCTTTTGGTTTATGCTATCAGCTGCAAACCCTTGACATGGATGATTATCTCCAGGCCACTGCAGATCACATCTTGGCCCAGCTTTTCTTCAGGAAGCAAAGTGAGTTTAAGAAGATCCCAAAATTCAAGGAGGACCAAGCAATTAACCTGCCTTAGAGTTACTGATGAGTTCAGATCTGTGCCTCTGCTTTTGTTACTGTTAAAGAAGGACCATTAGGCTAATGAGCTGGGGGCTTTTTGTGGAGTAGAGTGGGACAGCAGGTACAGAGCAGCCCTGCAGGCTCATTTAGCTAATAGTGATTATAGGCAATTCATGCTAAGGGAGCATTTCAGATTAATAGATGTATGGGGGAGACCCAATACATTAATATATTTTTGTATGAATTTTAGTATATGTATGTATATGCTTATTTCCCTTTTGTTATTTCAAGCTTTTTATTCCAATTGTAAATCCATTCTTCTTATGTACATAGGTAAATATTTTTGTTATTCATCATTGTGAAAGGAAGTAAGGTCAGCTTATATGTACCTATTGAGGTACTGAAATCCACATTGTTAATCCTTGTCCAAGAAGTTTAGTTTCAAGCCCTAGGCTGGCAATTACCATGATATGCTTTTTATGGTGCCAGTATTTTCAGGGACTCACTCATACTAGTTTTATGCAGTTATTATATTTTAGTTAAGAAAATAATGATAAAGTAGTTATGAATTCAACACCATCTTTGAATGTATTTGGATTTTATAACCACATCAACTGCTTATACTTAAGGAATAGTCATCCCTGTGTTTGAAAAGCATATGGTTAATTTAGTTATTGGTAATACTGGCTATGTATAAGGATTCAAGGACAACTTATTATCATTCTTGAAACTTGTCAGGGTTGGTAGTCTCTAAGTGGGAGGCCACTGTCTTAAGAAGAAAATAATTTGTTCAGGTCTAATTTGTATTTTGTCTTTGCTTATAATTCATTTTAATAGATATTTGTACCCTACAATGTGCTAGGTACCACCATCAGTTCTGGGCTACCCTATATACAATTCTAAAGTAGGAAAGGCTGGTTCTCAATGCCTTTGACCACCATCCCCTTTAACCATTGCTCTGAGATTTTTTAAAAAAATGTCTCAGGCTATTTCTAGGCTACAAAGAATCTATACTTCTCTCACCCCTTATCTGAATAACTAATCTGTTGACTACAACTGTAGAATACAGTGAAAATGAGGAATGGTTCACCTTTAACAGGGAGAAGTGGCCACCTATATAATGACATAGGAACAACAAGAGAGCCTTTCCCTGCTCTTGAGTCTTTTTTGGTTCATCCGTCCATCCATCCACTAAACATTTACAAGCAACTACTATAAGCAAATGCTGTGATAACTATTAGTGCTATAAAGTTGACTATGAAATTATCCCTGCACTCAAGGAGTTTACAGCCCATTAAGCAGATGCATAAAAACAATCAGTGTGATATATTGTGTAACACTATGATAGGTATACACATAACACACACACACACACACACACACACACACACACACACACACACGGGAAACAGCAAACCCAAACCCAATCATGGGGTGTTAAGTGGGGGATTTCAAGGTTTCCTAGAGTAGCTCTGAGTGAAGTTGAACAGTTAGCTGAAGCATGAAGAGGAAGATGAGATGTGTTTGTGTGAAGGCTATTCTAGGTTGAAGATTAAAGTAGTCAATGGTGCCAGGCAAAGAAGTATGAGAAAGTTCACTGTGGCTGGAAGGGAGGGGCCCAGTGGCAAGAGGTGAGGTTGGAGAAGCAGGGAGAGATCAGTTGGTAGAATTCCTTCGAACCACCTTACTGCGAATTTGTATTATTTTTTTCTGGGAGAGCTAGCTAAGATCAGAGCCTGGAACCATGGGAAGTCTGTTGTTTTGAAGACACTTAGAAGTGTCATAATCTGGGAGGAGGATTGAGAAGATGCAGTGAACGCACAAAGGAAATAGGTACATGGAAAAGAATGTCCAAATAGAGAGAAATAGTCATAAAAAGTAGATGACAATGTGTGTAGACAGATTTTATCTACTAATTTTGTTTTATTTTGGAATTATTTTGTATATTATAAGCCAGGTCATTATCTATTTCCTTGTATCAGAAAGTATTGTATGAGATTACTACGTGGTCATTTAATAAAGGTTTTATTTTTTTGATATTGTTTTGTCATTATAATCTTGAATATAATCTGTTCTTAAGATTTTATTAACCTGAGACATTACTGGATTTTTCTTAGGCATCTTTGAAATATGATTTATCATCACATAAAGAAAGTATGTTGTGGTGCTGGAACTTTCCAAGTTTTCTGACAATAATAACATGAAGTCTGACATAAAATTAAATCCACTATGAATTTAAAGAGGAAATACCTTAAAAATAAAAATAATCCACTGAAATCAATTCTATTGGAATATTATTGATAAATTATTTTGTGGTGGGAAATGTTCTTAAAATTCACTTGATTATCTGAACATTGACTCTTTTTCCCCCTTTCAAAATATTGATATCTATTTCCCTACACAACTTCATCCATTAAAATACTCAAGTGCTTTTATACTTTCTGGCATATCTACTTTACTTCATATAAAATCAGTGAATAGAGAGTAAATTGCTCAGACTGATAATTGGCATCATGTAGGTAAAAACTGAACTCTTTACTAAAAACCTCCTTTAAAACTGAAACCACCCTCATAACTTTTATAACAGACATTCTATGATATGGCCATATTTGACTAATATGAAGTGGTATGTATTGTAGTACTTGAGATGTTCTTAAATATTGACAAAAAATTCAGAAGCCTTTTTAATAGCAGCTTTAGAATAACTGAGTACAATGAATCTGATTTGAATAAAGGAACTACTGAATGTTCCTTATTGCTTCTAAATAAGGGGAAAGGGATATAAAAAGTTTCTTTGTTCATATTCTCATCCTTACCTGTTAAGGAGTAATCAGAATTCTTTTTATCACCCATGCAATCTAGGAAGATGAAAACAGTTACTGTTTATAACTTGATTCTTAATGACTATAATTTATCAATAGTTTTAAATGAGTCAGCAATATAGTATTATTGCTTAAAAAGTGAAACAGGAAGAAAAAAGTCAGTTATTTTATGCTATAATTACAAGTAACGAATGATCTCTTCTCCATACTCTGTACTATCTGTACCTTTAGGAAACTGGTATGTTCACTTTGGATCACTGTTTCCATTAAAAAAAAAAATAGGAAGAAACCGGAAAACCCATAAAACAATAGTGATGATGAAAGAAATGGGAAACTGCATTTTCTTCATTCAGATTTATGTTGAACTAGTTAGAAGTAGTTAATGGGTGCTTTGGAATCAGAATTGTAGAGCTGGTAGAGGCCACACATCATTTGCTCCCATCGCTTTACTGTGCAGAAATGGACACCTAAGCAGACTGTTACCCAAGTTGCAAGTAAGACATTTGAGACCAAGGTTTTGACCCCACATGGTCAAACCATGTGGTTTTTTTTTTTCTTATTCCTCCCCCTCCCCCCCCCCCCCCCCCCCCTCTCCCCCCCCCTCCTCCTTTCTTTTTGTTACTCTCTTTAGGTGTATGAAAGAGTCCACCATATGTAGCAGAACACCATACTAGAAAATGCACCACCTTAAGTGGAAGAAGTAGCTTTTATTATCTACAAATCAGCCATCCCCAATGCCAGCACCACTTCTCTGCTGGGTGTCCCACAAACTGATTGCTTAGGTCCAGCTGCTTCTAAAAAGAGGCATTTAGAGCCTCCTGAGGAGACAGTTCCTGTCTAGCCAAGCATTCAATTCTTATTTATTTTTATTAATTTTAAAAATTGTAGTAAATATATACAACATAAATTTCACCATTCCAACCATTTTGAGGTGTACAGTTCAATGGTATTAAATACATTTGCAACATTGTGTACAACCATCACCACTATTCATTTCTAGAAATTTTTCATTGTCTCAGACAGAAAATCTGTAGCCAGTAAATAACAACTCCCTTCTCTCTGTCCCACCACACCCTTTTTCCTCCCCGGCCCTGTTCTCAGTACCTCATATAAGCAGAATCATACAATACTAGTCAATGCTTATTTTTATTAAGTATTTTCTCATTTACTAAACTGTTCTTTACTATATGCTTAGTGTTGTTCTAGGATTATAAGAAAGAAAGAAAGAGAGTGACATCAGAGAATTTGTGATTTAAAAGATTCATTCATATTCAATTCTGTATTTCTCTTTCCTCCCTACCCCTGTCCTGAATGAACTAAGATTTTTACCTGTCACGAGTATTCAAAAGAATGTTTATTTATTCAGATTTTGTTAGGAATTCTGCAGTAAGAAATATGAAAAAAAATTGAACAGGTGGACCTACATTACGTTTGAGTTTTCCAGAGAAGGCAACACTCAGCCTCGTCAGTGGTTCCTATTCCAGTGTCTTAACAGTCCTTAGACCTTGATTTTTTTTCTTTATACTAGGGAGTGAACCCGGGGTGCTCTACCTCTGAGGACATCCCAGCCATTTTTTTTTTTTATTTTGAGATAAGAGTCTCACTAAGTTATCCAGACTGGCCTTGAACCCTCGATCTTCTTGCCTCATCCTCCCAAATAGCTGGAATTATAGGAGTGTGCCACCACTCCAGGCTTAGATGGCCAACTTTCTATAAATCTTATAATATTACTTTGCCTCTACTTGTTTTTCTTTTTTTACTCTTTTATTTATTTTTGATTGGTTGTTTCTACATATACAGAAAGGTGAAATTCCTTTTGGCATATTTATTTATGTATATAAAATAATTTTATTAAAATCATTCCATATTTCTTCCTGTTTCCCTTCCTTCCTCCCTTTCCTTCTCCTTCTATTCCACTGATCTTCGGTATAGGGAGTTTCTTTTTATTCCCTGAAATTTACACATCCAGATGAGAGTGTTTAATTGTTTTGTTTTGTTTTTTTTTGCCCCCAACATTAGCAAGAAATCCCAAATAGCCTGAACAGTTATCTCTGACCTCTCTTATCTTTATTCAGTAATGCCCAACTTCATTCTGTTGGCAATCAGTGCATCCTTTTATTAACATAGGCTGAACCTGATGTATTTGGATCTTTCCTTGGTTCTGGAAGCAGAGTTGCTTATGCTGAAAGGAAGTAAACTGTAATGTTCAGGCTAAATGGGATACTATACCATGTTCCAGGACACTGGATTCATTGATAGTTGGCTGACGATTTAGCGCACATTCAAAAAGTTCACTTCTGACGTCATGTCAATGAAAATATTAAAAAAAATTAAATCACCCAGAAAAAAAAATGGCAGAGTAATTAGAATTTTTTTTTTTTTTTTTTAAATTTTAGTTTTCTTTTCAGGAAATTGGGCAGCTGTGGGGCAGGGCTTATTAGTTTTGTTTTGGCATTAAGGATGCAGGGTGCTGTAGATGTTAACCTTGTCAGATATAAATTAAATGATAAATAGAACAAAAAAAGTTGGCCTATCAAGTGATTCATGTAAAGTCTTTAAATGTCACCTGTATTTAGATAACCTTTTCTACACTATCAGCACTGCTCAAGTGGTTATTGTCCTCAGAGATGGTTTTGTCTCGTTTATAATGAGCTAGAGATAATGAAAGCTGAGAAGAAAAAAAATCCCTGTCAACCAGGATAGATTGCCCTTCCAAGTGCACTTTCTCTTATCTTGTAAAATAAGCCACTGGAGGTAGTTTTACAAGTTTATAGTAGTGAGCTCTCACCTGGCCTGGCTGCGAAAAGGAGTTTGGAAAGATAAAGACAATTGCAAGCCAGAGAAAAGCAGGAACACACAAAAGAAGAGAGAAACTGTGGATTTACTTTTTGCTTTTAAATGTCCTGATTTGACCAAAGGCTGGAGCAGAACTCCTGAACTTTCTTCCCATGAGACATCTTGACTTGTACATTTTCTCCATAAAATATTTGTCTTTGAATGGTACACTTCTCTGATTAGGCATGACCTACTTCAGTTCATCTCTTTAGCTATTACCCCTTAGGTTTTCAACTTTTAGCTTACTTAAATATAAACACACATGGAGGAAAAAACACAAATATCCTGAGCTTGACGTATCTCTGTACATTGAATATGTCCACCCAACAGCACCTTGAACAAGGAGTATGACATTATCTTTGAGTCTTCTAGTGCCTGATTTAGTCTCCACCTACCTTCCATCATGACAGAAGTACTTGTTCCTGATTTGAACTTTATCTTAGTGGAATACATTATGTGTTTTTTGGTACCTCGTTTCTTTTGTATAGTATTGTTTCTGAAGCTCATTAATATTCTGCCCTTCATTTTTATGATTCTCTCTCTATTTTTCCCTGTTTTGAGATGGGATCTTGCTAAGCTGCTGAGGCTGGCCTTGAACTTGCAATCCTCCTGCCTCAGCCTCCTCCATAGCTGAGATCACAGGCGTGTGCCACCAGACCAGTCCATGCTTCTCCCTTGATTTTTATGCTTCTCAGTGTTTTCTTTTCCCTCCTCAGATAAAGAAATACTTGGCTTTTATCTGTCCCCTATTTTTTTAAAATTTTATTTCGGTTCATTGTACACTAATGGAGTATAACTATCATTTTTCTGGTTGTACACAAAGTAGAATCATACAATTTGTGTATTCATACATCTACGTAGGGTAATGATGTTTGTCTATTTGATTCAGTGATGACACCCATGACATGTAAGTAGAGTGACTCTAAGTCAGGTCCTCACAGCAGCCTTTTTAGCTGAGGCTGTCCCTGCTCTTTCTCTCACATGATTATCTGGGAAGAACTGAGAGCTTAGAGGAGAGAGGAGGAAAAGACCAGGTGGCCCTCCTCTGCCCTGCAGCTCTTTTCTTCAACACTCTCCTCTTCGCACCACAGGAGAGTGGTGGTGATGCTGTTGCTGCAGAACTTGATACTGGGCTACCTGAAGCCCAGCTCTCTGTGGAATAGCAAGTTAAAGGGCAAGTTACATGACTTTGTAAGACTCTGGTTTGGTATAGAGATCTCAACCTCCAGAGGGTGTACTTAGCTTTTTCTTTTAATTCCCTACATTTTTTAAACACAATTTTGGAGCATTATATTGTTTCAGGAACCAATTTCCTGGCAACTTTCAGCTGATGCTTCTCCTGGTAATGTAGGACCGCATACTGTGATGAAGACTTCCTCCACTTTAGGCTTGTCTTTAGTGCACAGCTTCCTTCTAGCCTGTGAAGAAGATCATGATGTAATGATATGTACACCTGATGCAAGTCCCATTGTTGTGGGATGACCATCTCTCAATTTGTGGTGATGCTGGAGACCCTTGTCTTTACTCCTCCACCTGGCTAACCCCCTCTCCCTTCAGACTTTCTCTCTAAAATGCTATAATCTTATATGCAGACACCTACTTGACATTTCCACTTGCCTATCCAATAAATGTCTCAAACTCACCCTGGACAAAATGGAGTTTCTCATTGTCTCTGCTAAACTCATTTCACCTGAGCATGTTTCATTTATGGAAGCACTCTCCTTCCAATTCCTCAGGACATTCTTGTCTCGTCTCCATTTCCTTTACTCGTCATCTACCTTCTTGGCAAATCCTGGATCTGACCAGCATTTCCACTTCCACTGTCACCACTTTGATCTGAGCCACTACCAAATTTTTTCTGACTTGTTTCAGTGAATTCCTAACTTGGCTTTCTGCTTCTCCTTTTGTACCCTACATTTAGTCTGTTTTTAACAAAGTAGAGCCATCCTTTTGATAAGTAAGTCAGATCATGCAGCCCTCTCTTCAAACCATCCAGGGGCTCCCTATTTCTCCAGAGAGAAACCAGAGTCCTCCAAGGTCCAAAGTGCTCCACCTCCTTCTCTTTAATGCCCTCCCTTCTGTGCTCTACCTCTCCATGGCTCACCCCTAATACCTTTCTGAACTCACCTTTCCAACTCTTATCTTGGTTACTCAGTTTGAACCTGATCTCAGGATGAATCCCTCTTTGCCATGTGACTTTGCTATTCTGCCTTTCAGGAGGTGGAATCTCTTTCCCCATCTCCTAAATCTGGGCTGGTCTTGTAACTTGCTTTGACCAGTAGAATGTAGTGGAAATGACATTGTGACAGTTCAAAGGCTACTCCTTTAAAGGCCTTTCCTACTTCTACTTGCTCTCTTGTAACCCTATGGGGTCATGTAAGGGGACGCATGTGGCCTTTTTAATCTGGTCACCCAAACTAATGGGAGTCACCTTTCAGAGATGTGAGGGAGGCCATCATGAACCAGCTGGTCCCCAGTCAAGATATCACTTAAGCAGTAGCTATGGTAGACTCTTGAATGAGCCCAGTCAAAACCAGAATAAAAGAGCTACTCTACTGAGTGCAGCCCAAATTGCTGACCTACAGAAATGTGAACTAAATAAACTAGTTATTTTTAAGGCCCTACTCTTGGGAGCTTACCCTATTTTATGGCAAAAGGTAACTGGTGTATGAAGTAGAGAATTCACTAAGTAACAACCTGTGGTGTAACTTTATTATCAAATACTTTATCTTTTCTCCACTGATTAGAAATGACACTTTCATTCCAAATATATTGTCTTGGTTCTTCTTCTGGGTTCTCCATTATGTACTATTGATTTATTTGTCCTCTGTGGTTTAGCTTCACTCAAAGGTATATTTCAATATCTAGAAGGACAGATCTCACTTGATTACTTTTTTCTTTAACAATTCTTAGCTATTCTTATATTTTTCTCTTCATATAAACTTGATATTGTTTTCTTCATCCTCAAATGTAAATGTTGAGTTCAGGTTGGGATAGGATTAAATATATGATTTTAAAACTATGGAATTTAAAAAAATATTTAGCTGTTTCATCTAGAAACACAATCTTTAAAATTATTTATTAAATATTGTTTTGCATATTTCAGAATAATTTATTTTTCCTCATTAAGCTTTCTCACATTTCTTGTGTATATTCTTGGGTCTTTTGTATTAAAAATGATATCTTTTCCCCTTATATTTTATTATTGATATTTAGGAAATTTGACTTTGGTATATTATTTTATAGCTGACACTCTTTACTCAACTCTATTTCAGAAAAATGCTTATAGTTGAATTTTTAGCTTTATGAATCATATACTTGAAAATAATGATTACATTTCCTCCTTTCTAGTTTATTTATTCTCTATTTTTGTTTAGGTCTTTTTAAAAAAATTTTTTTAGTTGTTGATAGACTATTTATTTATTTATTTATTTATTTATTTATATGTGGTGCAGAGGATTGAACCCAGGGCCTCACACATGCCAGGCAAGTTCTCTACCACTGAACCACAACCCCAGCCCTTGTTTAGGTCTTAATTGCTTTGGTTAGCACTTTTAGAATAATGTTGGAAGTAGTGGTGATAGATCACCCTCTTTTGAATCTTGCCGGTGTTGTTTTCTTTAAATTAGACAGTAGCTCTTTGAAGAGAAGGGCCGTGTCTTGTTCTTTGTCCTTCTAACCTTGATCCTTAGCATAGTGCTTTATATATACAATGAGCAAATATTTAGTACTTCAAGGATCAAGTCCTTATTGCAGACCTTTTTTGTGTGTTAGACATTAAACTAAGAACTGGGTGCATAGAGATTTTCTAGCTTCAGGACTCTTCCTGTCTATCCATATTGTATGGACTTTGGAATTAGATAGAACCAGGGCCTAACCCTGGTTTTATGTTGTATCAGTTGGGGACTTCAGAAAATTTATGCCATTATTCTAAATTTCAGTTTTAGCCCCTAAAAATCTGGAAAGCAGTAGTAACTCTCTCAGGAAGAAATGGCATTTTCCAGGTGCTTTCCAGAAGACGCAATAGCCAGTGGCCATGGTGGTGCCTTATGACACCAGAGGGGATGGTGGCTGAGGTACTTCATAGGATACCTGTCTGAGTTTGCTTGTGAGTACGTTTGAGGCAGTCCTTGAGTATGGTTAAAAATACGCAAGGGGGTGTTTAGAGGCATAGGGGCCTGTGGCATGTAAGGTAAGAGCCAGCAAAATAGGGGTGGCAAACATTCCTCTGATCTTGTGCACCCAAAAGCATGGGTTATCTGGGGAAGGAATTGTTGCTAAGCAGGTTAAAAAAAGCCATGGAAGAATATGGACATCTTGGGATTATCTCTGCATTCCAATTCATTTAATTAGGACAGGCAGAGAAATTCACACGCACGCACACGCGCGCGCGCGCACACACACACACACACACACACACACACACAGTTCCAGGATGAAATAACCTTAGAAACAGTGGGTGAAAGAATATCAAGCAGATCCATACAGAGTCTCTGGTATCCTGACTCATATTCGCTGAGCATCTACCAGGTTCTAGTGATGAATACTTCAGACATGGTCCAGTTCCCTAGTAGGGAGACAGTGCTAATATGGATTACAGATCTCTAGGAGGGACAGTGGAGTCTTCAGAATGCCCCATATGTATGACTATGAACCTCTTCTAGCAGAAAACTGTCACTGTCTTTAGTGTTCAGTGCAGTGCAGTTTGGGAGCATTGCACAATAAAAGACAGGAGAGTGAGGAAAGCTAGGAGATTGGAATATGGATATTTGGTTGCCAAGTAAAGTACATTAAATTAGAAAAAGAAAGTCAAATCAAGGAATAATTAGCAAAGTAGAAGATATTTATAAAGGAATGACAAAACCCAACTTGGGGCGAAGTTATAGAAAATAGATTCTGAGCTGCCCCCACGCTCCAGAGACCTAATAAGAGGCTATTGTACAAGAGTGTGGGTTGTGGAAATTTGGTTAAGAATTGAAACTCCTAAGACATGAAAATAACATGATGGCCAAGCCAGGTTCCAGAGCTGTTAAAACTAACAACTTGGACTTGGCTTAGGCAGCCTTCACTTTGGTCATCTAGTGTAGTATTTTCTTTCTTACTCTCTCTCTCTCTCTTTTTGACTTTCCAAATAATTTAAAAAGTTATGTATTCCCTGTCACATTTGCATTTGACACCTAAATTTTTTTAATCACACATTGTACATAGTTGTACATGATGCAGTTACTGGGTTATAGCAACTTATATCTGTGCCTCAAATGTACTTTTGAAGCTTCAGATTTAAGCTATCTCTTTGTAAAATTTGCTCAGCATGTAATTACTTAACAAGACCATTCCTCATTGTCAACCCACAGAGCCAAATTCAGTTTTCTTTCTGACATCAAGTGGCTTTCATCATTTTCAATTCCATTTGAATAGACTCCAGAGCTACCCATCTCGTTTCTGAAGTCTCATCCTACAGCACAGGGGAAAAAAGAGTGAAAGTGATAGGGAAAGAGGTGCAGGCCTGGAGGTTCACTTGAGTTTGTCACTTGGGTGTACAGAGGCTTCCTCTCCCTCGGTGTCTCCTTCTCTGCTCACTGTGCTTGGCCCTAACAGGACCTCCCTGCAGGGGTGATGCTTTCTTAAAATTTCCATGACTTTATCAATTAGGGGTTTTTCCAGGATGAAGCAATGCTCCATAGTAAGATTGGGGGAAGGCTTCACAAGTGTGACGTAATGTGAAATAGAGATGTAACTTGATAAGACCCAGACCACAAGTATAAAATCAAATTCATAGAAAAAATATTGACATACAATTAACAACTGAGTGTTTAGGCAGTCATAATGGGTATTATTTGTTATGTATCACTGTTGAGGAATCTGAGTGGGTGGCCCCATATTTTGATGACATTTTCTGGTTAAGATGTCAAGCCTATAACCAGAGGTCTGAGACAGGAGCCATGCTGCCTCTGGGCGTCAGATGGCGCTCACACACCACCAGAGATGTGTTCACTAACCCTTTCAGACTCAAGTTTCTGTTTCATGATGGGGAGAGCTGTGGCTGTAAGGAAAATTCTCAACAAATAGACCTCCTGTAGATGCAGGGCCAGGGTCTGTTTTCCGAAGGAGGATTAATACCAACACTTGAACACCTTCTGCTGAAGCAGCCAGCTCAGGTGTCACCAAAGACAAGTCCTGTATCTGTGTTGCAGAGACACTGTCTTTTCTTGCATGGTCTTTGTGTTTTTAAACAGCTTCCTTACAGAGAAAGAAACGACCAAAGGGAAAAGCAGAGAAAGAAAGCTAAAGAGACAGGGTATTACCTACAGTTGATCTACAGAGAAACCCAATGTGGTGATCTGTGACTTTGGACAAATCACTTCTTACTCTATGTTCTTCATCTGTGGAATAAGGACAGTTGATTCATTGTATTCTGATCTTTGGGGAGGCAAATTTTTTACTATGTAAAAATTTTGCTATGTTCCATCAACCATTGTCTCCTTTTCTCTGGAAGAATATTGTCCTTGATCTCTCTCCTCCTATTTTCCTTTCTCTCTTCTTCCTGGGATCTAACGGGGGAGAGTAGAAGGGGCTTATCAATCTGCAAGGTGAAGTGGTAAAAACAAACAAGAAGCAAGCAAGCAATGCTCCCCTACCAACCCCTCACACACTCACACACAAACAGGCTCTGCCATTTTACCCAGCGTGAGACCCTGAACTAGTGTTCCCTTTCGACTTCAGTTTATTTGTCCATGAAATGGGGATAATTATACATACTTGAAAAGGTTGTTTTTCTAAGAATTGAACAAAATAATAAATATATGATGAGTTATTTATTTCCTATGCCTCTGAATAGATAGCAAATGCAGATTAATGCTAATCATGAGTTTGAATCCAAAATCTTCAGGGATTCATTTTCAGTCTTCCAAGGTATAATGTCTTTTTTTCAATTAGGTTTCAATTAGGTTGACTCTTTGTGACATGACTGTTTATCTATTCAGTTACGGAACAGATATTTATTGAGGATATTGCTGTGCTACAGTCAGTGTACTAGGGATGGGTGAAAATAAGACAAGAAGAACAAAGTCTCTGATCTCCTGAATGGATGTTTGAGGTAGAAATAAACAATAAATAGGTAACAAACACAAAATATGTAATTATTTTTATTTACTATAAAGGAAATAAAAAAGTGCTATGGTTTAAAAAATAATAATGAAGGGAGGGAAAACTCAGATACAGTGGTCAGAGAAATCCTTTCAGGAAAGGTAAAATCTTGACACCAGAAATGGAGAAGAAGGTGAATACTTTGCTCTAGGCTGTGAATCAATCCACAAACTCAACACTTATTGAAAGATTTTGATTTTTATTATACTTAAATAGCAAATGCAGCTGTATTTATAATAACATAATGACACTGTACATTTTGTAATTTATATTAACATATTTCTTTGGGAGATTCTATCAAATTTAACTTTTTACCCTAAAACTATACATTAGCTTGGTCCATAGTAGGTGCCCAATAAATGTGTCATAAATGAATAGACGGTTGTAATAAGCCTCCATGGTAGCCAAGACAGATGTTATCACCCCATCTTGGCGATATTAAAATGATTATTGTTTGCCAGAAAGTGGAACTAGAACTAAAATTATGATTTTTAAAAACAATTTTACTTTAGTGATTTTTAATTTTAGTGTTTGGAATTAAAATCTTACTTTTATGTTTACGGAAGTTCTGATTCATACTGAAGAGTACAAATATCTGACAGAAAACCAGGACAATCTTGCAGAGAATATGTCACTTTTAGATAACATTGCCATTAACTAGTGGAATTATCCATACCACCTATGTGCCATCCTTAGCATTCTAGACAGGTTCACACGCCTCCATTGCTGTTCCATGAACCAATGATAACTTCAAAATGTTAATGTTTCATGAGTTGCTATTAAAGAATGATCCCAGAACTTCTGGGCTTGGGGATGCCAGCATCATACATCATGTGCAAAATCAATCAAATTTCAGAAGTTGAAGATGTATTCCTTCAGATGGATTTCTCCCTTGTAAATACCCTTTTATATAAGAGTAAAGTTCAGAGCGATCTCATGAGTGTCTTGTGTTGATGGCTTCAATGGGCAATTAAAAAGGTGCCTGAACAGAATGACTGAGAAGATCTCTGGCCAAGAAAAATTTCTCATGCGGACCTGAAATGCCACCTTGATAACTTTGTTTCTTCATTTTAGGCAGAATTTTTGCATCAAAGTCTTTCTTCAAATACAAATCTATTCATCAGTAACTGAGCCGGGTTTTGGGAGGGACACAAGGAAGACAATTTTTTTTCACCAAGAAATTCATTCATTCATTCATTCCACAGTATTTCCTGAGCACACTCTATTTTCTACATAGTGTGATAGGCACTTGGGGAAGCAAATAGCTAACATATTTGGGGTGTTTGCTAAAGAAAGGCAGTGACTGTTCAAGGTGATTTTCATGTAACTCATAGTCTCACAATCTCCACTTACAAATGAGAATGTGAGGTTAGTTGATTTACCTGGGAACACACCTACAGGAAATAGTAGTTAGCGGTAGGATTCAAATGTGAGTGTTCTGTCTTTAGAACCTGAGTCTTGATGGAGTTCCTGCCTTTGAGGAGCTCACAACTCTGTAGGGAAGACCCAAATGGAAAGAGATGAACCAGAATCCAGCAGGTCTGGGGTAGAGAGTAATGCATAACTCCATACCTGGCAGGCTAGAGGAGCTGGTAGCTTTCCAAAGACGGGAGACACTTGGGCTGGATCC
Source organism: Glaucomys volans (assembly GCA_020662805.1). Classification (NCBI taxonomy): domain Eukaryota; kingdom Metazoa; phylum Chordata; class Mammalia; order Rodentia; family Sciuridae; genus Glaucomys; species Glaucomys volans. The sequence continues at coordinate 360,387 of JAJEJO010003487.1, forward strand.
AGCTTGGTTAGCATGCTAACAAAAAGAACCCTTTGTTCCCCTTTCCTACTTCTTTGCTGTTAACTATACCATGCCATTGAAGTCAGTTTGGTAATGCAATTTTGATTCTTTTAAAAGTAATATAAAGAAAGAATTGATGAAAGCAATTAGTGATATTTGGGTGGGTACGATATGGCAGGGATACTACACAGGGAATCTAGCTTTGTGCTCTTGCTTTTCTTCCTCAACATTGTTCATTTTCTGGATTGGTTGTGGAGGCTGAGCCAGAGTGGAAACCTCAAGACCCTAGGTAGGCCTCCCAGGAACACACAGACCTAAAAATAAATTCAAGGGGAAAGTAGGTGGATAAATTCAGCCACACCATGTGAAGCTTCATCCCTAATTCTCTGCTTGCTGGTTGTTCTTCAAAATCTTGTTATTTCCATCTCCTTTCCTGGGAGTATCATTACTTATTCCTGCCTGTCCATGGTCCTAAATGGCGCTGCTTGTGACCCACCTTTGTAAGGAACACTTCCCAGGCTCTTACTCCCATCATTGACCTGGCTTCAACTTCCTGTTGTGCTGTGACCTCAAGCACCCATGGAGTTTATAATCCCATGAGTCATTGCATTATTAAAAGTGTGCTGCTTTGAATGACCGATGTTTTCTTATTATGACATCCTATTTCATATTTCTTGGTATTCATACTCAGTGCCCTTTCCCTCAAACCAATGGTTCCATTTACCTAAGGATCCAGGGTGATGCCTCTTTCTAAAGCCAAGGAAATCTGGACCGTGCACCTGTGAATTTTTCTTCATTAGTGCTTATAAATAAGCAACGTTTCCTAATCTGGTTTTGCCTAAAAATCAGTTCCATTTGTGATTAAGTCTACTACTCACACTTTTGCATCAACTTCACTTACGAAGTTTCAGAGATTTCTAGGTGCCAGCATGATCACTGCCACTTCTGAGAATATTTGCATTGTTTAATGTATTTTTTAAAAAAATTAACAATTTTTACAGAATACAACCATTTGCACATTCTTTTTAAATCTCCAACGTTTTGAGCTGAATAAGCTGAATACATTTCTTAATTTTATACTTCTACTATTTTCTGAATCTAGACAGCTCCCTCTAGCATTTGTTTATTACATCCCATTGGAGTGTTCTTGCCTCCTCTTTGCTGTTTTTCAATATAAGTGAAAGCCTGTGATGGGTAGAGATATATCAGGAAAAATATTTACACAATAATTTCATTACACTTTAATTTTGTGTTCCTAATTAATTTTAGGTCATGGAAAGCTAATTGATAAGTTCCCAATTATGGCCAACTGCACTGAAGCTCATGTCATTGTGCTTTTACCTCTACTCATTTTGAGTTTCCAACTGTTATTCATACTCACAGTGGCGGCTGAAGTATTTTTGACACTATATTGAATACTGTGATTTAAAATCTAATACTAATAATATGAATACCACTATTACCAGCCACTAACACTTGTCAAGCACTTACTCTGCTGCCAGGGACTATTCTGAGTGCTTCACATGGATTGACTTCTGTACTGAAAACATTGATTACAGTCAATGTGTAATAGTTTATGCTTTCCCACGAAGCTAGATTTACAATGAATGCAGATGTTTCTTGTCCTCCCCTGACTTTTTAAGATTTAAGGCACAAATATTATAGCTGTTATGAGTTGAATTGGGTCCTCTCAACATTCTTATCTTGAAGTCCTAGCCATCAGTACCTCTGCATGTGACCTCCTTAGAACTAGAGTAGTTTTTGCAGGCAGAATTAGTTAAATGAGGACATATTTGAGTGTGTATGGGGCGACTAATCCAATGTCCTTATAAAGATGGGAAATTTGGACACAGACACAGACATAGGGAAGAACATGGTGTAGACATCGAAGCAGAGATTGAGTTGGTGTTTCCATAAGCCAAGGAGTGCCAAAGTTGGCAGCGAACCATTGGAATCTAGGGGCCAGTCATGGAACACCCCAGAAGGAAACCAACCCAGCCAACACTTGGACTTGGACTTCTTCAGAACTCTGAGACACTTAATTTGTGGCACATCATTATGGCAGCAACATAATGCAATAGCTTACAAACAGCCAAACAGCAGGCGGGTAGCAAACTATCTTAGACTGGCAACTTTGTGAATTATTTATTTTTGGTGCCCCAAGATTTACAAGCACATAAGTGTTTGAGAAAGAAATTAATATTACTTGAATAAAGTCAACAAAAAAAGCATCTTCATGGGCTTTGAAATGGCAGGGGAAGCAGCTGAGCAGGGAGCTGGTTTTGTAGCTAGAACTTACCTGCTGTTAGGGAGGGAACTATTCTTGTCAAGGGAAAATTTAAAGTACATCGTTTTGGCTTTGCCCATGATTGCAAATGTCAAAATTCCATTAATTTGATTTTTAAAGTTTAAGGTATTCTACCATTTGGTTACTCAGTATATGAATAGAATGACATTTCTTATACTTGGCTCTCTGTAAGCTACACATGCACGTTTGTTTGAAGGATATCATTTATCCCTTTAATGAATGTTTTGGGAGGATGTCATGTTGGACCGAGTAGGGTGCATGATCTGAAGAACAAGAGTGTGCTCTGAATCTGTAGAATCTAATGGAAGACCGACCCAACACATGAAATCTTAGGTTTCAGTGAAAAACAGTGTAGAATTAAGTGGCAATAAGTGATACAGACAAGAGAATGAAGTTCAGAGAAGGGAGGGAACAGCCGGCCAAGACCTCATGAAGGAGGTAAGGTCTATCTAGACTTCTCTGAGGGGGAAGGATAGGGACCTTACAGGAGTGGAGGTATACTGGACCCCAAACAGGGATGAATAAGGCCTATATTTCAGGGGAAAATAATGTTTTTCTCTTGGCTGGAGTGGGGAATTTTTAAAAGCTATTTATTGACCATCTATTTTATTCTGGGCATTGTGCCAAGTATAGAAGTATACGATCTAGCTGAATCTGTGAAACAGCCCTTTGAAGTAGCTGTTACAAACTCCATTTCCAGAGAATAAAGTGTAGGTTAATGGAGGTCAAGCCACTGGCCAAAGCTCATACAGCTGGAAACAGAAACTGGTAGACTTGATCTCAAGACTTCCCTTCACAATGGCATTTTTCCTTAGGTTTCTTTTTCCTTTTCTTTTCTTTTCTTTTCTTTTCTTTTCTTTTCTTTTCTTTTCTTTTCTTTTCTTTCTTTCAATTCAGCATTTTACTTTGTTGTTTTTTTAAAATGGGATTTTGTGTAATACTTCTTTTTTTATTTTTGCAGACTGCATTTTGATTCATTGTACACAAATGGGGTGCAACTTTTCGTTTCTGTGGTTGTGCACAATGTAGATTCATACAATTTGTGTAATCATACATGTCCATAGGGTAATGATGTCTGTCTCATTCCACCATCTTTCATATGCCTGCCCCCTCCTCTCTCTCATTTCCCTCTATGTAATCTAAAGTTCCTTCATTCTTCTCTTACCCACCATCCCCCCATCCCTATTATGTATCATCATCCACTTATCAGGGAAAACATTCAGCCTTTGGTTTTGGGGACTGGCTTATTTACTTAGCATGATATTCTCCAATTTCATCCATTTACCTGCAAATGCCATAATTTTATTATTCTTTAAGGTTTAGTAATATTCCACTGTGTATATATACCACAGTTTCTTTATCTATTCATCTGTTGAAGGGTATCTAGGTTGGTTCCACAATCTAGTAGATTATTTCTTTGTAGCATAGGTTCCTGCCCATTTTTCTCAGGTTGACTCTGAGGGACTGGTTGTTTCATAGGTGGTCATTACCTGGATCTTGCACCCTTTGTCCTTATGATATGATGCTGGTACCATAATGCCAGTACCACCACCTCCACATAGTGGTGGCATTACTTAATTCTTTACCACACCACAAACATAAAACATTACTGAGGGAATGAACTAGAGGTTATGTTAATTAGGATGTAGGTTTAGCTATATAAATGGAGACCTGGCATTAATAATAATTTAAATACAATGAGAATTTGTTTCTCTATGATATAACTCTGAACTGTTATGGTGGCTCCTTCATGACAGGGTCCCAGTCCCAGATTTCTTCTATCTTGCCCTACTATTCAAGACAGTTGCATGCAAGGTCTAAGATGATACACCAGCATGTCTACATCCTAAGAGGGTCTTTCTAGAAGCCATGGTGTAGAAGTTGCACACTTAACTTTCACAGTTATCCTGTTGACCACATTTAGTCATGTGTCCCCTTGCATCTTCAAGAAAGGAAGGGGGCTGCTGTCTATATTCTGAGTGTCCAAGAAGCCACCTAAACTCAAAGATTCTCTTCATATGAAAAGAGGAGAATGAACATTAAGGGATAGTTAGCAGTCTCTCCCATACATGAAATGATAAAAAGAAAGGAAACTGTGAAACTTAGATGATAAGTATGGCTCTTCCCAGATTCCATTAAGAGAGACCAAATTGTTAAAATCCATTGGGAAGGGTTGTACCCACAAGCAGACATTGTTTAGTTACAATATTTACTTACTATATCAGGTGTGCTCTGTTCATTTGAGAGAGAGAGAGAGAGAGAGAGAGAGAGAGAGCGCCTAATGTGCATTTCCACTCTTAAAGGTAACTATGCCCTCTTCTCACCCATGAATCCCTCCACCAGAACTATGCTTAGACACAATGTGTGGTTCTGTCTTTGCCAAATTCGATTCATCCTATCTAGAGTCAGCACAAGAGACATAAGCAGAAAACCCCAGGGTTGACTTGGGTTGAAGAGTTTTACCATTTTTTTCTCTAGCACACCATTGGGGTAGTTGCTCATACTCCATTTGCAGGGAAAAAGTTATTCTTAGAGCTGATGAAGTGTAAGTATGAATTAATGAAGAGACCTACTTTTCAAGAGCACAATCTGCAGAGACACCCCAACCCCAGAGCTGAAGTGCTCTATGCCCTATGCGGGGGATCAAGTGTGACTTCCTTTTTGCTCACAGGAGTTCCCTCACACTTTCTACACATCAGGACCCTCTCCCCCTAAGAAGTACTCCTCAGGTATTCAAAGAAGCTTGGAAATTCTACCTTTTAAACATTTGTATGAAATAGAAGTCTTAGTCAGGCTATGCCTTCTCTCTCCAAACTAATCTATGAAGCTCACAATAAACAACATAAGCATGTATTTCTTTCTTTTTAGAGTGAACCCTTGGATTTGGTTGGGTGTGGTAGTTAGAGTTGTCTTTCTAATTATATTTGGTTAAAAATTCTTTTCTGATTCCAGATTTCTCTGAGCTGTGCATCCTCTGTGATGGCAGTTTTTCTGGTTTGATGCTAGTGCTTTGGTGAGGCTCTAGCAGTTGGCTCTTTCTGCTTTGCCACCTTATTTTATTTACTCATTTTATGTGGTGCTGAGGATTGAACCCAGTGCCTCACAAGTGAGAAGCAAGCACTCTACCACTGAGCCATGATCCCAGCCCACCACCTTCAACTCTTAAGCATACTGTAACATCAGTGCACCCTTAGATGCACTGTGTTCTTCTTGACACCTGCTCAATAGCTATGTTTAAAAAAAATATTTTAATTTCATTTGTTCCAATTTGTTGGACATGACGGTAGAATGCATTTATCCATTTTGATAGATCATATATAAATGGAGTGTAATCTCTTATTTTCCTGATCATACATATTGCAGGATCTCATGGGTCATGCAGTCATACGTGTACATGAGGTAATACTGTATTTTTTGCCTTTTCTCAGCTCTGTTCTTTTTCCTCCAAAATCAGAGCAGAAACATTTAAGACAGAAATATTACATAGAAACATGTTGCCCATAAGTGACAGTCATTATGGTGAAGAACTTTTATTTTCTCTTCTTTCCTCTTTTCCCCTTGCATCTTCTTTTCTTTGTTAACAAATGAAACATTTGACTATAATGAAGTGCTCAGAACTTATGGATAATTTGGAGTCAAAAGATAACTTTGTTATTAAAAAGTACATGTTGAATAGATGCAATCCAAGGGAGTTACACATGTTGCCCCAAAGGGTTTTCCTTCACCTCATCAGCAGGTTTCTTTTTTAACTAATTACAGTATTTCCCCTTTTATCCAGTTTGGTTTTCATGATTTTAATGATCCAGAGTCAACTTTGCTTCAAAAATACAAAATGGAAAATTCTATAAATAAACAATTCATAAGTTTAAAATTGTGTGCTGTTCTAGGTAATATGGGAAAATCTGGTGTCCCATCCTGTATGCAAATCTTCCCTTTGTCCTGCATATACACCCTGTATCTGCTGCTCACTTTTTGTTAGCTTAGTAACCCTCTCTCTTGTTGGATTGACTATCATGGTATTGCAATGCCTGGGTTTAAGAACCCTTTATTTTACTTAGTATTGGCCCCAAAATCCAAGAGGAATGATGTAAGCAATGTGGCTATGACTAAGAATGTGTAAAGTACCTTTTTTAAGTGAAAGGTGTAAAGTTTTTGATTTAGTAACAAAAGAGAAAATTTTGTATGCAGAAGTTGTGAAGATCTATAGTCATTTTTGCTAGTCTTTTATTATGCCTAATTTATAAAGTAAACTTTATCATAGTTTTGTCTGTATATGGAAAGCATGGTATACATACGATTTGGTACTACCCATAATTTCAAGTGACCACTGAAGGTCTGGGACTGTAAGGAAGGGAATACTGTATAAGTAAATGTCCACCCTGCCTGGCCCCAGCAGCTGGACAGGAGTCTCCACACAGTGCTTCTCACTCATGGTTGTGCATTAGAATCACTGGGGAAATGATTTTTAACATTTTCACACCAGTGCTAGAGTCTCACTCTCAGGGATTCTAAGTCAGTAGGTCTTGAACTTGACTTGGACTTCAGGATTTAACGGGATTTTTTGCACGGCCACCACTCTAAATGTGCTATTGACCTTTTCACAGAGATATTTCTGGGAGCCTATGATTCTGAGTTCGTGACTTATTTAAAATGTGTTCTGAAGCATTTGAGTCTGGATGGTAGGGAATTCTACCCAATTAAGGGTAGAATTAAGATGAAATTGAGATTCTAAATCTTCTGGATCCAAAACAGAGTAAGGATGATGTGAAGCAAGGCATGTGTGCTTTGTGAGGTGGGAGACAAGATGACTGAACTAGGCAGGTGTCAGGGGAGGACACAGCTCAGTGCTCAGTGTGGGAGCAAGAAGGTGAAAGGGCAGGTCCTGCTACTCTGGCCTCCTGAGGAAGAATTCTGCAAGTAGGGATTTAAACTTGCTCTGTGCTTTGGAAATGCATACAGGAAAGGGGGAATCCCAGGCAAGTTCCATGCAGCATTGGAATATCCTTCTTTCAAGCACCCCCTTTCCAGAGATTTTTCAGTGCTGTTTGCTAGGACAAATGTGTAGCAAGGGGCTGGGATGAGCAGGTTGGATCCACTTTACCTCTTCCAAGCGCCATCTTTATTCCACTGTTTCCCACCAGGACACCACCATGGATAGCTCCTACTTCCTCCTGGTGGTGGTGGGGTGGGTAGTGTGTGTGGCGCCCACTACATTTACCTGGACTTTTGTTTTCCTAAATCACCATTTACAGCCTTGCCACTTGGTTTAAGTACCATCAACAACTCAATTTAAACAAGAACTTGAAAAAATGGGACAGGTAGAGAAATGGAGAAAAAAGGAAGGGGATTCCCATTAATTCCCATTCAAATTTGGAGACCTGGAGTGAGCCGGTGTTGCCTGGATGACCAGTGTTAGTATTGCTTAGGTTACGCCCTAAAGGTGCTTTGGCTCTTTGTGGGCATTTATTTTGCATTTTTCTGCATTAACTTGCTCTTTAATAATTAGTAGATCTGATGTCCAGAGAGAATAACATTAAATGGCTATGTTTTGGCTCAGATGATATTTCTGCCCTTTAAGTTTGTTTTGATAGGCCAGTCATCTTTCATTTAAGGACAAAACAAACATTAAGTTTGGCCATTCTCCAGCTTTTTTTTTTTCTTTTTCCTGCCAACCACTGGAGTCAATGGTATAGAAAATTTATGCTTGCCTTGAGACCTACAATTAAGGATTTAAATCATTCTCTTTGAAAAATTGCTTAAGATCTCTGAGTCTCAGTTTCTCTTTTATAAAATGGGGGTAATTTTAGTTTTTATTTTGTAGGGTTGTCATTTTATTTAACTTTTTTTTTGTTTTTTTGTTTTTGTTTTTTTGCATTAGGGATTGAACCTAAGGGCGCTTAACTACTGAGCTACATCCCTAACCATTTTTTTTTAAAAATTTTGAGACAGGGTCTTGCTAAGTTGCTAAGGGCCTTGCTAAGTTGCTGAGACTGGCCTCGAACTTGCAATCCTACTGCCTCAGCCTCTCAAGTTGCTGGAATTGCAGGCACATGCCACCATGTCCAGTTTATTTCTGTTTTAAAAATTATTATTTTTTAGAAAAACTGTTTACAATGCCAAAACAATGTGGGTAGCAAAATATATAAGATAATGTTGAGTTATAACCCAAAGTCTAAAATAAATATCAGTACTGATACAAATAAATGAAGACTAGTAAATAAGTGGGAATAAGGAAATAAATCTAAACAGAAGAATTGCTATCAATTCTAAAATCTGATTTTTTTCAGTACCAGATCAAAACCAGGCTACTGAAGATATTAAGACAATGTCAGTAACTTTGTCCCCTTTGGAAAAGGGGAGCTCCCAGTGTTCTTTCATCCTTGTCTGAAATGAGTTTTAAGCCTGTAATCCGGCAATACGAGTTCTGCGGATGACTACAGCCCTTTTATTTTCTCCCCTTGTTTAAAAAACTGAGGCTGGAATAGTTATGTTTTGCTGACATCAAGGTGGCAATTGATTTTTCCTCTTTCTATCTTTACTTGTCTCCTTCCACCAAATGTTATTTGTGGATATTCAAAAACTATTTCTTTAGCTAAGGGATAAATACTCTTAGAAGAGTAAAACAAAAAAATAAACAAAAACCTGTGATTTATTCCGTAAAGACTGTTTCCATATTCCTTTTGGCAATCCCTGGAAGAGATGGATGAGTCTGAAGGTATTAAAGGATCAGGGAGGGGCTGGGAGAAAGAATGCAGAGGCGTGTCCGGGATGGTGCTCTTATTAACCAGGCTCACGCTCCTCAACCTTCACCTGCTTCCCTCCTACGCTCGAGAGATTATGTTTATCCAACAGCTTTGCACCTTGCACGGTATCCGCAGGGCCTGTTGGAAGTTTATATTCACAGAATGGCTAATGTGTTTGTTCAACTCTGCAGAACTTCATAGTCTTGAGAAGCCGATCTTGTTAAATCTTGTCTAAAGTAAAATAGTTTAGCATTAATGCCTTATTCATTTCAAAGATCTAAGAGCAAAAGTAGTGTGGTAGGATGAAGTAGAGAAGTTTTAGCTGATTGCTTTCTTCTATTATTTTTCCTTGCTCCTCTATAGCCTGGTTCAATTTTCTTGGCTCAGGGATTTTTGTGAAATGGAAAGGAGAAACTCTCCTCCCCTCCCTTCCTTACCTCTCTTACTCTTCCCTTCCCTCCCCTCCTCACCTACTCTTCCTTCCTTCCTTCCTTCCTTCCTTCCTTCCTTCCTTCCTTCCTCCCTCCCTCCCTCCGTCCCTCCCTCCCTTCTTCCCTCCCTCCCTTCCTTCTTCCCTCCCTCTCTCCCTCCCTTCCTCCCTCCCTCCCTCCCTTCCTCTTTTCCTCCCTCCCTCCCTCACTCCTTCCACTTGAGGATTTAAGAGCTATTGAGACTGTGCTATCCAAAAAAGGTAGCCAATAAGGCCTTTGAAGACCTGGATAAAGCAAGAAAGAGTCTCTCAAATTGATAAGAAAAGAAGTTTGAGTATCCCTTGAGAAGTGGGAATAAATGCATCATGTTGGGATAATGACTGGTGATGGGAAGACCTCACAAAAATGCCACTCAGAGAAGGGACTTTGGGCATAGAGATTTCCAGACCAAGAAATGATCTCTAATTCCCATATGCAGCAAAAAGCCCCAAGTCCTAGCCCTTCAGGGCCACTCCAGCTTGAAGGGTTAGGATTCGGTGATGGTTACTACAAATTGTTGGGTGGAGGCTTCCTACCTTTTCTGTAATCATTGGTTCTGGTGCACCAAGGCAATGGAGGATGTATTCAGAATGACTAGGATGAAAATACAGGCCTGGTGCCATATTAACTTGATTAAACAGCAATAAGACAGCAATATTTCTTGAACATCTGAGCTTGTAAACTGAGACTTATATCTGCTACACTAGAATTAAGTCATGGCTAATCAATTTGAAGGGAAAATATTGATCTTTCACACCAAAGGCAAATTTTTGAATCAGCCCCAACAAAAAATGAAGCTGCATGTAACATATCAAGAGAAAAGAAGTAAAATGTGTAAATAAATATAGAGGGTTTGTATTACTATACAACCCCAAGGTTCAAAAACCCTAGCCAGGTTTCTTTTAGAGAATATATACATTTTTAAATTCTAGGAGTTTTCAAATCATTTTGGCCAAAGTTTTAGGCATGAGTGAAGGGAGAGTTATTAAATTTAACACTCCACCGACCTTTCTTTTTCAATATTCTACTGATGTTCATTCTTATCAGCTAGAAGAGAACTGGGTTAGGATTCAGGACCCTGAATTCCAAACTTGGCCTTGAACAAGCTATTCTACTCCTGAATGTGTAAAATGAGGGGCTTGGCATAGCTGTGAGTCTATAAGGTTTGGAGGTTGAGGGTGAGAAGCTGGCTGTGGGCAATGTGTAGTGTGAAGGGCACTGGGCTTGCTCCAAGGACCTGGGCACAAAGTTTGACTTTTACTGCTTACTTGCTTTTATGATCTTTGGCAAATTCTTTAAATCTTCTCAACCTCAGTTTTTTAAACTGGAAAATGTGTGTACTGAGGTAATCCTCATATGCAATATGTGTTGGATGCCTTCTAAATTTATGAAGTGATTTGTACCAACCTAAGGCCATTTTAGCTTTCAGTCAGTAAAGATTCTGGAGAGCTGGAATATGGTACTTAAAAATGAGAGGATCCCAAGATATGGTACAAGTCTTAGTGAACTGGTAGTTCAGAGGGAGCCAAAACTAACTTGCGAAACAAAGAATGTTTAGCAAAATAAAAATTTTAGGAAACAGTTTCTTTAGGTAGGACTTAAAGATCTGGGGCCCCCAAAATGTGAACTTAAATAAATAAAAACAAATTATCCAGGCTAGGGTTGTGGCTCAGTGGTAGAGCGCTTGCCTAGCACATGTGAGGCACTGGGTTTGATCATCAGCACCAGATAAAAAAATAAATAAATAAAAATAAATAAAATAAAGTTATTCAAAAATGAATTATTGACTGGCCTTCTAAAAACAACCAGACAAACCCAGATTTATCTTATTTTTTGTTTTTTTCCCAAAACCCAGATTTATCATATTTTGCTTTTGTTTTTTCCATGGAACTTTATATATCATAAAAGTAGGTAGTTCCCATCAGAATCAGAAAGTGCGGATGAGTTTGTCAGGGTGGGAATCTCCGTGAAAGTTGAATTCTAGGTCAGTAAGGAATCCTGCTACTCGGATTTATTGAAATTGGCTTGTCTACTGGCAGGAAGAAATGATAGTAAGTGCCAATTGTCAACATGCTTTACATAAATTAACCCATTCAATTCTCACAAAAATCGTGTGACTGTTCCATCATTATCATCAATGTTCATATTTTATAGAGAGAAAACTGAGGTATAGAATAAGCAGCTGAGTCCAGAACTAAACTTGGACAGCCTGACTCTCACGGGTCCTAGAACTTAACCAGTGTCCTCTGCTGTCGACAAAACACAGAATCATTTTTGATTTCCTGACCTTTACCAACAAAATAACTTACACAGTGTTCAATGCAGAACACCCAAAGTTCTTAAGGTCAATCTTTTTTTGAAAATATCTATGACGATCTGTTTATTTTTGGAGCAATTAGTGAAAACAATATCCCAGGTAAACTTGTAATTTATTTTTTGATAAGAATTTTTCAGAGTAATAATACTTGAGTTTTGAGTCCTAAGCTCATATGTTAATACCTAATTAGGAGAGGAAAAGAAAAAGGAGAAAAGGAGACAACAGGATGAGGGCTGGAAAAGACAGAGCAGAAAAACAACATATGTCTGATTTATTTTAATACCACTCCTTTGAATTCAGTGCGTACTGTGAACAGGTTTTACTGAGATATTTGTATTTCCAGAAATTATTTTTCTGCTCGTACATCCTTTGCTTTCTTAAAACTTTAAGTATTTGCACATCTAGATGCCTGTCATCAGGGCAAATGTAACCACCTATGAACTTAATAATAAGTAATTGGTGTGGTTGATGTGTTGAATAAATATATTACCTCTTTGGGCAAATAATTCTAATCATGCTTGATTCCTTTTTATTAATCATAGTCACATGTAACTTCCAATCAATTGAAGAAATTGAGTTGTAGTTAAGCTATTACGTGAGCAACAGTAATAGCATTTTATAGTTGTGATGGGGGATGCTTTGTTTCCTCTAGTAAGCCCTACATACCTTCAAACATTTAGGGCGCCTGTTGAGGAATGAGGAAAAGATTAGAGAACATCTAGTGGTAATTACATTAAATTGCCAACATCTATTTGGTTGTGATACTAGGAATAAAAAAAAAGGCATTCCAATACAGGGTGGCCAGAGAACTAGATAGACTCTCTGAAAGTTGTAGAAGTCCCAACAGCAAGAATTCCCAGTGTGTAATTGCTATTCATTGTTTTTTCCTCCCTCCCTCCTTCCTTCCCTCCTTTCCTCTCTCCTTCCCTGCCTCCCTCTATTTTTCTTTAAGACAGTTTTATTGAGCTATCATTAACCTGTAGAAGTTGCATATATTTAAGGTATACACTTTGATTTTGAAATATCTACACAAGGGGGAAGGGGAAGACATTGATCAGTAGGCACCAAGTTTCAGTTATGCAGGATGAGTAAACTCTGGGGAGCTAAGGCATGTGCAGCTTGGTGACTGTAATTAAAATACTACTTTGCCTAAAATTTGCTGAGAGGATAGATCTTAAACCTTCTCACTGCACATGTGCAGTGGTGAGAAGGATGTTACCCAGAAAGTGTGATTCTTTCTTAATTCTTGTTCACTGGGTGTCCTCTGTATTCTGGGCATTATTCTAGGTACTCAGAATCAACAATGAACGAGAGAGTGTTCCTGCCCTCCTGGGCTTACATTTTAATAAATATATTTCCAATGTTGTGCCTATTTTTTTCATTTTTGTGGCACTCCTCATTAATAACCTAGGCTATTGTAACTAATATAACTGGTTCCCTGGAATTCGACATTTTTCTTCTAGTCCTTTTAACTCACTACCATCAAATTAGCTTTTCCAGTATCTTGTGTAGCTGATGTCTCTGTACAGAGAGGCCATAATACTACCCATCCTATAGGGTTAATGTGACAAACGAAACCTTCAGGTAATACCTAGCACAGCCAGTCCCCACTAAAATTGGTCCATGTTATTCCTAAGTCTCTGGTGGCTTCTCCTTCTCCACTGGGGAAAGATTCACCACTCACCCATCACTGGAAATCTTCCAAGTCTCTTTTAAGGTGAAGCACATATTAGCAAGGTTCTGGATGGTTTCAAGTTTTTAGCACTCTTGGGTTTGAAGGATGATATGTATATAAAAATGATTCATTCCCCCCTCCAAGGATGACTCTTCTTGGGTGAGAGGCAGGCAGAAGTCACCTATTGCACTTGTCAGTATTTTAGATTCTGCCTTGTCACCCTATCCTGACTGTCAATTTGTGAGATATCATTATTACTTCTCACTTATGGTAACAAATACCACATGTCTAAACTAGGACTCCTGGTTTTTCCTCCCAAAGTTGTCCCTCCAGGTTGTGTTCCCCACAGTGATAAATACCCCTGCCTAGGTACCACTTGTTGAGTCTAGAGACCCGGGAGTCATCCTTGATCTCTTTCTCTTTCTCCTGTTTTCTATTACTTCCTGTTTTTATTTTCCTAAAAAAAATCCTTAAGAAGCTCATTTCAAAATGTTCCCCAACTCAGCCTCATGTCCTCTACCTTGATTCAAAATATCAATTCCTATGGACTGGGTTACCACAAGCTGCATCCTGCTTCTACTCTTTCCTTGACAGTCAGTTCTCACACAGCAGCCAGAGTAATTCTTCTGAAGTAATAAATAATTTAAAACACAAGTTCCCTTCTCCCTCCGTGATTTCTTATCACTTCTAGAATCAGTGTAAACACTGTACAGAGGTCTACTCTGACCGGGCTCTCACTGTCTACCTTTTCATCTCCTGCTCACAGCTTTCCAGCCACACTTCTCACTGGCCATTCAAGTCACAATGAATGCTTTCTCCCAGGAACTGAAAGTCCCTACACTTCAATTTCCTTTGTAAAAAGGGGACGTTTGCATAATTGAAAGTTTCTATCTTATAGGATATTTGGGAAGATTACATTGAATAAGACCTGTAAATTACTGGGTACTGAGTGTAGCATTTAGTAATTTCTCAATAAATATTTACCATGTCTCCTCTTATAATTTTCTGTCCCCTAGAGCAAGTCAAATTCATAACTTCCAACCTGAGCTTGCAAGAGTTTTCCACGAACCTGCTTTTCCTTGTCATTCTTGTTCTAGTAAGGCCTTCACTATTTTCCTAGATCCTTGTTCTCAAACTCTGTCCTGTCTCCTCCCTCACCCTTGTTCAGATCCTATCTTGTACCAATCAGCAAGTTCTACTGATTTTATGGTTGAAAATTTCCATCTCTCCCTCATGCTGCTACACTAGGTTCCCAAAATAGTTTCCTAACTGATTATCCTGCTTCTGGTCTTTCCTTCTCACCCAGCAGGCACTTCAGTTTCACATACTATATCCTAGTATATAGTATACTGGTTAACTCTCTTCTGTGCTCAGAAATCTTTGAAGTTTCCCCATTATCTATAGAAGAAGGTTCCGTGACTTGAATTATTACTTAAGGCCACTGCATTAATCAGGGTCCTCTAGGGAAATAGGATCAATAGGATTTATTTTATTTACTTATTTTAAGTTTATTTATTTATTTAGTTTACTTATTATATTTGTTATAAAGAGTGGGTTCATATAATTCTGCAAACTGGCAAGTCCAAAATCTTCAGGGAGGGTCAGCAGGCTGCTAGTGCTGACATTCAAGTCAGAGGATCAGCAGTCCTCAGAGCAAAGAAGAGCCAGGTTTGCAGATGAAGTGCAAAGGCAGTCTGCCGGGGAATCCTTTCTGAGTTAGGGGAGGCTCCTCTTCTGGTTCTATTCAGACCTTCAACTGATGGAATAAATGGAAGGAAGTCTGACTTAATTGAAGTCCACTGATCCAAACGTTATTCTCATACAAAAGCATTCTCAAAGAAATACCGAGAATGAGGTTTAACCAAATATCTGGGCACCCCATGGCGCAACGAAATTGTACGTAAATGAACCATCACTGCTTTCCGTGGTCTGGCTCAACCACTGTCCAGCCCATCTCTCTGCGTCACCCCATAGCATGCTCTCCATGCCCCTGACTTCTTACATTCTCCAAACCCTACTCTGCCTTCCTGCCTTGAGGAGTGACCACCTTTGCTATCCTAGCCCTGCCTCAGTTCTCCCCAGGGAGCCCCTGGACCTGTTCTCTTGTGTCTCTAAATGCCCAGAGCACTTGTTATCTCTAGTTTGCCACTTTTCTCAAACTGCCTAACATAATAGGCATTTAAATGCTTGTCACATCTTCCAAACCAGATTGTAAGTCCTTTTAAGGCAGGGACTATGTATATGCACACACACATAAAAAAGTATATATATACATACACACATACATGTATATGAATATATATATATGTCATATATATTTAAGCAAACACCTTGTAAACAGTAGGTACTTGATAAATATAACTAATAGTTGAATGAAAGAAGACATTATTTCCATGCCCTTCCTTTTTTTTTTTATCAATAATGATATATTTTCACTATAAAATTTAAAATGCTCCTGTTTTTATAAAAGAAGATATAAACAACCTGGGTTTTAGGCAAAAACCAGAAAGCATAAAACTTGCTATAATATATATAGTGAGTCAAGAAAATATGGTTTAATTCTTTATTTTTCACTTCTTATTTTCTTTTTAGATAAATGTGCGAGTAGAGTGTATTTTGACATATTATACATACATGAAGTATAACTTATCTGATTAGGATCCCATTCTTGTGGTTGTTCATGAGTTTCACGGGTCATGTGTTCATATATCAATATGGGAATGTCATGTCTGATTCATTCCGCTGTCTCTCCTATTCCCATCTCCCCTCTCTTTCTTTCATTTCCCTTTGTCTAATCTACTGGCTCCTATTCTTCCCTCCCTCCTCTTGTGTGTTAGCATCTGCATATCAGAGAGAATATTTGGCCTTTGGTTTTTGGGGAATGGCTTATTTCACTTATCATGATAGTCTCCGGATCCATCCATTTACCAGCAGAAGTCATAAAATCATTCTTTTTATGCATGAGTAATATTCTAGTATATATACACACCACATTTTCTTTATCCATCATCTGTTGAAGAGCATCTAGTTTGGTTCCATAGCTTAGCTATGGTGAATTGAGCTGCTGTAAACATTGATATGGCTGCATCCACTGTAGTATGCTGATTTTAAGTCCTTTGGGTATAGACCAAGAAGTGGGATAACTGGGTCGAATGGTGGATCCATTCCAGGTTTTCTGAGGAGTCTCCATACTGCTTTCCAGAGTGGTTGCACCAATTTGCAGTCCCACCAGCAGTACATGAGTGTACCTTCTTCCCTGCATCCTCACCAACACCTATTGTTACTTGTATTTTTGATAATCGCTGTTCTCACTGGAATGAGGTGGAATCTCAGTGTAGTTCTAATTTCCATTTTTCTAATTGCTACAGATGTTGAACTTTTTCATATATTTATTGACTATTCATGTTTCTTCTTCTGTGAAGTGTCTGCTCAGTTCCTTAGCCCATTTAGTGATTGGGTTATTTGCATTTTTGGTATAAAGTTTTTTGAATGCTTTATAAATTCTGGAGATTAGTGCTCTATCTGAAGTATGTTTGGAAAAGATTTTCTCCCACTCTGTAGGATCTCTCTTCATATTATCAATTGTTTATTTTGCTGAGAAAAAGCTTTTTAGTTTGAATCCATCCCATTTATTAATTCTTGCTTTCATATCTTGCACTCTAAAAACCAAAGGCTGAATGATTTCTCTGATAAGTGGATGATGATACATAATGGAGGTGGGGAGAGGGACTAAGGGAAGAATGGAGGAACGTTGGATTGTGTAGAGGGAAATGAGGGGAGGAGGGGGCCGGGGGGAGGAAAGATAATGGAATGAGACAAACATCATCACCCTATGTACATGTATTATTGCACAAATGGTGTGACTCTACATTGTGTACATCTGGAGAAATGAAAAGTTGTACTTCAGTTGTGTACAATGACTAAAAAAAAATCTTAAATTTTTTTCTTCAGACTTTTTCAACCTTATTCTCTTCTATCATTTAGAGTTAAGGTTTGTTTTATGAAGTTATTTTTGAGAATAATAAGAAAAGAAACAAACATATTTGTTCATCAAGTAAATATTTGCTGAGCACCTACTATGTGCCAGAAATTTTCTTAAGCCCTCCCCCCCCAAATAAAAGGCAATGTATGTAAGAATCTGGCTCATGGTAAAAGATAAATATAAAAGTTGTCCTCTCCCTTTTTATCTTTTATGGTTCTCATAATAAGTTAGCAACAAATTTAGTTATCATCATTACTCTTTTTGTGTTTCTTGGTTTCATGGAAAACACAAGAGGAAAGTCTTTATAGACTTCATTCATACATTAGTATTGTTGGGCTTGCTCTTATGAGAATAGCAAAATGACTTTTTCTCATAAAGAAATTTCAAGTATTCATTCTGGGTACGAAACAGGAAAGAGTCTCAGACGTGCTGCTGTGTGTGTTCCAGGTGATTCTTGTGGGCACAGACACTCCACATGGCTCCCGCTGTGAGTGACAGTACACGTGTCCAACACCTTTGACATTCTTAGTATTTCAAAAATTTTTGTAAACATGAAACATTAATATGTCACTTATGGCGACAGAGAGGTTGAATCCTTTCCCCAGAGTGGCTCAGTGCATCAGAAACTGATTGCTGACTAGACCCTTGGCTTCTGGAGCCTGGTCCTCCTGCCTCCTCCTCGCCTTGGGAAAACACTCGCTGGCAGTGATGCCGGCGCCTCTTACTCTTACTTTAAGAATGTACATAGGAAAAAATGTTGCTTGCCTCTCCCTCCAAATCAAATTAATCAGAAAATGAAATGAAAGCACATTTATTTAGCAGAAAGCTACTCTTTCCATTAGTGAGAATTTTATCAAATATAATAAAATATTTCAGGCCAAAAAAAAAAAAAAAAATGGAGGACAGAGGATGAAGGAGACGGGCAGGGGAGGAGTCTGCCCCGCAGCTTCCCATGCTGGACACCTGCACAGCTTTCTTTAAAAGATGGAACCGGAGACCCAAAGTGCAGTTCACTCTTGAGCACCGCACTCCCTCTTCCTTTGAGTGTGGATCCTGCTCTCTAATCTGGTTTTCTGAATGAATCTCCCGTTTTCCTAATAAATCTCTGCTTATACCTCCTTTGATACATCCTGTGATTCCTTTCTGAGGTGTAAGTTAAGAACCCGTCAGGGCTGAGTTGAGGACCTGGTTCCCTCCTGGGAGATCTCCCCAGACTTCATCTGGTGACAGTGGGAGAGAAGATATCATCAGTAACACTGATAGAAAATACAATGCTAATTTGAAATAACTTCTTTTTAATTTGTTCTAATTAGTTATGCATGACAATAGAATGCACTTTGACACATCATACATAAATGCAGTACAACTTCTCAGTCTTCTAGTTGTACACCATGTAGAATCACACTGGTTGTGTAATCGTATATGCACACAGGGTAATGATGTCTGATTCATTCTAGTATCCTTCCTACCCCCATTCCCCCTCCCCTTACTTCACTCCCCTCTGTCTAAC
This sequence comes from Glaucomys volans, assembly GCA_020662805.1. Classification (NCBI taxonomy): domain Eukaryota; kingdom Metazoa; phylum Chordata; class Mammalia; order Rodentia; family Sciuridae; genus Glaucomys; species Glaucomys volans. Next base: position 379,392 of record JAJEJO010003487.1, read on the forward strand.
CCAAAGTACTTCTATCCTTCCCTAGCTCCCATCACCTTATTGTGAATTAGCATGTGCGTATCAGAGAAAACATTTGGCCTTTGGTTTTTTGGGGTTGGCTTATTTGGCTTAGCATGATATTCTCCAGTTCCATCCATTTACTTGCCATAATTTCATTCTTCTTTAAGGCTGAGTAATATTCCGTTGTGTACATATACCACAGTCTCTTTATCCATTCATCTGTTGAAGGGCATCTAGGTTGGTTCCACAGTCTAGCTATTGTGACTTGAGCTGCTATAAACATTGATGTGGCTGTGTCACTGTAGTATGCTAATTTTAAGTCCTTTGGGTATAAACCGAGGAGTGGGATAGCTGGGTCAAATGGTGGATCCATTCCAAGTTTTCTGAGGAATCTCCATACTGCTTTCCAGAGTGTTTGCACCAATTTGCAGTCCCATCGGCAATATATGAGTGTACCTTTCCCCCCACATCCTCGCAAACACTTATTGTTGCTTTTAATCTTGATACTTGCTGTTCTGACTGGAGTGAGATGAAATTTTAGAGTAGTTATGATTTGCATGAAATGATATTTTGGTACAAAGTTTGGCCTATTAGATAGATCCTAACTCATCTATTTATGATAGTGCCTCTCAGTCTTGTGTGTCTACAGAAATCATCCTGGGAAATTGAAAAATAAAGTGATCTATCCCCATCCCTAAGAGATTCTAATTTAGCAAGTGGGCCTGGAGTTCTGTATATTTAATGAACATTGCTGGAGACTCTAATACGTGGACCACACTTTGAGAAACAGTGACAACTGGGAATAAGCTCATGAAGAGCAGGAGGTGAGCCCAGGGACAGACTGCTGCACAGTGTAGTTCAGTCTCTCCACGGCTATTTCCAATAAATCAGAAGGAAACCAATAACATTCAGGTAATGAACTCACAGTGGTCAGTGCAGCACAAGGAGTACACTTTTCAAGTGTGACAGAGAAGGGACTGTCCCAAAGGAGGGGACCAGAAATGGTTATAAAGGATAGCCAAGCTGAAGACCAGTTGAGGACTGGGTGCAGCAGGGTCATGCAGATGTGTGCTTGCCAGGAGAGCACCCTGCTCAGATCCCACCTGTGAGAGATGCTCTGTCCATAGAAGAGAACGGCACACACAGCAGCGGTTCATGGCTTTCAATTTAAGGAGAAAGTAGCCCACCTTAGGGCAGAACCAGGCCATGCAGCAAGAAAATGTTTACAGAACACAGAGGAGAAAGATTCCAAGGTGCCCAAGAGCAAAGATGCTGTTTTGGGTATTGGTGCTAAACACTTTGAATCACAATCTCTCTCTCTCTCTCTCTCACACACACACACACACACACAGATTCAGAGCAACAATAAGTGAATTTCATTGTAAATTGTAAATGTATAATTTTAACTTTCTCCAGTAGTGTATTTTCCAATGAATTCCAACAGTTCTTATACAGTCCACTTATGGTCTTCATAAAATGCCGAGTCTGAGCCCCTCCTAGTATTGCGGAAGATGCCGGTGCTACAGTTTACATTCTGAATCACAAAGACCTGTGTACTAAAGGATTGGCTGACAGTCTTTGGGTGCTATTGGCAAGTAGTGGAACCTTCAGGAGGTGGGGCTCAGTGGGAGGAAGTAAGTTGACTGAGATCTGCCCTTGGAGGGGACATTGGGACTCTTCCTCTTCTTCTCTCTCTTTACTTCTCTGTGGCCAGGAGGTGAACAAGCATCTTCCATGAGCTCCTGCCACAATGTATCGTGCTGCTTCAGGACTAAAGCAACAGGGCCAAGTGACCATAGACTGAAACCTCAGAATCTGTAAGCCAAAGTAAACCTTTTCTCCTTTTAAGATGATTACCTCAGATATTTTTGTCACAGTGATGGAAAACTGACCAACATACCTGAATTGGCTGAGTCTAAATATTACTAATGTTATATAAAAATACAAAAAGTGAAAACACCTTATTCTATTTATGAGTAGATGCTTCATTTCATTAAAAAGTACAAAAAAACTCATAGAAAGAAATTTTGCTTATCTTAGTTAATAAAAACAGAAAATTTCAAAAAATATTCAAAAGCAGATTTCAAAGCTGACCTTCAGCAGTGATGTAAATTGCAGGCTAAATAATCACACTTACCATTTGAAAACAGTGTATATTTGCAAGTTCTAACATGAAAGTTACCTATTTAAAACAAAGGGAGGATGACAGAGGATACATATGAGAACTTTTAGCAATTCCACAGAATTATAACACTGCTTTTTACATATCAGGGATTTTTTTTTGATAACAAAGGAAACTATGAAACAGGAACAAGTTAGGAAATTCATTTAAAAAACTGACTGCAGACTCGCATATGCCAAATGCTTACTTAAGGTATTTGACATTTCACGGAGCTAGTGGAAGGATTTGCTTACTTTCCCCTCTCATTTCTTTCATTCTATTCCTGCACTAAACCAGCTCCTCAAAATCAAAACTTGCCAGGCCATATCATCTTTCTACCTTGTTTCAATTTTCTGAGATATTCTTTCTGCATTAATGCTTATCATCCTTTTTCACAGAAGGTAGATAAAAATATTCATTTGAAGAATGAGAATAACTGTGAAACTAATCAAAAGCACTTCTTGTATTCTGTGAGTCCATTAGAAGAACTGATGTGATTGATGTATTTGTTCTTCCAACAGGCAATATATGTATATTTCCAAATCCAGTACCCTGCTCACTACATGTAGTTATTGTAATTATAAAAAATCCTTTTAAGATTTGTTGCCAGCAAACATATTTGACTTTGAATTTGTTTACTTTTTAATAAAATGAATAACATGAATAATATACTCTCATCTTAACCTATTTTATATGTAGTTGTCCCTGCATATCCAAGGAAGATTAGTTCCAGGAGCCCCACGCCCCATACCAAAATCCACAGATGCTCAAGTCACTTATATCAAAAGGCATAGTATTTGCATATTACATACGTACATCCTCTCCTGTACATTAAATAATCTCTAGATTGGTTATAGTTTCTGATGCAATGAAAATGCTACATAAACAGTTATACTACATTATTTAGACAAAAAAGTCTGTACATGCCCAGCACAGGTGCAATCATGGTAAACCTAATTACTTAGCACACATCAGCAAGAACCTAACATTTTCCATTACAGGTTGATACTGAACCCACAGGTAGGAGGGCCCATAACTGATAGACACTCAAAACTGAATATAGTGTTTAACTTCAAAAATTATCTTATCCCAGATCCTTAACACATATTTCTAGACATTTAACAATTGTAAAAAAAAATGAACCATCTTATTTTACGTCAGTTTTAACATTCTGATGTTTCAATTGGTTTAGGGGAGAATGTGAGAATAATTAAAAGAAAACAGCAACAAGAAATAATGTTGTAAAGCCTCCAATAACTGAGGCTTTTCAATACTAGACATTAGCATACCTCAGACAAAATATAGAATATTTATGTGTTAAAAATAAAATCAGTCTAGATACCTGTATATTTTTATTCTGGAGTTGAATGTTTAAAAAAAAAGTTTAAAACATCACAAGAAAAATATTTTTGATAACCAATTTGTACCCCACATAAAAAACAAAACAAAAACCCAATGTTTTACAAACTTAAGATTTCTATTTTCTAAAGCTATTAATGCATGCTGTGCTTTAACATTTGAAAGCAGAGTGTTCTGTACATGGGTGTGCATGGAGCACTTGACACTCTGATCTCACCATTGTCGCTCCTGTTGGGGACTATTTGCAGGGTCACTTAGCTCCTTGGTGCTTCTTCCTGTATCTCTAGAATTTTTTTAAAACAACTCCTACCATTCACAGTTATAAGGATTTGTGATTCATGCAGCTGGCATAAGACAGAGCCGGGAACCCATTAAATACTTGATCATTGGTAGCTGTGAAAAATAATAACCAAACCAACTATATAGGTCTGTGCGATCCTAGTAGAACAGGAACCCCTGAGGGGCTTTTGATGACTGAACTGGGCAAGCAGAATGTCACCAGCAGCAAAAGAATCTGGTTCTTCCTTCTAAAGTGATGCTGGCTTGACTGGATTTTCTTTTTCATGAAGCTGAAAGTGAAAGTGGGAACTTGACCCTAGCTTTGATAGCAAGAATTGTCAACTTTTGGTTTCTGCTTATTTCAAATATTGGAAGTAAGTTTAACACTAAGAAAATAACATTTTATTATTTTATACATAATACAAAAAGATATAAAGTGGTATTTCCCTTTTTTTTTGTAAAAAAGAGAAAAATACTTTAATCACTTAAAATAATTATTGACTAAATGTGTGTTTTAAGGTGTGGGGTGGTTTCCTGTAACACCCTGTGCTATGGTTTAAATGTCCTCCTCACCACTCATGTCGAAATTTAGTTGCCATTGTAGTGATATTAAAAGATGGGGCCCTTTAGAGGTGATTAGGCTTGGGGGCTCTTCTGCCTTCAGAAATGGATTAATTGTCATTATTGCAGAGATGGGTTAGTTATTGTGAAAATGAGTGGTTAGGAGTGAGTTCAGCCCTCTCTTGTTTCTGTCTTTCTCTTGTTCCCTTGTCTCCTGCCAACTTCTGACACAGCAGGCAGGCCCTTGCCAGATGTCTGTGTCATGTCCTTGGACTTCCCAACCACCAGACCATGAACCAAATGAACTTTTATGTTTCTAACTTAGCCAGTCTCAAGTATTCTATTATAGCAGCAGAAAACGGACCAAGACCCCTTAGAATAATTATGTACTTTTTGCCCCAAATCAATTTGGCTGATTGCATACAATCTACTGATCACCTTAGAGATTCCAAGAACTGAAGTTTGCCTCTAACATAACACATAGGTTATGTTAATCTGGAAATTATGCCTGTGAGAGAAGAGATGCTGATTCAGATGGTGGACTGCATGCAGCATGACTGTGGGAGAAGCCCCTGGCACTTGGCTGGCAGCAGTGAATGCCTGGAATGTGTAAGGGAGACCTACATTCATGCATGCCTGACAGGAAAACCTGCAAGAAGGAGCTTTCCACTGCAGCAGGTCAGTGGAGCTGACCACTTCCCCATAATTAGCATACCTGTTGCCAGGGTAACCTTAGCGGGTCCAGATTGGACCCCGAGTACAGACACAGGTAGACATTAGTGGAAACGTGATTGGACGAGGTACAATCCTTACTTTGCATACCTGGATATTACCTGATTGGGCACAGTTCCAAACCCTGATTTGCATGAGTGTAAACAAGTAATAAACTAACTATCTACTTAAGGATGAAACATTCCCTAAATAAACGAACTAACAAAGAGCTTGCAACTCTCTTATTTATTCACCAGTTCCCGGTGCCTGGCATTGGCACTGCGGCCGTTACCCCCGCTACTGAGTGAAGCCGAGGTGAAAGAACTCCATTACATGACCACATAGAGATCTGTCCTTCCATCTTTTAGAGTTCTGGGGCCATATTTATTTTATTTTGCTGTAAGAGAAACTGATAATTGAATTATCAAATTTTCCAGGCTATATACATCTATTATAATAACTTGATTTGGGTACTCAACATTTTTGAAGCTTCTCGGATCAATAAAAAATGTACTCAGTAGAAGATCTTGAGTTCAATGTATATGAATTTTGACCCTTTAACCTTGTTTTTTCTAAGAAAACATAAAAATAAACAAACAACCTGATCTCTTAATTGGTCTTTATGAAAATAAATATAGATAAAATCATTATACATACTACCCATACTCACACTACCCAGGAAGGAAGAAGAGTCTTACCGTGGTGTGGTTATAAAGTCTAGAAACACACTATGTTTAACTCTGTAGATACTGAGTGCTGATTACACTGGCCAGGCAGGTCCCCTGGGGTGAGACCTGCAGAGTGCAAGCCATCCCCATCACATGGGAGTTGTTAGGAACTGGGGGGATGATGTTGGGTGAACTGAAGTGGACGATGAAGCTGTGTGGGGTGGCATGCATGCCTCCTAGATCTGAACCCTTGGTTATTTCTTCCATAGTAGGCAAAGCGCATAGGTTGGTGTTGTGAACACCAAGTTCACAGATCGTCTGAAGCAACACATTTGCAGATGCATGTGCACGAACAGAGAGAAATGCTGCGTTAATGAATTATTTTCAATGCCATTTGCACAGGATAGTGATTGTACCTTGCTAGTGAAGGCAGCATATTGAACTTGCTTGTTATTTAGTAAACTCCCCATACACTTGAACGCAATGTACCAAACTCTTAATTATATGTGTTTGTCTGTGTTTCCAAAAATGGGTGACTACTCTATGACTCTGAGTAGCACGCTGTTTGCCTGGGCCATGGAGTTTTTAAGGGTGCTGGACTTTAAGTTTTAAAACCAGGAAAATTCTGGGAAAAGTAGAATGAGTTAATTACCTAACAATGATATACCAGCCTTAAAAACTTGGTCAATATATGCTACCTTGAATACTAGCCTAACAAGTGTGGAATAAAACTAATGTTAAATTTCAATGCACAAAGGAGTTATGGTGTTCTCTACCATAAGACTTGGAATTGTCCTAGTTCTGAGGAATATTACATCCTTATCCTCTATTTATTACTTATAACAGTGGAAGATAGTGACCAACCAAGGATTTGTTGACCAACTCAGCTACCAACATCAAGTCCTAGCTTGGAACCAAGGAAGTACAAGAGTACAGTTAATCAATCCTGCAAGGATTAGGAAAACTTTTTCTTAGACTTAGATAAACCTTTGCAAGCAATATTAAACTGGATGATCTAAAAGAAAGGGAGGTGTGTTCTATTGCTATAGCAGGATACCAGAGATTGGGTAATTTATAAAGGAAAGAGGTTTATTCTGGAAGTCCAACATCAGGTGGTCACATCTGGTGAGGAACTCATGCTGCTTATAATAAGGCAGAAATCAGAAAGGTAAGTGGGAGCATGTAGGAGAGATGAAACACAAGAGGCAGCCTCTCTTTGTAACAGTTTGCTTGTTGTGGGGTACAACTTCAGAACAGACCGATCACCACTGAGAAATCCAAATTTGAGAGTAGTCGGCTGGCTGACCGTCTCACACAATGCCCAAAATGGCTATTGGGAGAACAGCCCTGACCATAGGGTTGCAGGGGTTTTTATACCATAAGTCATTGCATCAATCATAAGTGTCTGTTGCTATGATTCAAAACTATAAACTAACATCATGAGATTTAAAATCATAAGCAGAAGGAAAAGTGGGTCAAACTGACCTTAGTTGGGTACAAGACAAAGAATGGTTACTATCATCTAGACAATCACTGTTGACATGGTACATTGTCTAAGAAAAATAGGGGTCAAAAAGAGAACAGTTTTACATTATATAAGAATTGCCATTTTGTGTTGCCAAACATGCTATGCTAAGCTACTGTTGATGGGTACAAAGGCAGGGGGTTCCCATGGGAGAAGCATTTCCTACATACACTGGAATCTCAGGGTAAAATGGAGTCTGTTTAGTCATTGCCCATATAGCCTGGCCTTTAACATTTCCATGGAGTCGAATATGTCAACCTCTCATGTGCTCTCAAGGCAATAAATCCAGTTCTGTTGGAAAGGCCTTAATCCATTTATGAGGCTCCATTCCATACCCAAACATCCCCCACAAGGCCCCACCTCCCATCCCTGCTGCCCTGAAGCATTAAGTTTCCAAGATAGGAACTTTTTGGGGAACACACTCAAACCAAACTCAAACAGGTATGATCCACTGCAAGGAATCTTCCTGTCCCACAAAACATCATCTTGATAAGCCTGAGAAAAACAGGATGGGGACAAGGGCTTTGGAGCCAGGGAGCACTGGGAAGGAATCCTTCCATTGCTTCTCAACTGAGTAACTTTGATCAAGTGACTTAACCTCTGAACTTCTATGACCTCATCTGATAAGAGACTTCCCTGGTCTCATCCAGCTCCCTTTGTCACCTAATCTCAGAGAACTGCATGGGGTTCTTTCATGAGAGCCTGGAGCTCCATGGTGCTTATCTACCTAATGTCAACTCCTTGCAATCCCTCTTAGTCTCTGCATGTTCGACTGTGCTCTCATAGTGAGCACTCGTTACCTTTTGTTGAAAAGAGGAATGAAAGGTTTTTTGAGGACTTCATGAGATAATTTACATGGAGAGTTCCTAGAACCTTCTTTTCTTCTTTTTCTTCACATATATGTAAAGCTCCAGTTTTGCTTCTAAATTTGTAAACCCAACTTTTGTTAATAGACATTTTATAAATATGTAGAGAACCTGAAAATTGAAAAATGAGATACTATATCTATATGTTCGTCGAATCTTAGGTTAAAAAGCCAATTTCCATTCACTTATTGGGGGTATTGTCTATACACACTTAGGGTCTATGACCAGGGACAACTGGTTTATTTATTTCAACAGAACGGGCGATCTCTATTTCTATGCTTGAGACTGAACTATCAACAATTTTGAGGGATTACATAGATTCATGGCAATTCTGAGTCCGAGGACTATGTCCTAGGAAGGAATTGCATCTGAGCATTAGTGAAAAGTAAGGACTGATGGGCAGTTTATATCATTTTGTCCAATCAGTTCAGTATTTCAGCTGTGTGTGATTTTCTGTTCAAATTATGTTGCTGATTGCTTCAAAATTTTAAAACTTCCTTCTGCATGTCTAGACGCATCATTAGAACTTACAAGGAAGATGAGAGAATTTAAGTACCAAGCGCATCTCCACAGCACAGGACCTTATGTGGAGGACAACCTTAGGAATTTATGCCTTTTTAAAAACAATTCATAAAAAGTAAGTCACACAATTTATTGTACAAGGAAAACTATCCAGCTTGCCAGTAAGCTAATATGTACAGAGGACAAAAAAATCTGTGGTCACAGATTTTTTATAGAAAGGCGGACTCAAGGAAAATTCTAAATATTCTAAGTTCTGAATTATAAAATTCTATTCTTAGGTAGTCGTTTAGTGTTGTCATCTTCAAGAGTTATCTAGACCTAAAGTCCAATAATTTTAAAGGCTGCCCCATAATATGATCCTGAAGGACCCACAGTGGGTGGTGGGTCTTCACCATTGTGCTTGTTGCTGTGGGCTTCTTGTCTCACCACATTCTTTGTTCTTCCTAAATATATTACTCTCTGCTGCACTTTCTTAAAGACCCAAAGGAAGAATGGAAATAAAGCAAACCACACAAACCAAACACATCAAGTACCTTGCCAATAGTTGCTTTATGCGTAATGTTATTGATTCTGTAAGGTATAGAGTATTGCTGGCACTTAACTTGTGGTTTGCCACAAATACTGTATTAGTCTTTATCTAGCTGGTTCCACTGGCTCATTCGCATGTTATGTGCACAGATGTGTGTTTGTCTCTTTTGTTTTGTTTTTAAACAGTGAAATGAAACTGACGGAATTAAGGGCATATGTGGTGATGATCTTATACACCACTTGATGGCATGTTCAGAGCCCAAATTAGGTATGCTGGGTATTAACTTTCAGTCACTGAAACAAATAACTGAGGTCATCAACTTATAAGGAGAAAATGTTTATTTTGGCTCACAGTTTTGGAAGTTCCAAACCATAATCCATTAGCCCTCTTGCTCTGGGCCTGTGGCAAGGTGGTAGGTACATCATGGAGGTATTGTTGCCAAATCAAAACACTCATCTCATGGCCAGGAAGTGAAAGAGAGGAAAGGAAGAGGAAGAGGAAGAGCGAGGGTCCACAGCTTCCTTCAAGGGCATACCCTAAAAATCCCCCATGAAACCCCACTTATTAAAGGTACCACCACCTCCTAATAGCACCGCTCTAAGGACCAGGTCTCTAATACGTGGCCTTGGGGAACATTCAAGATACAAACCTTTACATTATAGGGGTCAGTTGTATGATATGAAATATGAAATCTAACTTTTAGAAACTTTTGAAAACTTTCTTTTGAGAGCTAGAAAGATTAATTGATTCTATTGATTAGTGTAGCAATGTGGCTGCCCTATAGGCAGAGCAACAGAAGATAAAGAGGTGATGTGTGTGTATATATATACACACATATATATATACATATATATATGCACACATACACACACATACTTATGTGTATATACATATAATATCTACACAAATATATACACACACATATGTGTATACACACACACACATATAAAATTACCATACTTATCATATTTAAATGCTATGGGACAATCTCTTACTGTTTCCTGCATTGATTTGCACATGGTCAAAAATGTTCACACATGGTTTAAAATGTACCTAACACTGTACATTTCCCGGGCTTATCTTTTTGCATGGAGATGCATTTAAATGAGGGTCCCAGGTACTTTGGTCAAGGGGTTGTGATTAGATCTATTGCATAGTTTTGATGTTTTCTTATTTCTCTTGAACAATGGGTGTGGTTGGGGGTCCTTTTTACCACTCATCTTAACCACAAAGCACACAGTGCTCTTCTCTTAACCATCTTCAACTTAAACTTTAACCCCAAACTCCTGTTCCTGCCATTTATTTTAAGCATAGAACATGTAGGGCCTTTCTGTTAACTGTCACCAACTTTTAGCCCGATTCTCCTGCCTTAGTTTAGATCTCGATAGGATGGCCATCCATTTTTGTTGTTTTTAAATTTACTTTCTATTTATTTATTTATTTTTATTAATTTTTTTATTTGCTTATTGATTCATTGAGCACAAATGGAGTACAGCTATTGTTTTTCTGGTTGTACACAAAGTAGAGTCACACCATCTGTGCATTCATACATGTACACAGGGCAATGATGTCTGTCACACATTCTGTTATTATTCTTACCCCCCCACCCCGACCCCACCCCTCCCTTCCCTCTATGCTATCTATCCTTCCTCCATTACTGCCACCCTTCCCCCCCCGCATTATGCATCATCATTCATTTATCAGAGAGACCATTCGGCCTTTGGATTTTGGGGATTGGCTGATCTCACTTAGCATAACAGTCTCCAACATCATCCATTTACCTACAAATGCCATAATTTTATTCTTCTTTATGGCTGAGTAATATTCCATTGTGTATATATACCACAGTTTCTTTAGCCATTCATCTATTGAAGGGCATCGAGGTTGATTCCACAGTCTAGCTATTGTGAATTGAGCAGCTATGAACATTGATGTGGCTGCATCACTGTAGTAATCTGATTTTAAGTCCTTTGGGTATAGGCCAACGAGTGGGATAGCGGGGTCAAATGGTGGGTTCATTCCAAGTTTTCTAAGGAATCTCCACACTGCTTTCCAGAGTGGCTACACCATCTTGCACTCCCACCAGCAATGTATGAGTGTACCCTTTTCCCCACATCCTCGCCAACACCTGTTGTTGCCTGTGTTCTTAATAATAGACATTCTAATTGGGGTAAGATGAAATCTTAAGGTGGTTTTGATTTGCATTTCTCTTATAACGAGGGATGCTGAACATTTTTTCATAAATTTGTTGATTGCTTGTAGATCTTCCTCTGTAAAGTGTCTGTTCATTTCCTTGGCCCATTTATTGATTGGGTTATTAGTGTTCTTGATGTAAAGATTTTTGAGTACTTGGTAGATTCTGGAGATTAGTGCTCTATCTGAAGTGTGTGTAGCAAAGATTTTCTCCCACTCTGAAGGCTCTCTCTTCACATTGCTGATTGTTTCCTTTGCTGAGAAAAAGCTTTTTAGTTTGACTCTATCCCAAACATTGATTCGTGCTTTTATTTCTTGTGCTTTGGGAGTCATGTTAAGGAAATCTGGTCCTAGGCCAACGTGATGAAGATTTGGACCTATTTTCTCTTCTATTAGGTGCAGAGTCTCTGGTCTGATTTCAAGGTCCTTGATCCACTTTGAGTTGAGTTTTGTACAGGGTGAGAGATATAGATTTAGTTTCATTTTGCTGCATATGGATTTCCAATTTTCCCAGCACCATTTGTTGAAGAGGCTGTCTTTTCTCCATTGTATGTTTTTGGCTCCTTTGTCAAGTATAAGATACCAGTATTTATGTGGGTTTGTCTCTGTGTCCTCTATTCTGTACCATTGATCTACCTGTCTGTTTTGGTGCCAATACCATGCTATTTTCGTTACTATTGCTCTGTAGTATAGTTGAAGGTCTGGTATTGTGATACCTCCTGTTTCGCTCTTCTTGCTAAGGATTGCTTTAGCTATTCTGGGTCTCTTATTCCTCCAAATGAATTTCATGATTGCTTGCTCTATTTCTATGAAGTCCGTCTTTGGGATTTTAATTGGAATTGCATTGAATTTGTATAGCACTTTTGGAAGTATGGCCATTTTGACAATATTAATTCTGCCTATCCAAGAACATGGGAGATCTTTCCATCTTCTCAGATGCTCTTTAACTTCTTTCTTTAGTGTTCTGTAGTTCTCATTGTAGAGGTCTTTCACTTCTTTTGTAAGATTGATTCCCAAGTATTTTATTTTATTTGAGGTTATTGTGAATGTGGTAGTTTTCCTAATTTCTCTCTCAGAGAATGCATCACTTACGAATAAAAATGCATTAGATTTATGAGCATTAATTTTATATCCTGCTACTTTACTGAATTCATTTATGAGTTCCAGAAGTTTTCTGGTGGAATTTTTAGGGTCTTCTAAATAGAGAATCATGTCATCAGCAAATAGGGATAGTTTGAGCTCTTCTTTTCCTATTCGTATTCCTCTAATTTCTTTGGTCTGTCTAATTGCTCTGGCTAGAGTTTCAAGAACAATGTTGAATAGTAGTGGCAAAAGAGGGCATCCCTGCCTTGTTCCAGTTCTCAGGGGGAATGCTTTCAATTTTTCTCCATTTAGAATGATGTTAGCTGTGGGCTTAGCATAGATAGCCTTTACAATGTTAAGGAATGTCCCCACTATCCCTATTCTTTCCAGTGTTTTGAGCATGAAGGGGTGCTGTATTTTATCAAATGCTTTCTCTGCATCTATTGAAATAATCATGTGGTTCTTGACTTTAAGTCTGTTGATGTGGTGAATTACATTTATTGATTTCCGGATGTTGAACCAACCTTGCATCCCCGGGATGAAACCCACTTGATCATGGTGCACTATTTTTTTAATATGCTTTTGTTTGCGATTCGCTAAAATTTTGTTAAGAATTTTTGCATCTATGTTCATTAGAGATATGGGTCTGAAATTTTCTTTCCTTGATGTGTCCTTCTCTGGTTTTGGTATCAGGGTGATATTAGCTTCATAGAATGAGTTTGGAAGAGTTCCCTCCTCCTCTATTTCATGAAATACTTTGAGGAGTATTGGAATGAGCTCTTCTTTGAAGGTCTTGTAGAACTTGGCTGTGAATCCATCTGGTTCTGGACTTTTCTTTGTTGGTAGGCTTTTGATGACTTCTTCTATTTCATTGCTTGAAACTGATTTATTTAAGTTGTGTATGTCCTCCAGATTCAGTTTGGGTGGCTTATATGCCTCTAGGAACCTGTTGATGTCGTCCAGGTTTTCTATTTTGTTGGAGTATAAATTTTCAAAGTAGCTTCTTATTATGTTTTGTATTTCAATTGTGTCTGTTTTAAAATTTCCATTTCCATCATGAATTTTAGTAATTTGGAGTTTCTCTCTTCTTCTCTTCGTTAGCGTGGCTAAGGGTTAATCAATTTTGTTTATTTTTTCAAAGAACCAACTTTTTGTGTTGTCAATTTTTTGAACTGTTTCTTCTGTTTCAATTTCATTGATTTCAGCTCTGATTTTGATTATTTCCTGTCTTCTGCTACTTTTGGTGATGATCTGTTTCTCTTTTTCTAGGGCTTTGAGCTGTAGTGTGAGATCACTGATTTGTTGACTTTTCATTCTTTTATTAAATGCACTCCATGCAATGAATTTTCCTCTTAGCACTGCTTTCATAGTGTCCCAGAGATTCTGATATGTTGTACCTTTGTTCTCGTTGACCTCTAAGAATCTTTTAATTTCCCCCCTAATGTCTTCTGTTATCCATGCATCATTCAATAGCATATTATTTAATCTCCAAGTCTTGGAGTAGTTTCAGTTTTTAACTTTATCATTGATATCTAATTTCATTCAATTATGATCTGATAGTATGCAAGGTAGTATCTCTATGTTTTTGTATTTGCTAAGAGTAGCTTTTTGGCATAACATATGGTCTATTTTAGAGAAGGAACCATGAGCTGCTGAGAAGAAAGTGTATTCACTTTTTGATGGATGGAATATTCTATATATGTCTGTTAAGTCCAAATTAGGGATTGTGTCATTGAGTCCTATGGTTTCTTTGTTCAATTTTTGCTTGGAAGATCTGTCCAACGGTGAGAGAGGAGTGTTAAAGTCTCCGAGTATTATTGTGTTTTGGTCTATTTGATTCCTGAAATTGAGAAGGATCTGATTGACGTACGTGGATGCACCATTGTTTGGTGCATAAATATTTATGATTGTTATGTCTTGCTGATTTATGCTTCCTTTAAGCAGTATGAAATGTCCTTCTTTATCCTTTCCGACTATCTTTGGCTTGAAGTCTGCTTTATCTGAAATGAGGATGGAAACTCCTGCTTTTTTACTCAGTCCATGTGCATGGTATGTTTTTTCCCAACCTTTCACCTTTAGTCTGTGGACATGTTTTTCTATGAGATGAGTCTCTTGAAGGCAGCATATTGTTGGGTCTTTCTTTTTAATCCAATCTGCCAATCTATATCTTTTGATTGATGAGTTTAGGCCATTTACATTCAGAGTTATTATTGAGATATGACTTGTATTTCCTGCCATTTTAGCTTTTTTGGGGTATTAGCTTAACTTTGTTTCTCCTTTGATTGACTCTTTCTTTAGGGTAATTCCTCCCCATGTTGACTGAGATTGTTGTTTTTCATTTCTTCCTCTTTGAATATTTTGTTGAGAATGTTCTGTAGGGCAGGCTTTCTCTTTGTGAATTCTTTAAGCTTTTTTCTATCATGGAAGGATTTTATTTCATCATCAAATCTGAAGGTAAGTTTTGCTGGGTATAAGATTCTTGGTTGGCATCCATTTTCTTTCAGAGCTTGAAATATGTTGTTCCAGGCCCTTCTTGCTTTTAGGGTCTGGGCTGAGAAATCTGCTTATATCCATATTGGTTTCCCCCTGTAGGTAATCTGATGCTTTTCTCTCGCAGCCTTTAAAATTCTATCTTTGTTTTGTATGTTGGGTATTTTCATTATAATGTGCCTTGGTGTGGATCTGTTGTAATTCTGTGTGTTTGGTGTCCTGTCAGCCTTTTGTAATTGATTTTCCATCTCATTCATCATATTTGGGAAATTTTCTGGTATTATTTCATTGAACAGATTATTCATACCCTTGGTTTGTATCTCTGTGCTTTCCTCAATCCCAATAACTCTTAAATTTGGTCTTTTCATGATGACCCATATTTCTTGGAGATTTCCTTTATGATTTCTAACCATCTTCTCTGTTTGACTTTGTTTTCAAGATTAAATATTTTGTCTTCATTGTCTGAGGTTCTGTCTTCCAAGTGATCTATTCTGTTAATTATGCTTTCTGTTGAGTTTTTAACTGGGTTTATTGTTTCCTTCATTTCCTTGTTTCCTTCACGGATTTCTGTTGTTTTTTTTTTTTTTCTCAGAACTTCTATCTCTTTATTGAAAAGATTTTTTGCTTCCTGTAATTGCTCTATTAGCTGATTATTCATAGCCTGAATCTGCTCTCTCATCACATCATTCTCTTCTCGAATCATTTTAATTATGAACATTCTGAACTCCCTTTCTGTCATTCCTTCTACCATGCTGTCTTTGGGTTCTCTTGATGTATCATCTAGGTTTGTTTGGGACATTCTTCCTGTGTTCTCATGCTGCTCATGTATCTTCCTCTCTCGTAGTGCGAATCAGAGGGATTGCAATTTCCCTGTAAAGACTTAAAGTGTCCCTGCAGATTTCCAGTAACTCACCTGATGTTTGAGAGGTGCTTGATTAAGCGGTGACCCAAGAAAGCTGCTGGCCCACTTCCTCCAGGTTGGGAATGATCAATGCTTCTGGGCAGAGGCAGCCTGGTGTTGATAGACAATCAGATACAGCAAGGTGCTAGACCCCGGGCCAGGGTGTGGACCTGGGCACTAGACCATGTTGGGGTGGGGACACAAAACTGTGCTCAGTGATGGAGTTACTGGGCTTGAGAGCCCAGGCAGGCCTGAGCTCCTCGCTGGGGGCTCAGTCAGTGGCAGGTGGTCACTCTCTGCCAGGGAAGCTGTAAAATAGTGCCGAAGGGCCCTAACTCCCCGCTGGAGCTGGCGACTCCCTCCGCTCCAGGCCAGACCTCCCCAGGAGATGCTGCACAGTGGCTCGGAAGACTGGAGCTCAGCTCTGAGGACTCAGGCAGCCCCAGATGGTTGCCCTCTGCCAGGGAAGCTGCAAAATGGCGCCGAAGGGTCCAAACTCCCCGCTGGAGCTAGCGACTCTAGCTGCTCCAGGCCAGACCTCCCCAGGAGATGCCTCGCAGTGGCTCAGAAGCTATTTATTTTTTAATTTTAAAAATTCTTTTTATTTGATCTAATTAGTTGTACTTGACAGTAGAATGCATTTATGCATTTTGATAAATCATACATAAATGGAATGTAATATCTCATTTTCTGATTGTGCATATCGTACGGTCACATCAGTCAAGCAGTCATATATGTAGATGAGGTAATAATGTCTACTTCACTCCACTATTTTTCCTACCTCCATAACCAACTGTACCAATTCATGATCTTAATTTAAGACTGAATTTAAAAATACTACCTGGGAAATAAAATCTTTAGAATAAATGTTTAGGAACTTTGATTTTTTTTCCATGTCTGGTGTTTTTTTTTTTTCCCTCGTCCTTTTTAATTTTTACTTTGTTTTTTTAAAAATTTTTTTTGATTCATCATACACAAATGGGGTACAACTTTTCATTTCTCTGGTTGTACACGAAGTAGAGTCACACTGTTTATGTAATGAGACAAACATCATTACCCTATGTGCAGGTCTGGTGTTTTATAATTGCATGGCAAGAGAAGAAGGCATATTCTGACATGTCTGCCCAGTATTTTCTAATCAAATTCATTCTTTCATTCAGAAACATTTTTTAAGTTACTTTCTATTTCCCAGGCATCAGTGCTGTGCTGATAGTTTTAGAAAAGTGAACAGGGCATTGTCCTAGCCCGGGAGAGCCTGCTGTGAGTGAGACGGATGAGTGGGTCATTCTTTCCCAGTGTCCTGAATCTTTTACAGAAACAAGCCCAGGGCTGCTCATCAGTTCTCCTTAGAGGAAGATTCTTTGTCCAGGATTCCAGTCGATGAGGCTGCTGAGTTAATCAATTGTCTTCAGTATTAATCATGTGAGTGGACTGAGTGGGATCAAGAGGGCATGAGATAGTGATTTGGAGGCCACAATTATCTGAATCCATAATTATCCAAAGTGATGATAGAGTTGAGTTACCATAATGTGAATGTTCTGAAATATAAAATATGATTTCTGGTATCTTGGCATGTCTTCTGGTGCTCCTTTCACATTCTCTCCCACACTCACATGAGAGATTGTCCTGTATGCAACAAATGTATTTTCCCACCTATAAGATTTATATGAAAACAAAAAACAAACAAAACAAAAAAATAAGGAAAAGGAAACTACTTGTGAAACCCCAGGTAAGCATTCCTGGAATAGAGCTCATCTTTCCTTCATTCTTCATCAATCTTTTTGTACCAGTGAGTAGTTTTTCACACTATAATTCTTGATTGACTCAAATATTTACATAATTTTATTGTGAAATATGTTGGTTTAAAAATTTAGAATATGTCAAATTTGGGTCATCTAAAGGAATCAAGTGATTTTTTCCTATTATATAATGATCCCTTTAGTCTGTCTTATGTGTAGTACCTTTACATATGTATATTTAAACTAATTTGAGAGAAAAATATTAGAAAATTGGATTGACAATAGAAGTTGAAAAGGTTGAAATTTAAAGAAGAAAATAACTTTCTTTATAAAATTAGCAAAAGATGCTATGTGATGAATATTGATTTCTTATTCTGCCTTCTCCATGGGGGAAAAATAGATTAATTCTGCAGGAGGATAACTATAGGTAAAAATTCTTGGAGAACATCTTCCTCTAGAAGGTCTAAAGATAATAGAATTTGTAAGTGCAGGAATTTCTATAATTTACTTTTTGACTTTTAAAATTAATGTTGATATCATCCTGATTGTTGATGTATCTGTGTTCCTTTGTGAAAAGGCTAGATGGCTTCTTTCTTTGAGCCCTATTAGTCCTTCCTATATCACTGAAAATTTATTTCATGTGTTTTGTGACTTGGACTAGTTTATCTATTGCTCTAAGCTTCCATTTCATCTTAAACAAACTGAGGATGATCATAGCTCTTACATTTCAGGTTGTCATGAGGCTAAGACTCCAACTTAGCTAAAGCCCTGACATATGTTAAGTAATTCACACGTGTGAATTATTATTTTAATTACTATTAGTATAAGTGATATTCCTGACTCAGCATCAGGAGGACATGCATCTCTAATTTTTTTTTTTAACATTGGGCATGAGTTTGTACTTATTTTCCTCTTTTAGAACTTTGACATACATTCGAGTCTATTTGACTAGTATTAATGGACATATGGTAGGAAAGAAAGCTAATAGGCACTTACTTTAAGGTAAATATGGCAGGTTGGCCAGTTGTACTGGTAAAAATTACAAAATGGAGAGCCTCCATAAGGTGGTCTTATTTAGTAAATTCATATAAAGTAGAGTGAGAGTCTGAATTTTGAGGTGATAAACAATTTCTATGAAAATATCAGTTAGGTCCCTATGCAGCAAAGACATCATAGGTTATTTGAATTTTTCCATTTTATGAAGGTAATTTCTCTCAGCTAAACATTTAAAAATGCTCATTAAACTTTGGGAAAAAAAACTCCCCCTGAAAGCCAAGAAAAAATGCTGTTTGAAATAATATAGCCATGGTGGGTAACAAAAAGTGATAGCCATAACCGTACTTACATGTAGCCTGCAAAAAATTTGAGGGATATAGCAAAAGCAGCAACTAGAGGGAAATTTATAGTACTAAATGACTCTTTTGGAAAAGAATATTCCCAAATTAATGACTTTAGATCCCATATTTAGAAACTACAAGAACAAAACCAAATGAAATCCAAGTAGTCAGAATAAAGAGAATAATAACCATCTAAAAGGAAATCATAAAAGAGACACAGGAAATTAATAGAATAAATCAATGAAACCAAACCTGATCTTTTGAGATCAATAAAATGAGTAAACCTCATCCAGACTAGTGATGAAAAAATAAATAAAAGAAAAATTGTCAATATCAAAAACTAGAGAGGTGACATGACTAGAGATTTCTCAGATATTAAAAAGATGATAAAAGAATAATATGAACTAATTCATTTCAATTAATTCAACAAACCCACAAGTTCCTTGAAAGACACAAACTGCCAAACTTTACTGCAGAAGAAATACAGAACCTGAATAGCCCTGCATCTATTAAATAAGATGAATTTACAGTCCTACAAAGAAAACTTCAGGCCAAGATGGCACTAGTTGGTAAGTTCTACCAAGAATTTGAAGAACTAATACCAATTCTATACAAAATAGTAAAAAAAAAACTGAAGAGGAGAAAATTCTTATCAAGTTATTCCATAAAGTCAGGATTGCCTTTATGCTGAATTCAGGAAAGGATATTACAAGAGAAGAAAACTACAGATTAATAAGATTCATGAACATAGATGACAAACTTTAACAAATAAAATCTAAAAATACATTAAATTATAGATCTTGATTAAATGGGGAAACAAAAGGCTGATTTTTATAAACTAGATTATGGATATATAGTATTGTTGTATGCAAAGAACATTGAACTATCTATTCTCCAATGTCATGTATACATGACTTAATAGCTAACATGTTTATTTTTTACCATCTGTCCAGCATTTAAAAATATTTAGATTAAGGGATTCCTCAGTTTCTATTGAATGGTTATCAAACTAAAATCTCAATAATGTGGTTATGAATAAGTTTCTGCTAAAATATAGCTTAAATGTTCATTGTAGCAAACTGCCCAAATGAGGACAGAATAAGTATTCATTTACTACTATTAACTATTCTTTCAGATTTCTCTTCCCTACTATTTATCATTTTCTTAAAAATCCTTAAATCATACCTATTAGCTTAAATTGCTTTTTGTAATCCTTCAATATAACTTCCAAATAATAAAAATGTTTTAAGTTAAAAACAAAACCAAACAAGAAAGGCTGATTTTTACATTTGAAAATAAGTCAATATACTTTAGCATAGCAGTGGACTAAAGGAAAACAATTATATGCTAATATAATCACATATAATAGCTAATATGTGTAGGAAGAGTAAGTAATTCAATTTAACTTCTCTTCATGATTAAAAAAAAAAAAAACTTTCACCAAACTAGGAAATAGAGGAAATTCTTTGATCTTAAAGTAAGTGAACAAAACAATCTATGGTTAAGTTCATACTTAATCATAAACATGGAATAATGCAATATTATCCTAACATTTGGAATAAGGCAAGTGTGTCTGTTTTTACCATTGCTTTTAAACATCATATTGGAAATCCTAACCAGTGCAATAAAACAGGAAAAAGAAATGAAAGGATCCAGATTGGAAAACTGTCTTAATGTAAAACGGTCCTTTTGCAGATGAAATTGTTATTTATGTAGAAAATCTTAAGGATTCTAGAAAAATGTCCTAGAATTAATGAGATTACATAATGCAAGATCAATAGCAATTATATTTTTTATGTATTGGTGTAGTAGGCTAAATAACATGCCCTTCTCCAAGAGGTTCATGTCCTTATCCCTGAAACTGGTGAGTTTGTCGCCTTGCATGGCAAAAGAGACTTGGAAGTTAAGATTAAGCTAAGGACTTTGAAATGGAGAGATTATGTTGGTTTATTGTGTTATATCTGCATAATTAAATCTACTCAGCAATAAAAATGAATTAACTTTTGATATATACCATGACATGAAGGAATCTTAAAATAGTATTCTACAAAATGCAGACTTGCAACATATGTAAGTCAGTGTTTCCTTGGGGATGAGACAGTGTGGGAAGAAGCTGAAGGTATGAATTAAAAAGGTGTCCAAGGAAGTTCTGGGAGGTGATTGATATATTTTTTCCCTCGATATTGATGATGGTTTCACTGCTATACATAATCTGTGCACTTTAAATATGGTTCATTTGTTGTGCATCAATTACATCTTAATAAAGCTGTTCAAAAATGACTGTTTCAACACATGGATGAAAAGCCCTTTACTCCTCAGAGTAGATTGTTCTCCAAGTGCTTTGAAATCACGCAGTCAAGTCCCTCTGAGTTCTTATTCTGAGAAGGGGTATCTAGTGAAGACCACTGGAAGCGGCGGCTGATGTCCCCTCTCCACCAAAACAGTGTTCTTCATTTTTAATGTTCAGACTTGATACAAAGATGACCACCTGGAAGGTATTTGTCCTACGAACAAATATCCTTCTGTTCCCTATATGAACAAATGTCAAGGTGGTATTTCATGCTGGCAAGGTTTGAATTTTTTTTTTTTTTTAGTAAGTTTGAATGGTGACAATCTCCCATTAAAAAAGCCAGGCAGGCAGGGCTGTTGATCCTGTCAGTGCCACCTAAGTGGGTTTGAGTTCCACAACAGGGACTTGAGCAACATTTCAGGTGCTAGTCAACCACGGCAGCCAGAAGAGAATGGAACAAAAGACAAGGTCACAACCACATCAGAGGAACACATCCAGGATCAAAGCCAGGTATTAGATTTGAGGAGCAAGCTGGTTATCAAATGAGGGGTGGGATGTTAGTGGGAGGGGAAGGTGGGGGATTTTCTCGAGTTCAGTAGCTAGAAAAAAGTCATAAATGAAAAATGGGATGACAGGTACATGTCTTTGGTCATAAATAGGGACATTTTCTGGAACTTCCTTTTATTAGGTGTTGACTGCATGATGTACATCTGAGTCAACTGGGTCAGAAGGAACAGGGTCTGAGGGCTGGAGTAATAGATTTGAGGTATGTTTTCAACTTTATATCCTCTGAGTAATTGAAGTGATTCATCCTAATCTGAAAACTTGGGCTGGTCAGTGGCTTCTCTGAATTTTTAGTTTGGCAGAAGGATACACAGGACATAGTTTCTTTTCTCCTACAAAAAAGAATTTTGAAAAATTCAAAAAAGAATTATCTCTTAAAACATTCAATTCTACTTATTATGGGAGAAACAGATGAGAAATAAGACATAGAACAAGAAGAAAAAGTGGCACATACTTTACAAATATTTTAAAGATGTGCATTGAAACCAGGTGCAGTGGAGCATGCCTGTAATCTCAGTGACTTGGGAGGCTGAGGCAGAAGGATTTCAAGTTCAAAGCCAGCCTCAGCAACTTAGTAAGGCCTGAAGAAACTTAGCAAGACTCTGTCTCAAAATGAGAAAATGAAAAGGGCTAGGGATTTATCTCAGTGATTAAGCAACCCTGGATTCAATTAAAAAAAAAAAAAGATGTGTATTGTGAAATGTGTTGTGGAAATGTAAGATGTGTGTTGGAAGAATAGCATCCACATAACTAAAGTGATTAATGTCTCTTACATTTATAGTGTTTTGGGACCAGAAGACAAGCTCTGTAAAAAATTGAAAAACTCCAGGACCTTTCATCATCTGTAAAAATTTAAAATTTAAACATGAGAAGGATTAAAAAACCCTTTCTTCCCCAATTAGTCCACCAACCCTGTCCCCATTAACTTTGACTTCAGTTTTTTTTATTTGTTATAATTAGTTATACATGATAGTGGAATGCATTAAGACACATCATACAGAAATGGAGTATAACTTCTCATTCTTATGGTTGTACATGATGTAGAATCACACTGGTTGTGTAATCATATATGTACATAGGGTAATAATGTCAGTTACTGTTGTACTTCCTACCCCCATACCCACTTCCCCTCCCTTCATTTCCCTCTGCCTGATCCAAAGTACCTCTGTTCTTCCCTAGCACCCCCACCCTTACTGAGAATTAGCATCTGCATATCAGAGAAAACATTTGGCCTTTTGTTCTTTGTGATTGACTTATTTTGCTTAGCATGTTATTCTCCAGCTCCATCCATTTACTGGCAAATGCCATAATTTCATTCTTTAAGAATGTGATGTAATCCATTATGGATATATACACCACATTTTCTTTATCCATTCATCTGTTGAGGGGCACCTAAGTTAGTTCCATTGTTTAGCTACTGTGAATTGAGTTGCTATCAACATTGATGTGGTTGTGTCACTATAGTATGCTGTTTTTGGGTATAGGCCAAGGAGTGGGATAGTTGGGTCAAATGGTGGTTCCATTCCAAGTTTTCAAAGGAATCTCCATAGTGCATTCCAGAGTGGCTGCACCAATTTGCAATCCCACCAGCAATGTATGAGTCTACCTTTTTCCCCACATCCTCACCAACATTTATTGCTGCTTGTATTCTTGATCATTGCCATTCTGACTGGAGTGAGATGAAATCTTAGAGTAGTTTTAATTTTCATTTCTCTAATTGCTAGAGATGTTAAACATTTTTTCTTATATTTGTTGATTGATTGTGTTTCTTCTTCTGTGAAGTGTCTGTTCAGTTCCTTAACCCATTTATTGACTGAGGTTTTTTTTTTGGTGTTAAGTTTTTTACTTCCTTTTATATCCTGGAGATTACTGTTCTCTCTGAGGTGCATGAGGGGATTCTCTCCCTCATTCTGTAGGCTCTCTTTTCATTTTATTGAGTATTTCCTTTGCTGAGACAAAATTTTTTTCTTTCCTCATTCATAATTTCTTTTCCAACATTATCATATATCCAAGTGCAACTCAGACCTTAATGCCTAGACAAGTGCATTGCAGGGTTTTCCAAATTCCCTTATTCCTCTGGTTTGAGTACTCTCCTCTTGTGACCCCAGACACTTTCTCTGTACTTCTCTGTGATAACTTGAGTAGGGCAGGTGGATATATCTCACATAATGGCCAAGACCTGAAGATGGGCTTGGTAAACACTTCCATAACACAACTCAACGAAGGACTATGGGGAGACACCTGCAGACAGATGTGCCCAGTGGGAGCAGCCAAAGCTGGGGTGAGGAGGCAGCTTCACAGTCCTGGAAGAGTCTACAAGGGTCCTGGAAGGATTACTAGCCTCCCATCAGCCCTTTCAGCTGGTCACAGCTGCATCCAGAGAGAGCATTCCTGCAAGCAGCCCAGTTTCTTCATAGGAAAGGAAATGACAGATTAGTGTGTGGAGAGGTGGGGCTCTGCTTCTTATATCCCGGGTGGTAATGACCTGTTTTTGGAAGCTTCTTTCCTGGTGAGGGTGCAGTGCTCAGTGTACTGTGGTTGACTTATCTAGGAAGTCGAGGCTGCCTGTGTGTCAGCCTCTGAGACTGTACTTGTGAGTGAATTTCATACGGGAGGTTCTGGGGAGAGATCCTAGAGCCCAGGAAACCAGGACACTGAAAGAAGACTCAATTATAGGGTGGGTGAGAGCAACTCAGGAAGAGAAGGTCTTAGGCCAAAGGTGTGGTTTCTGCTGCCTGTAGGCAGGACAACCCAAAGGTAAAGTACAGTGCAGCACACACCAAATGAACTGCCAGCTGATCAGTTTACTCCATAAGCATGAGAACATTAGTCACTCTTTCTCAACTTTTTCTCCAGCCCTCTCTTCTTTCTCTTAGATAAGTCCTGTTTTGCCTTTGTTAGATAGAAGCAACCTGTTACTTGATTTCCCTCACATATAAGTAGAGCAGCATGTTGACAATTAACAGTATGTGTTGAGTTATTCTGTCAACATGACTGAATAGCTTCGTCTAAATTTCACTATTTAGAAAAAATGTGATAGTCATAGAGTTTGAGGTGAGACTGAATCTCCATCAGCCTGCTTTTGATACTTATGTGTTAGTATTTGTTTGATTAACTAATCAATTATTATATTCATATAGGGCTTTGAGCATTAATAAAAAAACCCGATATTTTGACTTTAGGCACTTTATCAAGAGCTGGCCGGGTAAACCTGTGGAATGCTGCCCTTCTAGAGAACCCACTCTCCCTCCAGCATCACCCCAGCTTAGCACATGTTTGTGTCACTTTGCTGCTGATGAGAATAATAAAAGTGTGATATGATTTTATCTCCATAGTGTGCACCCATGAAACTTCCATTCATCCATCCATCCATTTATACTACTAATTAATTAACTCATGACTAGAATTAATTTGAATTATCAGGAGAAAATTTGCTGAATTATAGGAGACCATCTATTTATAAAATTCTGATCAAAGTTACCCACTGTGTTAAATTTGTATTATTGTGTCAAGTGTTTCTTGTCTTATGCTACATTTTTAACTCTCATTTTAAATAGTCATCAAAAAAATCTACCTATTTTATTGGAATTGTCTTTATCCTCTTCAAAAACCAACACTACTACCACCACCATCTGTATTTGTCTCAGGCAGGAAGAAATTGGGGAATTTGAATGGATTCTAATTTTTTAAAGATAAAACATAGCTATAGCTGTGCTCTGAAGAAAACAAGTCTTACTTGTTTTGAGCTGCTGAAAAGCAACTGCATTGGTCACATGGGATATTATGCTGTGCTTTCTCGTGTTCAAAGATGAAAATATAAAAACTAAAGGAACTCACTGAAGATAAATAGAATATCACCCTGAACCATAGATTTCTTTCAAGTTTCTGGCCTTTCTGGTCAGGGCTTTGCTCAGCTTTATTGACAAGCAACTTTTCCCAGGGCATAAGAATTACTAAACATAATTGATAGCAAATCCAGCTCCTGTGAAATGAAATCTAGAACAGCTTCTTGGAGATTTGGACACATCTAAGAAATATCACATAAAAGGAGAGAGAGAGAGAAGGAGATTGTGCTTTCTCTGTCTGAATATAGTCTCTGTCTCATTGAATTTCTGTGCATTTCCAAAAATCAGTAATAATTCAGACATGTTGATCCATGAAGACTCATCCAACTTCATGATTGATACTAGGATGTCGTCCATGTGCGTTTATTCTACCCAGCAATGTTGCCTCATTTTAAATTCCCACCTCTCTTTTTTCTCTCCTTCTTTCTCAAATGTTTCTTTCATTTCAGCATGCAGGTTTTCCAAAGTCTCTCCCACTTAAAAAAAAAAGAAAAGAAAAGAAAAAGAAAATCTTCCAAAATTTCCTTCGGCTCTAGGACTCTCTAGTTGCTGCCCTTCCCACTTACTTCCTTCACTGTCAAGATTCCAGAATATGTAATTTACACCCTACGTCCATTTTTGTAATTAGCCCTGCCCATAATTAGCATTGTGACTTTGCTCTATTACGCAGTTAAAATTGCTCTTATCAGAGTCATTGACCCTTTCCATTTGAGCCCTTTCAGTAATTTTCTTCCTTTGCTTCCTGGGGCATTGACTCTGTCCTTCCTGAATGCCTTTGTCTTTCTTGGTTGCATGGATAATATTTTTGGAGGGTTTTCTTTCTAGCTCTCTGGTTGCTCCTCCTGTAGCTTTTTGTAGCACACATTGAATCTGCCTGCCTCCCTCTGCAAACTATGAGTCATACTTCCAAAGACTAGAGGAAAAAGTTAACCAGACAGTGGAGAACCTGACAGACACTCAGGAGATGGAGCCTCAGTGAGATCACGTGGGTACCAGGCACCTCCCTGCCTCATGATGTTCTCAGGGAGCTTAACCTTTGTGATATTCTTTCAAAAGGACCCCGTGACCCCAGTCTCATTGTGAGAAAACTATATTGGGCTAACTGAAATTGAGAAACATTCAACAAAATACCTGGCTGGCATTCTTCAAAAATATTAAGGTCATGAAAAATAGGGAACTATTTAGAAAATGTCAGAGACAGTCTAAGGAGACATGACAATGCAATGTGGCATCCTGGAATTGTTCTTGAAACAGTAAAAGGATATTAATGAAAAACTGGTGAAATAAAAGTCTAGGGTTTAATTAAAATTTTTGTATAATTTTGGCAAATGTACCACAGTAATGTGAGATGCTAACATTAAGGGGAATTGGCATTGGGCGAGGGTTATGGGAGAAAAATCTTTGTGCTGTCTTCGCAACTTCTCTGCAAAGCTAAAATTATTGCAGATCAAAGGTTGGTTAGTTAAGAAATGTAAGTCATAGGCTCCTAAATATTTCCATCGTATGTTTACATGCTCTTCATTTAGACAGTGAAATCTAGAATAGCTGTGACTCAAGGCTATTGGCAGCAGATGAACCAGAGGGTTTAAACTAAGGCAAACTATTTTGGGGAGAGTTTCAGAGACTGGGGAGGCTAAGAACAGTTCATGCCCAAAGCCAGAGGCAAGATGGGGTGCTAGGAGCTCAGAGTCAGGCAAGATCAGCGTGAACAAGAAGAGGATGGAAATAAATGAAAGGAGATAATGCAATTGCTAGGAAAGGCCTTGGGTTGTCTATGGTAATATTCTAACTTGTGGGACAGTGGGACTATCACACGGTCACCTGCCTATTAGTTAGAG
Source organism: Glaucomys volans (assembly GCA_020662805.1). Classification (NCBI taxonomy): domain Eukaryota; kingdom Metazoa; phylum Chordata; class Mammalia; order Rodentia; family Sciuridae; genus Glaucomys; species Glaucomys volans. The sequence continues at coordinate 406,853 of JAJEJO010003487.1, forward strand.
CTTCCTGGACAGACTTAAGAAGTCAGAAGTCTGTGGTGGTTTTAAGTACATAAAGCACCTTTTGCATCTATTATGAGTCTCTAGTAAATGTTTACAGCCAGTCTAAGTAGTATTATTAAGCACTATTTCTGCTTTATAGATGAGCAGGCTGAGGTGAGGCAACTTGTGGAGGGTCACACACCAACGGACAGAGTCATCACTTGTGTTCTGATTCTTTTTAGCTGTTTATTTATCAATGAATTGTTTTTTTTTTTTTTTTTTAAAAAACCCTCTCTGATGGCACAAATGGTATGGACTCTATAACATGTACAACCGAGAAATGAATAGCTGTGCTTCATTCGAGTACAATGAATAGAAATGCATTCTGCTGTCATGGATAACTAATTAGAACAAATAAAAATTAAAATTAAAAAAATTAACCCTCCTGATTTGTACAGAGGAAATTTATCATTCCACTCTTTGAAGCATTCTGATGTCTCTTCGTCTTGAAGTTCTCTTTATTTAAACCTTGTAAGTTTGGCTCACTCAAGGCATGGGATAAAGATGCTGCCAGCTTCGGGGTCTTAGTTCATACATTTGGAATGAGCTGGGTAGCACTTCACCATGCTGCCTGAGAGTTCCAAAAGAACTGGAGGAAATGGCAGACTCGGGACCCATTTCAGGGAGGCTGTTTGTAGACATATGACTCATTTTCTTTAGGACATTCTGATCTTCTGATGTTGCTTTATTTCCCAGGATAATAACTCCTTTGAAAGAAGCGTTTGACACAGGTCTCAGAGCAAAATATGACAATAAGATCTTGGACTTGCTGAAGTGTCTCTTGAAAATTTCAGTAGTCCAAATAACCAATTTTACTTACATACCTGACATTGTTATGGGGCACAACTTAATAACAGACTGTTCACCACTGAGAAGTCCAAATTTGAGAGTCTTTATTAAGTCGGCCGCTGACTGTCTCATACAATGCCCCAAAAATGGCTATTGGGAGAGCAGACCCAACCATAGAGTTGCAGGGTTTCTTATACCAAAAATCATATCAATCACTAGTGTCTGTTGCTATGATTCGAAATTACAAACTTACATCATGAAATCATTAGCAGAGGGGGAAATGGGTCAAATGATCCTTACCTAGGCACAAACTAAAGAATGGTTACTAATGGTTACTAACATAGGAATCAAAAGAGAACAATTTTCCATCATGTAAGAATCGCCGTTTTGCATTGTTAAACATGTCATGCTAAGTGACTGATGATGGGTACAGAGGCGGGGTGTTCCCATGGGAGAAGCTCATTTCCTACGTAACATGGAGTTTCAGAGCAAAATGGAGTCTGTTTAGTCATTGCCCATATAGACTGGCCTGTAAAATTTCTATGGAGCCAAATCTGACAGCCCATCACAACATTAGAGCTAACAGCTTCTCTGGAGAATAGAGTTCTTCATCAGCAAGATGCTCTTCAGGAGATTAGAGCTTTTGAACTATTGAATTCATTACATATCTTTCCAATAAGAGTTTTTAGCTCTTTGTTATTCGTTAATTTAAACATAACCTAAATACAACAGTGTAAGCCCATGCAAATTTTCACCTCTCCTGGACTTAGGAAACATTATTTTGCCTACCCTTACCACTGCAGGAGTATTTGGTCACTGATATGTTATGGATGACTGTGTAGTAATGGTCCCTGTCCACAGGACAATTGTAGAAATAAAACAGAAAAGATTATACAAAACTGTATATGTTACATGTCTGATCACAGGCACCCACAGCAGAGACTGCAGATGTTTAGAGGAGGGAGGGCTCAGTGTGCATTAAGTGTAGTCAGGAGAAAATTAGCAGGAAAACAAACAAACAAATGAAACAGAAAAGGAGTTAATCGGGGACTTAAAGACTGAAGGGCCTTGGAAGCAGCATTAGCGAGGATTAAAATCAGTGGATTGGAGGGAAGAATAATTAAACTCCATACTGATGGTGAGCCATAGAAGTACACGGGTTGATGACCTGGGAATGCCAGGAAGAGGCATTCTTTTAGAAACTATGCTTATGAGAAGAGTGAGAGCAAAGAAAAAGTAGATTTGTGAAAGTAGGAGATCATGTATGTCAGGGTGCCTGTGGACAACCCATGCCTTCCTCAATTACCCAGTGGACAAAGAGCCACACTCCTGTCTGTCACTCGTGATCTCTGAGTCCAGATCTTCAGGAACTTGTTCACAGGCTCAAGTAAAGCATTTTCATTAGTGTGAGTCCAGATAAACAGACAACCAGAAGAAGGTTCTTTTTGATGGCAAGGAGGTCCTTGTGTTTCCAAGTGCAATTTACAAAGGTACAGTGAAATTACTCTCTGAACCAGAAAACTAAGAGACAATGGTAACAGTATGGATTCCTCATTCATTTCCCTGTTTGTTATTGTGTTTATATTGCTTTATAAAATTGAAGTGATTTTCAGAAGGTATAAAATTATTTAAACTCATAGGGACCAAAAAGTATCCAATTCATGGTCAAGTTCTGCATGAAAGCTCACCCTTCACAAGGGACAATACAATAAAAATTGGTTCTTCTGAGTTATTCCTAGGGTGTATCTTATATTCCAGTTATCCCAAAAGTTAGAATGGCTTTGGAGAATAATAGCATTTTGATATTTGATGTTATTTTATTTAAAGATTTCAAAGGTTTTTAACATTTCTTTCATTTTTTAAAAAAGTAATTGTTTTATTTATTTTTTATGTGGTACTAAAGATCGAACCCAGTGCCTCACACATGATAGGCAAGCACTCTGCCACTGAGCTACAGCCCCAGCTTCTCACATTTCTTTTTGATAAATGTGCATCATTAGAATTTTCATATTTTATTTGGCAATGTACATAAGAATTTCAGATGTACAATTAAGAAAAGCTCTAAACAATTTAACTATTGGTCTTGAAAGGTAAACTTGACCTTGTATCATTAAGTGATATCAATAAATATGCTACTAGGTCCTTGCTTCAAATTGATTGGGTCAGTCTAGCTAGATTCTATAATGTTGTATCAGTTAGATATGAGGATTCCAAGCAAACTTGGAATAAAAAGATAACATAAGAGTATTCTTGTTAAAAATTAAGACTTCCTTGAAGTAATCTTTCAGGCAACTTGTTTAACCTATTATAAAGGGAAATTAAGCATCAGACGCATCTAGTTATAGACTCTAGATCTCAGAATACTTCATGTTATTTTACCAAATGTATTGGTTAACTTTTTGTTACTGTAATGAAATACCTGAGAGAAATAAACTAAAGAAGAAAAGATTTGTTTTGGTTCATGATCACTTGGTTCCATGTTTCTGGGCCTGTGGTGAGGCAGAACATCATGATGGAAGGGTGTGGCAGAGGAAATCTGTTCATCTCATGGAGAGAGAGTGAAAAAGAAAGAATGATGCCTTGGGACAACTATAGCCCTAAGTGCAAAGATCCACTCCCTCCAACTAAGTTTCCACCATCTTTCAACATCCCATTAAATTATGAATCCATCATTGGATTAATCCATTGATGTGGTTAAAGCCCTCATGATCCAATCACTTTCCCAAGGCCCCATCTCTGAATTGCTGCACTGGAGACAAAGCCTTCAACATATGAGTTTTGGGGGACATTTTATATTCAAACCATAGCACCAATATTCAATTTAATTAGTTAATTAATGAGAATTTTTCTTAGTCAAAGAAAGTCTATGTAGATTGAAGTGCCTTAAATGAAAGAACTCTTGAAAAAGACATAGAGTTCAAATAAGTATAAAATTAAAATAGGACCCAATGTGTTTTCTAAGATTTAAAAATGATCTTAGTAAAATTTTAATAGGTGCTCAAGTGAAGAAAACAAAACAAAACACTTCTGGGTGTAGAATTTGCTGAAAGTCAATCAGAATGAAAACTATTTCAGGTTTAATACAATCCAACCTTGGCACATTTCTTTGCCTGGGAGGACTATTAATAAACATAAAACTAGAGAATAATTATTTAAACTGTCCTTCAGTGAACCATAGTTATTTTTTTTAAAAAGGAAACTATTTGTCTTTTCTCTTTTATCTCTTGTTGAAGGAGTGCCAGAAACCACTCCAGGGTATTTATTGAAGCTGCATGAGAAGTAAGCAACAAGAGATTAGAGAACAGGGGGATATGGAAAAAATGTTTGATTTTTAATGTTCAAATCTGTTGGGAAAATATTTTTTTAATTTTGCCAAGCATTTGTTGTGGTTCAAGTAAGTAGGAGGATAAAAGTCTTTTCTTGGGAAGAGTTGGCATTCACATCTTACGAAAATTAAAATGCTGAGTTCCCTTTACACAGGTTCATTCATGGTGAATTTTTTTCTTTGTAGTGTTTAGTGCAACTTATTAAACTTTTATTTTTGTGTGCTTTTGTTATGTCCTAAGTTCCCTGAGGGAAAAGTCTGATCTCTTGTCCTTTACTCAGCTGCTAAGACTCAGTGCAATGACTAGCACCAGGAGGACAGGGCACAGGGTCATTGCATCAAGGAAGATGCAGATAGACTGAAAAAATGGAAACTTCATGCAGAATTATTTTAGTGATTAATAAGAGAATAATCAAAGATTTGTGGAAATCAAGACCACTGATAGAAGAACAAATGGAGATTCTTAGAGTTTTCAAAGGCAATATCCACTGTCACTTGTATTTGTCCCAGGCTCAGAGGCAGGCAAGAAAGGGTGAGCTTCCTGTATTCCCTGATTGAAGGTGTTGCCATGGGGAACTGCAGTGGGCTGCCCGGAAGTGAGCCATCCTATTTAGTTGGTTTGAGGAGCTTTCTCTGGTTGGTCCTGAGTTGGGAAAGGGGAGAATTATGAAAGCTGGCAGTTAAGTACTAACCCTTCTAGGCCAACTGCCACCAAGGTTGTGGCTTGGCTTCTCTAGTTGGGTGAGGGCTACCAGAGGTTGCAGGTCATAGTCTAGCCATTGACCATTTGTATATTCAATCTCTCCACTAGTATTCCTCAAAGATGTGGGAGCTTGAGGGTCTCATTTGACATCGCCTCCCCCCGCCATTTAATTCAAGTATGAGATACATGGTGGGTACTTGGTAATGGCTTGTGGGATGGTGAGGAATGAGAAGAGGTCTGAAGTCCCCGTCTTCTTTACTGCAGCATTACACTGCACAATCCAGTGTAATAGCCATTATCCGCATGTACCTGGAGAGCACCTGAGATGTAACTAGGCTGAACTGAGCTATATTATAATTGCAAAATACACACAAAATGCCAAGACTTTGCATGAATAAAATAGTGTAAAATATCACCCTCAAATTAAAAACACTGTTTGCTATATGTTCAAATGATAATAGTTTGGCCATATTTGGACAAATAAATAAGTAAATACATTGTTAAAATTCATTTTGCTCCCTCTTTTTACTTTTTTCAATTATGTGGTTATTAGGAAAGCTAAGATTATTTTGTTGTTGTTGTTGTTGTTGGTACTGGGGATTGAACTCAGGGGCACTCAACCACTGAGCCACATCCCCAGCCCTATTTTGTATTTTATTTAGAGGCAGGGTCTCACTGAGTTGCTTAGGGCCTCACTAAGTTGCTGAGGCTGGCTTTGAACTCGCCATCCTCCTGCCTCAGCCTCCCAAGCCACTGGGATCACAGGCATGCGCCACCACACCTGGCAGAAAGCTAAGATTAAATGTGTGGTTTGGATTTTGTGTCTACTGGACAGTGTTGACTCAAGTTACCTTTCTGTGTATGATTCTTCTTCAATATAATGAGCAAGTACTTTATATAGCCTGTTCCTTTTTTATTGTCTCAATGAAAGGGTTTTTTTTATAAGGCTGGAAACAAATTTGTGCATTATCTATTCATCAAAATAGTTTCTGAGGTTATGGAATGGAGACAATAAGCTAAGGGGTTGCTTTCTCTTGAACAGTTCTCAATCACTGTCTTTGGCAACTTGGGAAAGATAGAAAACTTCAATGGTGATTTGTTTAACAGGCATACTTAACTACTAAATCTCAGAAAATTTCATGGAAAAATACTCAGGCAGCTGAATCTCATAATTATATACCAATAAAGTTATAATTTACTTCTCTAAAAAATCCAACACCAAAAATATCTGGAAATTCACCTCGGAAGATTGTTTTGTTCACACATTTTCAAACATCAAGACCTATTTCAGTGATGGATGTCTTTTTCCCACTTACAAGCTGAGTGACCTTGATGAGCATTGAACCCTGTGGGAATCACAGCGTCCTCCTCCACAAACTGGATTGACCTCATGAGATTGCTCTGAGGCTCACACAAGATAATATGTGTGAAAAACAAATATAAATATGAAGGATAATTGTGGTTATTATTAGAAACAATTATGACCATTAGGTTAAAATGAAGGTATTGGGAAAAAGATCAGTTTGGGGACCCACAAAATAGTATTTAATTTGTACAGATTCTAATAGAACTAGAAGCAGCTAAATAAAGAAGCATAAAATTACAAAGCATAATACATGATAACAAAATCGAACTTTTCACATTCTCCTAAATAATTTTTTTTAAAAAATTGCCTTTAGGATTGAAGTGAACTAATGGATGAGAGAAAGCTGTCTGGAGAAAATTGCCACTGGACTGCATTTTTGATTAAAAATGTAACTTATTGCTGCCTTCTTTATAAGAATTAGGGTGGAAAAAGAATAAATGGATGGAATTGGAGAATATCATGCTAAGTGAAATAAGCCAGTCCCAAAAAACCAAAGGCCAAATATTTTCCCTGATAAGTGGATGATGATATATAATTGGGTTGGGGGGGGGGGGGATGAGAGAAGAATGGAGGAATTTTAGATTACATAGAGGGAAATGAGATGGGGAGGGACAGGGGTATGAAAAATGGTGGAATGAGACAGACATCATTACCCTATACACATGTATGATTACACAAATGGTATGAATCTACATCATGCACAACCATAGAAATGAGATGATGTATCCCATTTGTGTACAATGCATCAAAATGAAGTCTGTAAAAATTAAAAAAAAAAAGAATATCATTGCCCCTCGTTAACTCTGGTGGTCTTCTGATAAATTTTGGTTTTCTCTTTTCACTTAACCATATAGAGAAATTAACATCCTTGGCTGCAACACTGGGTTACAAAAGGGTGGATGCAAATGACTAGTCCAGGGCTGTGTGAAGGGAATAGCTTTCTCCAGACTTCGTTGTTCAATATGGTAGCCTGATGTTAGGTGTGGCTGTTGAATGCTTGGTATGTGACTCTTCTTAATTGGGATGTAAATTGAGACTTAAAGTGCACATCAGATTTTAAAGACTTAGTATAAAAAGAATGTAAAATGTTTCATTAATTTCTACATTGATTACATTTTAAGCTAATACTATTTTTGATATGTTGAATTCAGTAAAATAAAGTATTAAAATTAATTTCATTTTTATTTCTACTTTCTGGAATATGGCTACTAGAAAATTAAAAATTTTACACATGCCTCACATTTGTGGCTCCCATTATATTTCTGTTGGATAATACTCCCCATGGCCCTTCCTAGTGTGTTCAAAAGCTCTGGTCCTTGCCCAGATGGATTTTGAGAGCTGTTTCCTCTCTCCATATCTACCTTTACTATTCCTTTCTTCCAAAGGCCCTAAGCTGGCAGAGCAAATATCTAGGTAGGTTACCTGAAAAATAAGACCCAAATCATTCTTTCCTCCTGTTCTTACAGGTTTCTTCATCACCCCCCTCCCCCCATGGTTGAAGAGGAGACATGCTTTTGGCTAAAATGACTTGAGCAGAGTTCCCATAAAAATTTCTTCCATTAACTAATAGATGGAAACCACAAGATGATTTCTGCTTGCTAGCGAGTGGATTTCAGTTTGAGGTGATCTGTTTCTGTTCATTTGTGCAATAAACATGATTTATTAGTACTTTTCAGGGACTAATTTTCTCTTCCACTACACAATTCCACTTAAGTACCTTGTCTGACCACAAATCTGTACCAAAAAGGAAGTCTTGTGACAGAAACAGATTTAAACAGCTTTTTCTTCCCCTGTGTGCCCCCTCGTCCTTACTAGGAAATAGCAATAAAGTCAAAGAGGACTAGGGATTTATGGGATCATGTTTAAAGGTCAACAGAAGGGAGAAAGATGTTCAAGATGATTTAGAATTACTGAAAGTGAAATTCTGAGTTTACAAGGTTTTGTGCATACAATGTGCCAGAAATAGTGGTTTGTGCTGGTGATAGAGACAAAAATTCCTTCCCTCCTTCAACTTATCTGCTAATGTAAGGAGACAGGTAATACACAACATGACCACAGAATTTTCGAGAGGGCCATGTAATAACACTTTTGCAAGTGTAAAGTGGACAGATATTAAAGATTATATTCAATTAATTAGTTAACAAGTAAAGTATGTTTGAAGATCATTCAAGAAGGTGGGTATTCATGGTTAATGTTAGGACAGGGTTATACCCAAGACAAGAACCATGAGGCTACATGGTTCAGTGGTGGTTGCTAGACACCTCTCATTGTATTGGGGTTTCTTTTATGGTCTTGTCCTGATAACTCCTACTTCTGTGTGATAATGTAGCAAGACCCTTAAAATGAAATTTCCAGGAAAAATAAACTCTTCATATTGTACCGGAGAATCTAGGAGAAAACCTGAAGAACTGATCTGAACACTCTCTTTTGTATATTTACATTCTGTCTGTTCTTAAAATCCGTTTCACACGCCTCCTGCATGGTGGCTTTCCTGACCTTTCCTCTCTTACTAACCCTACAGCATATAGCTCTGTCAGCAGCAGGGTTATGGTGGATTCTCATTATTCATGTATCTCATCATTGTGAACAGGCCCATTCACTGGAATTTATTTGTAACTCTGAAATCAATACTTGTGGCACTTTTGTGGTCATTCTTGGAGCTGTGCAGAGTGGCAAAAAATTTGAGTCCCCTGATGCGCATGTTCCCTGGCGAGGGGAGACAAGAACCTGCTGTGCCTTCTTGTTTCTGCTCTTACACTGTGAATAAGTGTCCTTACGTGGTATACTTAGGACCATTTTTTAAAAATTTTTGTATTTTTGTCTAGATTTTATGGCTTAAAATGGCTCCCAAGCATAGCGCTGAAGTGCTGCCTGGCAGAACCACACTTAAGAAGGTTGTGATGTGCTTTCCTGAGAAAATACAAGTTAGATAAGCTTCATTCAGGCATGAGTTACAGTTTCTGTCCATGAGCTCAGCGTTACTGACCCAACAATACACGTTCAGGAAGGTGTCTTTAAACAGAAACAGAAGAATAGGTATTGACTGGTGGACAAAAAATGGGATCAGAGGCTCACAGGCATCTAACTGTGGATTTCCCTTAGGAGCGGTGGTTCACTGTTTGTTTGCTTCATAACTACTGTGATTGACCCAAAATGACTGTGTTCTTTTTAGATCTCCAGTGCCTAGGGAATGGTAAGCCTTTCTGTTTATTCAGTGGAACAGTGGGTGCCCACTAAATATTCCCCAACTTAGTGTAAACCAGGAACATGATGCAAGGTGCACAGGAGGGAAAAGTTTCTGTTGGGTCTGAGCTGTGGGGATGTGTCTGTCCATTGGCTACTATGTGCAGGGAGTCCTGAGCACAGCGAGCAGCCTGGGCAGTAGATAGAAGTGACTCTGGAATGAGTAGACAAGGTTCCTGGCTGGGCTCTTCCACATTTTAATGTATCATTTGGGGAAGGCAATTTGACCTCTCCAGACCTCAGCTTTGTTAACATGCAAATTGAGGCAACTGAGTTCAATGTTTAAGACCAGCGAACTCAAAAAGTGAAAAGAGGGAGATGGCAGTTCCTGGGATGCTAGGCCAGTGGAAGCCCCACACCATCTGCTTTCCATGAGGCTCCAATACAGAAATACAGGTAACTATAGGAGATTTCATGTCTGAACTCTGCCTTGAAATGATTGCATCTCATTCAGAAAATCTCATGGCCAGTTCTGCAGAACATGTGCTTTCTGATCAAATCTTTGGACTCCAGAAAGTGTTACTTCCATAGATGTGTTGGTGTGATCTGAGTGGAGCTTTGAGTCACTTTCATCTTAGAGTTTGCAGTTGAGGTCAAATGAAATATTTTCGAAGCCCAGTATGCATTCCCCAAACAGCAATAAATCACTCAGAAAGTTATGTGCTCATTTGCACATGGCTTCAAATTACTGATTTAGCCAGCTGAGGGCATGCATTATGGTTTTTTAGCATATGATTTTTTATTTCTGGTGTTCTGATCATCCAGTAATTAGTGGATACAGATGAAATTACATGCTGCTGCCATTGCCTCAGATGGTCAGGTTTTCAGGATGCCAACTCCCAGCTCCTTTGGAGTTGACATAAATATTATGGAAGCAAAAAATTATAGTCATTTGCAGGGAAATCATGTGTTTAATTGCCAAGTGAAGCAGAGGAAAAATAGCAGAAGCACGCATCATGTATCAGTTAATGTGAGTGCATTATTGCATGTTGCAAAGGGTCTAAGAGGACTTTTCAATAGCAAAATGAAAACAAAACTATTCTAAAAAATGCCATCTGTGAAGCCTCCAGATATGTCTGACTGGCTCATTTCCTTTCAAAAATAGTCCCTGCATTCCAAAGGATGTTAATAATGAATGGAAATAACCATGGAATAAAAATGGACCATGGCTGACAGAGTGGGACTTAATGTAAGGAGTTAATATTGAAATAAACAGGGAGAGGAATGTCCCACAGACACATTTTTGACCAATATTTCAATGTTTGCTGCAGATGGCACTTTAACACAACATAAAACTCAGTTCCCACACACAGGAGGATTATTTTGATAATTTAAAACTCAGAATTTACTTAAAAATTTATCTCTAAATAAATGTTACTTATAAGTAAATTTACAGATATTTCCTGTTTCCCTTTTTATTATTTAGTAAACTTATCCTGGGAAAGATAATTGATACTCTGTAGAGTTTTTTATAGGAAGCCCCAAATCAATCAAACATGGAAATATTATTATTATATTTCTGTATTAGATGGAAAACTTATCACTACAGAAACTTCCCTCAATGTCACATGTTTTCTTCCTATTTTCAAATTATATATACAATTGGAGACGTCATCTTGTTCTAAGAGCAAAGATAAACTCTCATGTGTTCTTTGTGATTCATCACTCAGTGATCAGTAGCATCAAGTGGTCAAGCACTCTGGAGTCAGATTGTCAGGTTATAATCCTTGCCTGCCACTTGCCAACATGTGATCTGGGCAAGTTTTAAATTTATATACACCTCAGTTTCATCATCTGTAAAATAGATACAATATTGGCATCTACTTATATGAGAATTAAGTGAGATGAAATACACCAAGTGGTTAGTCTAATACTTGGCATATGTCAAGTGCTCAGTGGCTGTAAGTTCTCACTATTATTTATGTGGCAACTGCAAATATTAGTATTCAACCAGAAGCACTCCCTGTTATACGATGATCTTTAGGCTAGAAGATAAGGGCCAATTATATTATTGTTACTTTAGACTCGTGAAGATTGCAGAAGGATATAGAAGTGCAAAAACATAAATCAAGCCAGAAAGAAATAGCCTTACTATTCTTGTTTTTCTGAGAAAAATTTCATATTTCATTTTATGTACCTTCTTGGTTTCCAGAGAGGGAGCTATAAATTTAAAATACAGTGCTATGCTCTTATGGGTAGAAACTATTTTTATGACTCTTGAATGTGAAAGAGGCTAGATTCTGCTTCTTATCATTAGTATTATTACAAAACACCCAGACTCAGGATCCTTGCACCTGACCCAGGGCCTCCCAGACATGCAGAGTCCTCAATGGATAGGACTGAGCCTGTTGTACCTGTGGCCTTCGTTAGCATCTTCGCTACCCCTGTTCATCTTGGGCTGACGCTAATGCAGTCTTCACAGAAGCAGATAGCAGATTATATGGCCCTGCCCTGAGGGGCGTCTCTGAAGGGCTTCCTAACTCTGCCATCCTCTCCTATGCACAGGGGTGGTGCTTTTTTCTTTGTATCCTTCTCTGACTTCTCATCTCAGCCATGACACTGTTGAAATGGGACATTGTAATTCTGCTTCTCTGCTCTAGAGTTTTAATCTGTTCTGTCACTTCGTCTCCTCCCAGAGTCCTGCAATTGACGCCCTTCTGCAGAAGTCCAACAGTGCTTCCTCTTCCTCGAAATGTGCTTCTTATCTCTCTTTAAGATGCCCATCTGCTTTTACCAGAATAAAGTCTCAACAGTGCAAAGTACAGAGCCTGGGAGTTAGAAAGGGGAGGACGGACACTTTCTTTTTTAATCCAGGAACTTTAGGCTCCTGGAGATCTGGGAACACCATGAGATTAAATATTGATGTTGACCTTGTGTTCACAATGATGACATGAGTGTTAAATTACATTACAGTAGACAGATAATGGCTCTGTTAATTCTGAGTACAATGTTAAACCTAGGTCATGTAATTTTCCAAGTAGAAATCATTCTAAGCAGTTTTTGCAAATCTTATTTCATTTAATACTTATCTTGTGAAGTATATGAAAATTACTTTCAAATTTCGTCTCTCTCTGCTTGGCACTTAGTGTTTCATGCTGGCTTCAGAGACCTTGTCTAGGGTCCTTTTTTATTACAGTCCTTCTGTCATGGGTCCTTGCCACCAGACTTTGTTAAATGATTGAAATTAATTTTTAGAAGTGAATTAATCCTCATGGTAATAGAGATTTTTTTTTTCATTATCCCTTCAAAATCACCCATCTCCTTTGAAGGGAGAGAGATTCAGGGGCCAGCATCATGAAAGGCTATTCACTCTGCCTCCTTCCCCAGCCTTACTCTGAGTGCTACCTGGAATAATAGTTGGTCACTTACTTCCCATTGGTACATTCTCTTCATGTCATTTCCAGAATGATCCACCCTTTTGGTTTTCTACTTTGCTCACTCTTGTTCTCTTCAGTCTCCTTCCTGCTCTTCTATCTGACCTCTTCCTCTTAGAGGTTCAGAGTTTCCTTTCTGGTCAACTTCTTCCCTTACATTCATTCCCTTTGCACTTTCATCTAATTTTATTGCTTGAAATGCTTCTGTGGGCCAATGACTCCTGAACACACATCCCCAGGCCAGCCTGCAGGCTCTTTATCCCACTGCCTACTCAGCATCTCTACTTGAAGGCAAACAGAGATCTAAAAATCAACGTGTTTCAAAAGAGAAGTCCCAGGACCACGTGACCTGGACAGTAGGCATTGATGGGTGGATCTCAGAGGCTGGTAGAGACCAGCCACAGCAAGAACAGGCAGGGGGCAGGCTGTGAGTCATCAAACCAGCTGTTTTTCAACATCAAAGCTGTTTTTCAATAGCTTGGTGACTATCTGAAGCAAGTCAGGAAGGGAGATGTGTGTTCCTGGTGGGAATATCAAATAATGACTCAAAGGAAAGCAATTTGGCCACATTGGTCTATAGGGATATAAATTTCTTGGGCTACCAATTTGTATTTGTGACAAATTGGAGGTGAATTTCTTTCTATGGCACTCAGTCATAGTAGCTTCCTTAGTACCATGGAGTATACACCAGTACCATTCCATGCTGCTGCCTTGGTTTATGGATCTTTCTATGAACATGTTGAAGTGCTAAAAGTTGTGGTGCTGAAGCAACATCTACTTCTCTGGCATGGCAACTATTATTCTGGGCTGAAGAGTATGTGCCAACAGTTGAGGAAAGGACCTGGGGAGCCATGTGGGATGTCCTAGATCTCTCTTGCTTGATCTCAGTTGGCTACATTACTAGAATTTTGGCTAAACCCTGATCTAGGGTAAGGTCTCTGACACACATGACTTGATTTGGCCATCCAGTCCTGTGGGTCACCCATGTTAGTAAAACAAGTGAAAGATGGATGCTTCCAGGTACCTTCCTAATCCAGCTGTAAGTTAACTTCTGAACTCTCTGTGATGCCATCTTCCAGTGACAACAGAATGCCTGCCCTAATACAAATAAAAGCAATTATTGCAGTAGGTTTCAGCTGAGGTTCCCTGAGAGGTGGATGCTGAGTTAGAGATTGCACTTGTTCTTTTGAGTGTTGTAGGTAGGAGAGATTTTTTTCACCATTCATGATTTTGGGTAACTAAGAGATGATATGCAAGCATTGTGCTTTAGAATAGTGAAGTGTGAATGAGTTTGGGTTCCAGGACAAGTGGTGGAAGAAAACAATTTTTAAATGAAAACTCAATATCTTCAGAGAACAAGGCACAGTCATTTCAATTTCACCTGAATGAGACTCAAAATTGAAAAAATTAGACCACAAAAGAAGTTTCCAAGAACTAAAAAGCACAAGGAAATGTTATTTTTCCACTGAGCAACAAAATAAGGAATCAGAAATACAAAGTGTATAAAATGAATTCCACTTTTTAGGAGCAAACATGGGGGAAAGAGCAAATCATAGGTGAAATCATAAAATGCATGACATGCAAGGTTATAAAATAAAGCTTGCAAAAACTGCAGATGCAGGTAGAGCAGTATCTAAAATGCAACTTACACATTTGAAGTACTCAAATGTTGTTTATTACTGAGGCAGGAGAGATCAGGAAACCTAATTCCTTAATAGAAATACCAATAAAATTGTTGGTTTGGTTTATAGGAGACTACCAATCAAAGGGGTAGCTCTTGAATCCCTTCTGTTTTTAGGATGTGTGATTTTACAACTGGTGTAAAGTTTATGAGAAAAAGCATTATAATAAGAAGTACAAATATTGGCCATAACCTTTGACTTCAGATGACTTCATTTTTTTTTTTTTTACATCCCAGAAAGAGCTTAGCTATGAAACAAAGGCTATACAAATCAGAAGCTGGAATAAAAAATTGCCCTACAGTAAAAAATGTTTTGATTCTCTTTAGTAAGACATAATCCACAGTAGCACGGAAAAAAACAATAAAGGTCTTGCTAGAACACAGAAGACAAAGGAGAAAAAAATCCTGGGTATAGGGAGGTGACAGAAACTGCATTCCAGATGTGTTTAGGAGGTTATGAGGGCTTATGAGATTGAATGTGGGTGTCCCTTCTGTACAATGGAATGTGGGTTCCAGAGGCTGGCTGGTCTTCTGCAGGATAGAGTGATGGGAGATCTATTTCCAAAGTGCTCAGCCTCCCTTCAAGCATCCACCTTAAACTGAACACAGCTGCAGCCCTCAGTCCAACAGGTTGCTAAAAGAGGTCATCAAAACCAAAACCCAAATTTCCTCTAAGTAGTTTACTGGATTAAAGACAGTTCAGGGAAATGAGAAGAAGTCCAAGCAGTGGCCAGAACTGTGGGGCAGAGAGCAGGGTGGGTTAATGAGTCCAGTTGCAAGGTAAGCCTGGAAATATAGCTGTGGCTTCAGAACACACTGGTCCGTCTCGACACAGCCCATGTATTCACTTTAAATTGAAACTTCTCATTATGTGCTGTGGGCAGAGTTCGGGATGATGTGGAATCTGCATTTAGAGCATTCTGGTAATAAATCACAGTCTATCTGACAACCAGCATGTACTTAGTGATGGTGTGCTATGGACTTTAGGAGTTTGTAAGTCTTAGTTTTATGCTCAATGTATTTCCAATATACAATATATAGATATAGTAACCAATCAAAACTAAAATAAGAATTGATTCATTTTATAATATGAACTGTAGTTAAACAGGAGATCATTGAGAATTGAAACTCATCTGGGGAGGTTTCATGGAAGTTTGAACTTGATCTTGGATTATGAGCCTGGATTTATAGTTGATCTTGGATTATGAGCCTTCATTTAGTGTTGAAGGGAAAGATGAGGGGCAGGCATCCGTGGGAGAGGAACAGAAGTGAGAATGGACTTCCTACCAAATACCCAGCATGCAGCTATGGAGAAACAAGCCAAGAGGAACACAGCATCTATGCTCATTGGTTTCTTTAATGGTGATCCCAATATTATTTGCTCAGTGCAATGAAGACACATTTGCTCATTTTAAGAGTAAGTAGTCCAGAATGTTTTACCCTCAGAAAGCCTCTCTCTGGTGCAGTGATTAATTCAGTTCCTGTTCCTTCTTTATTCCTTTTTGGAGTTTTACTCAAGCTCAAGTAGCCAAAGTGGCTGACCACAACTAAGGTATTTCCAAAATGATATGGATACTGTAAACCTCATCAAAAACGTGTTATTTATAGCCAGTATACTTGCTCAGTCAGAATTATCAATCGTACAATTCCAGGGGTTAGGTGGTATGTTTTTCTGTTTGTCTTCCTTGTCCTATTACAAGACCCTCTGAACTTATTTTTATTATAAACTATCATATATTTGTACATTTAGTTTGGGTGCAACTTAATTATTCATAAAATGCCAGTACCTAATTTTAACTGAAGGCACTTAATACATATTTATGTAATGTTAGTTGGTGGGATGAACCTAATGTAGAAATATTTTTGAACTAGCAAAATTCAAATCTAGAACTTTTTGTAGAAGAAAATCCAAGAAGAGTTTTATCAGTTATTAGATATAAAAATTATAGATCTTAAAATCAATGGACAAATTAAAATCAATCTTAGATGTAGAAACAAAACAAATTCAAAGACTTTTTAGAACCAAACCTACAATATGATCCTATTGTAAAGGAAAACCTAGGATAATATACGACAAGAGTTGTTACAGTTTATATAATCAGAGAAAGATTTATAATATCTGTGTTAATCACTCCTGAATTATTTAAAATTTAATAATAAACATGCCTTTTACCATTTAAAAAAGCAAAAATAATATCCTGGGCACAATAACTTATTATAATAACCCTTAAAGCCTGTGCTAGAATAATTATGATTATATATGCAAATAAACATAAACGTATAGTTATAGTATTTGCATGTGTCCCAGTTTTGTGTGATTCACTTTTTATCCTAAAAATGCAAGGGAGAATTCAGGAAGATGAATATGAGCGGTTTTCATCTTCACATGTTGAGCATTTTCTTCTTTGTACATTTACTTCAGGCCTTTCTGGCTGATAAGAAGTCATTCACACTGGTCACTATGACTCTTAGCGCAGTAGCCACAGGGTGTTAACGGTGCAGCTGGAAGTAAGCTGCATTCAGAAGCAGCTGAATATAAATGAAGGCTCATAATCCAAGATCAACTATAATTGAGAGGCAGGCTGCCTGACCCACTGGAACCACTGGATCTCTTTTGCTGGGAATCCAGTGACCTCCCCCAGGCAAGTGTCCACAACAAAGACCACCATAGCTGGCACTACCACCCACCACGTAGCCACCATTGTGGCCACAGAAACTAACAAAATCCCTCTGATCCTTCAAAAGTACGTTTGGATCCCAACAATTGTGGCTTATGGATACGGCTGCTCTGTAATTTTAACTTCTGTCCTAAATATGAAAGAAGAAAATAGTTATTACTTAGAAAATTTTTGATATGAAACCCAAGAGAGAATCTAATCTAAAAAAAATGCATATTCTTAAATTTTGGACAAGTTTTTTCTTTTTTTAATCTTTCACTTTGATCACGTTTATACTTTGTGAATGGGATGGATGACAGAGGAGAAACATTTGCTGCGGGGAATTGTTGAACAGAGACGAATCTTCATAACTAGAAAAAAATCAATGAGAAATTCTCAAATAATCCTAACTGAATTGATTTTCTCTTCTAAGATGCTGTTAAACAAGAGACTTACAACCTTGTTACTAGCTTGAGGAATGAAAATAGTAACTGAACTTTGGTGTCAGGGGTTTGACATGCAAGGGTTTGAAATTTACTTGTAAAAGTAATGCATGCCAGTATTGGAATCAATTATAATGTGCATGAGTCAGCTTTTCATCACTGTAGCAAACAACTAAGATAATCAACTTATAAAGAGGAAGAAGTTTATTTGGCTCAGTTTTGGAGGTCTCAATCCTTGATCAGTTGCCTCCATTGCTTTTGGGTCAGTGGCTAAGCAACATGGCGGGTAGTACATGGCAGAGCAGGTCACTCACCTCAGGGTAGCTGGGAAGCAGAAAAGGGGGGGAAGAGGAAGGGTCTGGGATCCCACTACCCTCTTTCAGGGTACAGTGGCAATTGCCAGAAGTCTTCCTACTAGTCTTCAGCTCTTAAAGTTTTCATAGTCTCCCAATTGTTTCACCCAGGGGCAAACCCTTTAACCCACAGAACTTTGTCCTGCTCAGATGGGTCAGTTTTGAATAGATAGGAAAGGAAGGATGTCCTAAGCAGCCCAGAGGAACATCATGAGACAAACCATGGAGTGGGACTATGTGGTGGTGCCCAGGCACCAAGGAGATGGGCCTGACTTGGCTGGAAGATGCCTGTGGTCGTAGAGGCTCCAGAGAGACATAACTGAGCAGATGCAGTGTGATCACAGGGCTTTCAAGGTCAGGCAGAAGAACTGGAGCAAAGCCCCCTAGACAGCTGAAGACTGTTGATGAAGGTATCCTTGAAGAATTATATTCAACAAAGTTTGGTTACAAACCAGTGTATTAGCTGAGTGGTGGACACAGAGTCTGTCAAGAGAGGCTCTTGGGTAGCTGCAGGAAACCCTGAGTGAGGAGCTTTCCTGAGCTGGAGGGCAGGCAGAGTATTCCCAGGAAAGAGCCATCATATAGGATTGGGGGAACTGGCTAGATTTTAGTCATCATTTAATGTTGCCAGTGTTTCAGGGATTGAATATGAAAATATCATGCTATATTAAAATATGAGACAGGTTGGTGCAGTGGATGAAAGAATGGACTCAAAAGCCAAACTGCCTGGGTGTATATATTTTGGCTCAGTTACTTCCAGCTATGTGACCACAACCAGCTGTTAAATCTGCCTGTGCCTCAGTTTCCTTGTCTGTAAGGCCAGGAAAATACTTTCTAGGATTGTTTAGAGGATTAATTAACTAATGTTCAAAGGGCTTAGAATGTTTGCCTGGCATTTAAGTATTTGTTAGGGAAGTACAAATTAATAACTCTGTTTTCCTAGGTGTAGGTGGATTGTGGGAGTTTTCTTCCAGCTTAATGATTGGTTTTGGAGAAGTTATGTCATAGAAAAATGGCAGTTTCTAACCATCACTACAGGTTGGACTTTACGGCCTTCATTTAAAAAATATTATTTAGTTATTTATTTTTTATATATGACAGTAGAGTGTATTTTGACATATAGATATATGGAGTATAACTTATTCTATGTAGGATCCAATTCTTGTGGTTGTACATGATGTGGAGTTTCACTGGTGGTGAATATATGAACATGTGAAAGTTATGTCTGATTCATTCTTCTGTCTTTCCTATTCTCATCTCTCCTCCCTTCCCTTTTGTCTAATCTAATGAACTTCTATTCTTCCCTCCCTCCTCTTGTTGTGTGTTAGCATCTGCATATCAGAGAGAATATTTGGCCTTTGGGTTTTGGGGATTGGCTTATTTCACTTATGATAGTCTCCAGTTCCATCATACTGGCAAATGCCATAATTTCATTCTTCTTTATGGCTAATATTTCATTGTGTATATATATCACATTTTATTTATCCATTCATCTGTTGAAGGGCATCTAGTTTGGTTCCATAGCTTGGCTATTGTGGATTGAGCTGCTATAAATATTGATGTGGCTATGTCACTGTAGTATGCTGATTTTAAGTCCTTTGGGTATAAACCGAGGAGTGGGATAACTGGGTCAACTGGTGGTTCCATTCCAAGTTTTCTGAGGAATCTCCATACTGCTTTCCATAGTGTTTGCACCAATTTTTCAGTCCCACCAGCAATGTATGAGTGTACCGTTTTCCCCACATCCTTGTGAACATTTATTGTTACTTGTATTTTTGATAATTGCCATTCACACTGGAATGAGACAGAATCTCAGTGTAGTTTTAATCTGCATTTCTCTGCAGATGTTGAACACTTTTTCCTGTATTTATTGACTATTAATATTTCTTCTTCTGTGAAGTGGCTGTTCAGTTTCTTTGCCCATTTATTGATTGGGTTATTTGTTTTTGTTTTTTGGTGTTAAATTTTTTGAGTTCTTTATATATCCTGGAGATTATTGCTCTATCTGAGGTACAGGTGGCAAAGATTTTTCTCCCATTCTGTAGGATCTCTCTTCCTGTTCTTGATTGTTTCCTTTGCTGGGAAGAAGCTTTTTCGTTTGATACCATCCCATTTATTAATTCTTTATTTTACTTCCTGTGCTTTAGGAGTCTTATTGAGGAAGTCAGTTCCTAAACCAACAAGATGCAAAGTTGGGCCTACTTTTTCTTCCAGTAGATGCAGGGTCTCTGGTCTAATGCTTAGGTCCTTGATCCACATTGAGTTGAATTTTGTGCAGGGTGAGAGATAGGGGTTCAATTCCATTCTGCTACATATGGATTTCCCATTTCCACTGCACCATTTGTTAAAGAGGCTATCTTTTCTCCAATGTATGTTTATAGTGCCTTTGTCTAGAATGAGATAACTATTTATGTAGGTTTGTCTCTGTGTCTTCTATTCTGTTTTATTGATCTTCATGTCTGTTTTGGTGCCAATACCATGCCGTTTTTGTTATTAGAGCTCTGTAGTGTAATTTAAGGCCTGGCATAGTGACGCCTTCTTCTTCATCTTTCTTTCTGAGGATTGCTTTGGCTCTTCTGGGCCTCTTATTTTTCCAAGTAAATTTCATGACTGCTTTTTCTATTTCTATGAAGAATGTCATTAGAATTTTAATAGGAATTGCATTAAATCTGTATAGAACTTTTGGTAATATGGCCATTTTGACAATATTAATTCTGCCAATCCAGGAACATGGGAGGTCTTTCCATTTTCTAAGGTCTTCTTCAATTTTTTTCTTTAGTGTTCTGTAGTCTTCTTTGTAGAGGTCTTTCACCTCTTTTGTTAGAGTGAGACCAGAGTATTTTACTTTATTTATTTTTTTGAGGCTATTGTAAATGGGATAGCTTCTCTAATTTCTCTTTCAGTTGATTCATCTGTGGTGTATGGGAACACAATTGATTTATGAGTGTTGATTTTATATTCTACTACTTTGCTGAATTCATTTATGAGTTTCAGAAGTTTTCTGGTGGACTTTTGGATCTTCTAAATATAGAATCATGTTGTTGGCAAATAGGGATAGTTTGAGCTCTTCTTTTCCTATTTATATCCCTCTAATTTCTTTCTTTTATATGACCTCCAGTTTGGATGCAGGACCAGGAAGCCACTTGGGGCTTACAACCCCAACATTCACACCAGTGGGATTTCTTGTCCAGGTCTTGTCTCCTCAGCTCCTCCCTTAACCTCTGACTGAATCAAGCTCTTTTTGAGAGACCAACCTGGAAAGTGCACCTACCTGAAGAACGTGTGCAGCTCCACCCTCTAAGACAGCGAGCAACTTGGGTCAGTAGGCTAGGAATGCAGGTCTGGCTGCCTGGACTTAGCCTCGAGGGTCTCATGGCTGGGCTCTGTTGGCCTAGTGCCAACCTGGAGGAGAGGGCAAGGTGTGACCTGAGGTCATCTGGCACTCTGCCAGGTGAGGAGCACTGCTGCTTTTTTCCTAATTTTGACTGTATACATCTTCATGTGCTCCTTGAGCCAGAACATTCTTAACAAATTGGTGGCAGTGGCAGGGGGGGGGGAGGAAGAGAGAGAGAGAGAGAGAGAGAGAGAGAGAGATTCCCTCAATTACACTGTCTGGCCTTGCGTATTTCAGGAGGTGATATTTTATCTTCATCTTTAGTTATTTTAGCAATTTTTAAAAACTAAGACGATGATGAAAAAATATAGAACAGTAATGAATTCTAAAGGAAGGGTGAATCCTTTCTCTGAGGTGCTCAAATTTTAGAAAGACAGGGTCAACATGGATGCTCACGAATCACTGATCTAGGAGCTATTTAGAGACAAGGCAAAGCTAGCAGAAGATGGGGAAGCACAGCCCAAGGTCATGGAGATTGACTAGACAGAGTGATGGCATTCACCCTGGGTTTGGAAAAAAAGTGTGCACATTTGCTACTAAGAGGAATGCTGGAACTCAGCTACTTGCTGGTTGTGTGGCCTTGGGCAAGTTCTTACACCTGGAAAGCTCAGCTTGCTTGTGTGTGAAATCAGAATGTAATTTACTTGCTTGTAAGTGCAGTAGTGAGGATCAAATGAGAAAATGCTGGTGATGTACTGCAGACAGGCCTCCTGCAGAAGGCTCAGCAGATGTGAGAATGTGCATGAGTGGATGAGATGCATGAGCAGCTGTCACCAGAGGTCACAGCAAGGCTGGCTATGAGAGGTGCTATCTGTCTGATTGTTGACTCTTATCCAGTATTATTATTATTATTATTATTATTTTGGTGCTAGGGATTGAGCCCAGGAGCACTTAACCACTGAGCCACATCCCTAGCCCATTTTATTTTTTATTTTGAGACTTGGTCTTTGAGACATGCTCAGGGCCTCACTAAGTTGTTGAGGCTTTGAACTTATGAACCTCCTGCTTCAGCGTCCTGAGCTGCTGGGATTACAGTCATGCACCACCACACTGGGCTCTAACTTCCTTTTTGTCTTAGGAAAGAGTTTTGTTTTGGAACTTTGCCTTGATCAGTTTTTGTGCAGGTGTGAACACTGTTGGCAGTGGGTCTTAGTTGATTCTGGAAGATGTTGAGTGTGAATTGCAGAACTTGTTCTGGTTGCTTTAAAGACACAAGCTATTGAGGACAGAGTTGCTCATGGACAGGGAATTACTCTCTGTAAATTACCTGAAGAGGTTCTGCTAAGAAATGAATCATGAATGGCCCAGGCACGGACCTGAGGAGAGAGCTGGGTCAAAGATGAGACAGGCTGGTTTTTGAGTTCCAAATCTGCCTTTTGTTTTTGTGTTCTTTAGGTAAATTACTGAACTTCTGTGAACTTTTTGTTTTTTTAAACCTCTAACATGCAGTGCCGACATGTGGAATTCTTTTATGTGTTTAACCAATTCATACCCATTGAGGGTCCACTTTGTATTGGTGCTGGAGATGCAGCAATGATACAAATTATACAGTTTCACCTTGGTGGAAATTTGGACCCAACAGGGTTGATATTAAATAATCATTAAGGTGTCTACCTAATGACAACTGTAATAAGTCTTAAGGAAGAACACAGTGGTAGGAAGTAAAAAGTAAATAAAGTAGTACAAATTTAATTTGGAGGGTGAGACCTGAAGGATATCTTAATTCTCTATGGCTAATGTAAGCAAAAATAACCGAACTGGTAGCAGACCTCAGTGGATCAGCAAGCAGCCTTTATTAAGTAGCGATAGAATAGCAGATTTTCAGGGGAGAAAATGGCAATTGGTTACAAGAAAGGTCTGTTTTTTATTGTTCTTAAAGAGAGTTAATTATAGCAGAAAGTTTAGTGTGACTTAATCATTAGAGTCTGAGGAAGTGCTGGTTGGGCAGTCAGGAAACTAGTTATGCAGATTAAAAAATCTAACTCAGGAAAACAGTTGTAAAAGCTTGAAACTCATTGCTACTTGGATGAAAGTCCAGAACCCCAAGCTCCTTGTTTGCTTTCTCCATCCAGGATCTGTTGTCACTGGGAAAGGATGAAAGCCTGGAGCCCAGGCTTCCCTTCCTCCTCCCCGATCACACTGTCCTCCTTTTCCCCATGGGACTGTCATTTCCCTTTTCTTGGGGGATGTTATTTTCCATATCCTCCAGCTACATAATAAATCCCATGTAAAGCAACACAAATTTATCATCTTATAGTTCGGAAAGTTAGAAGTCCGATATAGGTCTCACTGGAATAAAATCAAGGTATTTGTAAGGCTTTTCCTTCCAGAGGAGAAAGAGCCTATTTTTTTTTTTTTTTTTTTTTTTCTTTATCTGGCTTCTGCAGTCTATCTGCATTTCTTAACTCATGGTCCCTTTCTTCCATTTTCAAAGCCAGCAAAATGATGTATCCTGGATCATTTGAGTCATACCCTTTTCATGACTTGTTCTGTCTCCCTCTTCCTTTTTTTTTCCTTTTTTTTTTTGGAACCAGGGATTGAACTCAGGGGCACTCAGTGAGCCACATCCCCAGCCCTATTTTTTTATTTTATTTAGAGACAGGGTCTCACTGAGTTGCTTAGGGCCTTGCTAAGTTGCTGAGGCTGGCTTTGAACTTGCGATCCTCCTGCCTCAGCCTCCCGAGTTGCTGGGATTACAGGCATGCGCCACCGTGCCCGGCTTCCCTCTTCCATTTTTAAGGACCCCCTTATTACAACTGGATCCACCTGGATAATCCAGTATATTGCTCTATTTGAAGATCAACTCATTAGCAACCTCAGTTGCACCTATAACTTTAATTTCCCTTTGCTCTGTAGCTTAACATATCTGGGAAGATTAGTATGTGGACATCTCTGCAAGGGTCATTACTGTGCCTGGATGGATAGGAATGAGCCTAGAGAAGGTGTTCAGGAGTCGGGGAAGACATTCCAAGCAGAACTCTTGTGTAGAGAGACTGTAAATGTGGTGAAAAAGGAGAATACGTCTGAGAGCTAGTGAATGAGGGGGACTGTAGTGCCAGCTAAGTTTCCAGAGGCAGGTAGGACTAGATTTTAGAGGGTGTTTTTGCCTTTGTTGAAGATTTGGAATTTTTTCCTCTAATTGCATTGTCAAGCAGATTGAGTTTGGGGGTGAGTCTTCATATATGGCACTTAAGTTTTCCCTCTATCTCCTTGGAGGGGAATGGTTTGGAGAGACTGGTGAGCAGGCTTCTGTAGTTACCAGAGGAAAAGAATCATGGGAATCCTTCACACAGGGCCTGGAAATTAGTGGGAAGTCTCATGTCGGTAGCTCTTCTCTGTAACCCAGGTGTTCTCCAGCATGTCTCTCAGCACCACACATTTCTCCACTATACTTCTCTCCAAGGTTTTTTTTTTTATGTTCCTTTCCCCTCATCTTTAGTATCCTTTAAGATCAGACTCAAGACTGCATCTGCCCATTTCTTTGGCCCATTTATTGATTGGGTTATTAGTATTCTCAGTGTAAAGATTTTTGAGTACTTTGTAGATTCTGGAGATTAGTGCTCTATGTGAAGTGTGTGTGGCAAAGATTTTCTCCCACTCTGAAGGCTCTCTCTTCACATTGCTGATTGTTTCCTTTGCTGAGAAGAAGCTTTTTAGTTTGACTCTATCCCAATCATTGATTCGTGCTTTTATTTCTTGCACTTTGGGAGTCATGTTAAGGAAATCTGGTCCTAGGCCAACATGATGAAGATTTGGACCTATTTTCTCTTCTATTAGGTGCAGGGTCTCTGGGCTAATTTCTAGGTCCTTGATCACCTTTGTACAGGGTGAGAGATATGGGTTTAGTTTCATTTTGCTGCATATGGATTTCCAGTTTTCCCAGTCAAAAAAAAAAAAAAAAGACTGCATCTGCCTATTATTAAGAATTTAAGTATCAATAAATGTTCTCAAGGATGTGGGGAAAAAGATGCACTCCTACATTGCTGGTGGGACTGCAAACTGGTGTAACCACTCTGGAAAGCAGGATGGAGATTCTTCAGAAAACTTGGAATGGATCTACCATTTGACCCAGCTATCCCACTCCTCGGATTATAACCAAAGGACATAAAATCAGCATACTACAGTGACATAGCCACTTCAATATTTATAGCAGCTCAATTCACAATAGCTGAACTAACTATGGAACTAACCTAGGTGCCCTTCAACAGATGAATGGATAAAGAAAATGTGTACATATAAACAATGGGATATTACTGAGCCATAAAGAAGAATGAAATTACGCATTTGCTGGTAAATGGATGGAACTGGAGAATATCATGCTAAGTGAAATAAGCCAATCCTCCAAAGCAAAGTTTTCTCTGATATGTGGATGCTAATTTCACAATAAGGGAGGAGGGTGGTTAGGGAAGAAGAGAGGTATTTTGAATTAGATAAAGGGGAATGAAGGGAAGGAAGGGGGAATGGGAATACGAAAGGTAGTAGAATGAATGGAACATTACTATCCCATGTATATATATGATTACATGACCAACGTAATTCTACATCATGTACAACCAAAAGAATCAGAAATTATACTCCATATGTGTTATAATATGTCAAAATACATTCTACTATCATATATAGCTAATTAGAACAAATTAAAAAAATTTTTAAAAAGACTGCACCTGTCAAGAAACTCCCAGTCATGGATTTTTTTCTACATCAGCTGCTTCCTTTGTTTTATATATGAATAGTCATCCCTTGATGTCTGTGGAGGGTTGGTTCTGGGAACCCACCCCCACCCCACCAAAATCCAAAGTTGCTCATCTCCCTCATATAAAATGGTGTAGTAATTGCCCGTGATCTACGTACATTCTCCTGTATACTTTGAATTACAAATACCTAATGCAATGTAAATGCTTTGTAAATAGTTGTTATACTGTACTGTTTAGGGAATAATGACAAGATAAAACATTTGTATGTGTTCAGTATAGAAATAAATTAAAATTATTTTTGATCCACAGTTGGTTGAAATTTTGGATGTAGACCTTATAGACAAGGAGCCAATTGTATTGAGTGATGGCACTCATCTTAAAAATTTTTTAATTTGTTCTAATTAGTTATGCATGACAGTAGAATGCACTTTGATACATCATATATAATGGAGCATAATTTCTCATTCTTCCGGTTGTACGTGATGTAGAATCCCACTGATCATATGGTCATATATGTACCTAGGGTAATAATGTCTGATTCATTCTGCTATCCTTCCTACCTGGAGTGACATCACCCTTGACATGCTTACTGCTCTTTTCACCTTCTTACTCCTACTTGAATCTATAAGCCCCAGTGGCTTTGGTCCTTCCCAAACTCCAATGCTACCATGTTTATGACAGACCAAGGGGACTGGATAAAGTCCTAGATTCGAACCTCGGGATGGCAGGGTCTCCCACTATCTAATACATCCTGCTATCTAGGTTGCATCTTTGAGCTGATGAGGCCTAACGTCCCACTGCTGACCCCTAGATAGGCTGAGTTTTGCTGTCATAGCAAATAGCTGGGAGATTGCAATGATTGATGATAATAAAGTTCTATTTCTTGCTCAAGCTGCCTTGAGGTATATCAGCAGGACTCCAGTTGCTTTTCATTTGTTTCTTTGTTGTACAAATTAAGATTCTAAATATCTTTCCCTGTCCTCCCTCCCCTCATGTCTCTGAGCACACAGTGAATGTAGCAGGGATTTAATAATGGCTTCTTGGGTGAATGAATGGGGAGCCACCAACTTTTCTTGGGACTCATAAAGCATCACTAAAAGCTTTGGTATTTCAACAGGAAAGTGGGGTAATTACACTTAATTCAGGAAGATATTAGGAGGATTAGATTTGATGAATGTGGTATGAACTGGAAAAGACATTTCTCCATGAGAAATGCCAATATGCAACTACGAGGTGTGGCTGTGTCAGAGGTCACCCAGATGTAGAGCAGCACCCATTGAGGGAGCCCTGGCGGCACTCTTCAGCAAGGGATGCAGCTGGTGGTTTGCTCCCTCTCCCTGACCTCTAACCTGCCCTCCTGTAGCTGTTCCCAGCTGTCAAGAAAAATAGCTTCCTACCTTATTTAAGCCACATTTTGGTGGTTGCTGGAGGAGGGCAAAGAGAGGTGGCTTCTTGAACAAATTTGCAGGACACCTTAGTTTTTTCACTCTCTCACCTGATCACTTTTACCACATACTCAATGGATTGGTTTGATTTTGACTTGATACCTAAAATCTTGCAAGCATTTTGAGCAATCTTTTTTAAAGTTTTGTTTTATTAAATTTTTTATTTTAGTTCATTGTACACAACTGGAGTACAACTATCATTTTTCTGGTTGTACACAAAGTAGAATCATACAATTTGCATATTTATACATATACATAGGGTATAGATGTTTGTCTCATTCTATTATCTTTCCTTCTCCACCCCCTACCCACCCCTCATTTTCCTCTGTACAATCCATCCCTTCTCCATTCTTCCTGTGCCTCCCCCCATCCCTGCTATGTGTCATCAACCACTTATAAGAGAAATCATTCAGCCTTTGGTTTTTTGGGATTGGCTTATTTCACTTAACATGATCTTCGCCAATTCCATCCATTTACCTGCAAATGTCGTAATTTTATTATTCTTTATGGCTGAATAATATTCCATGATTGTACCAATCAACAGTTAAAAGAACAGTTACAGGAAGCTAAAGGTCATTTCAATAAAGAGATAGAGATTCTGAAAAAAAACCAAACAGAACTCCTGGAAATGAAGGAAACAATAAACCAAATTTAAAACTCAATAGACAGCATAACCAACAGGCTAGATCACCTGGAAGACAGAACCTCAGACATTGAAGACAAAATATTTAATCTTGAAAAAAAGTTGACCAAACAGAGAAGATGGTAAGAAGTCACGAACAAATCCTACAAGAATTATGAGATATCATAAAAAGACCAAATTTGAGAGTTATTGGGATTGAGGAAGGCATAGAGATACAAACCAAAGGAATGAATAATCTATTCAATGAAATAATATCAGAAAATTTCCCACATTTGAAGAATGAAATGGAAAATCAAATACAAGAGGCTTACAGGACACCAAAC
>JAJEJO010003488.1:0-44698 GCA_020662805.1 Glaucomys volans
GAAAAGGAAACAGAGTCTGTTCTGATAGAGATCCACTAAAAGTGAGTAAGTACTTTTAGGCCAAAGGGATTCTGAGAAAGGTGATCAATGTTATCTTAACCAAGATTTTGTTTTAGGGGGAAATATCTTGCCCCAGAGGGAAAATAACACCTTAAGAAAGAGGCATCAATAGGGATTCATTCTCTTCTGAACAATTGCGTAATATATAAATTGAGTCAACTTTACCATATCCCAATCTGCCTGTTAAAAATCCTCAGTCCAGAAACAGAGGGGAGATGAGGCCTTCCATGCCATTGGTGCACAGAGTCTGTGGCAGAGAGCACCGGCCTGTCCCCCTCAGAGCATCAGCTCCAGGCACTGGGCTGCCAGTGAGCCACTAGTGTGGAGACCAGGACTTCCACACCACCAGGAGCAGCATCTCTGACCCAGAGCACTGGCCTGCCCTCGCCTGACTCCCCAGCATGGAGCTTGGGTCTGCCCCCTTGGAGCTCCAGCTCCAGGCACAGAGCTGCTGGTGAGTCATCAGCACGGAGATCAGGACATCCATATCATCTTGTAGAGCTTCTCCTGCAGAGAGGACCAGGCCTGCTGAGCCACCAGGTCTGTGACTAGAATTTCCAGCAGAAGAGCATAGACCTGATGCCACTTGAGTCCCCAGTGGGGAGCTCAGGCCTGCCTGGACCATCAAGCCCAGTGTTTCTAGCACTGAGCACAGGTCTGTGCCCCCCTCCCCCAACCCATGTCCATCTAGTGCCCAGGCTCACACCCTGGTCCAAAGGCTAGCGCCCATGCTGCGACCGACCATCTATCAGCATCAGATTGCCTCTGTCCAGAAGCATTGAATATTCCCAACCAGGAGGTAGTGAGACAGCATGCTTCTTGGATCATCGCTTGAACAAGCACCTCTCAGGCATCAGGCCATTGGACATTAAGAGGTTTGAACCGTACAGTATAATTTTATTGCAGAACATTTTTAAATTAGTTGTATTATCACGATTATTCCTAATATATCCACTATATTCCTACCTTTTTCATTTACTAATATTCTTATTATATTTTCCTCTTACACTTTCCTCTTATATTTCTTTTTCTCATGCTAGCAACCTATTTCCTTTAATTCCACCTCCACTATTCCTACCACATAGTATATCTATAGTCTCAATTCTTATCTCATTAATATTAAGTCCTATACACTCCTCATCCTCTCTGTCCAACATTAGATTGCAGTCCTTATTGCAAACTTATTGGTTATGCTGTAAATAATCATTTGAATTCATCTATGTTTATTAGGACAACACTGTAAATATCTCATTAGGGATTATTTAGCTAAAAGAATTCACATATAGAAAGCCTGCCCTACAGAAAATACTTGGAAAAGTATTTCAAGAGGAAGAAATGAAGAACAACAATGTAAGTCAACAAATGGAGGAATTGCCCTAAAGGAACAGCCAATTAATGGAGAAATCAATTTAGCTTAAAAGCCAAAAATAAGTGAAAATGACTAGGAATACAAGTCATATCTCAATAATAACCCTGAATCTAAATGGCCTAAACTGATCAACCAAAAGACATAGACTGGCCGATTGGATTAAAAAGAAAGACCCAACAATATGCTACCTTCAAGAGACTCATCTCATAGAAAAACATGCCCAGAGACTAAAGGTGAAAGGTTGGGAAAAAACATACCACACACATGGACTTAGTTAAAAAGCAGGAATTTCCATCCTCATTTCTGATAAAGCAGACTTCAAGCCAAAGTTAGTCAGAAGGGATAAAGAAGGACATTTCATACTGCTTAAAGGAAGCATAAATCAGCAAGACATAACAATCATAAATGTTTGTGCCCCAAACAATGGCAAATCCATGTATGTCAATCAGATCCTTCTTAATTTAGGGAATCAAATAGACCAAAACACATTAAAACTGGGTGATTTTAACAAACATCTCTCATCGTTGGAGAGATCTTCCAAGCAAAAATTGAACAAAGAAAATATAGAACTAAATAACACAATTTCTAAATTAGACTTAAGAGTCATATATAGAATATTCCATCCATCAATAAGCAAATACACTTTTCGGTCAGCAGCTCATGGATCCTTCTCTAAAACAGACCATGTATTATGCCACAAAGCTACTCTTAGCAAATACAAAAAGATAGAGATATTCACTTGTATTCTATCAGATAATAATGGAATGAAATTAGAAACCAATGATAAAATTAAAAACAGAAACTACTCCAGCACCTGGAAATTAAATAATATGCTATTGAATGATGCATGGATAACAGAAGACATTAGGGAGGAAATAAAAAATTCTTAGAGGTCAATGAGAACAAAGATACCACATACCAAAATATCTGAGATACTATGAAAGCAGTGCTAAGAGGAAAATTCATTGCACTGAGTGCATTCAATAAAAAAAATGAAAAGTCAACAAATCAGTGACCTCACATTACAGCTCAAAGCCCTAGAAAAAGAGGAACAGATCATCACAAAAAGTAGTAGAAGACAGGAAATAATTAAAATCAGAGCAGAAATCAATGAAATTGAAACAAAAGAAACGATTCAAAAAATTGACAAAACAAAAAGATGGTTCTTTGAAAAAATAAGCAAAAGTGATAAACCCTTAGCTACACTAACGAAGAGGAGAGAGAAAACTCAAATTACTAAAGTTCATGATGAAAAAGGAAATATCACAACAGACTCTAATGAAATACAAAACGTAATTAGAAACTATTTTGAAAATTTATACTCCAACAAAAGAGAAAACCTGGAAGACATCAACAGGTTCCCAGAGGCATATGAGCCATCCAAACTGAATCTGGAGGACACACACAACTTAAATAGATCAATTTCAAGCAATGAAATGAAAGAAGTCATCGAAAACCTACCAAAAGAAAAAGTCCAGGACCAGATGGATTCACCATCGACTTCTACAAGTCCTTCATAAAAGAGCTCATTCCAATACTCCTCAAAGTATTTCATGAAATAGAGGGGGAGGGAACCCTTCCAAACTCATTCTATGAAGCTAATATCACCCTGATACCAAAAACATTGAGGAAAGAAAATTTCAGACCAATATCCCTAATGAACATAGATGCAAAATTCTTAACATAATTTTAGCAAATTGCCTACAAAAGCACATTGGAAAGATAGTGCCCCATGATCAAGTGGGTTTCATCCCAGGGATGCAAGGTTGGTTCAACATCCAGAAATCAATCAATGTAATTCACCACATCAACAGACTTAAGGTCAAGAACCACATGATTATTTCAATAGACACAGAGAAGGTATTTGATAAAATACAGCACCCATTCATGCTCAAAACACTAGAAAAAATAGGGATAGTAGGAATGTTCCTTAGCATTTTAAAGGCTATCTATGTGAAGCCCACAGCTAACACCATTCTAAATGGAGAAAAATTGAAAGCATTCCCCCTGAGAAATGGAACAAGGCAGCGATGCCCTCTTTCTCCACTTCTATTCAACATCATCCTTGAAACTCTAGCTGGAGCAATTAGACAGACCAAAGAAATTAGAGGAATACGAATAGGAAAAGAAGATCACAAACTATCCCTATTTGCTGATGACATGACTCTCTATTTAGAAAAACCTAAAAATTTCACAAGAAACCTTCTGGAACTCATAAATGAATTCAGTAATGTAGCAGGATATAAAATTAATGCTCATAAATCTAATGCATTTTTATTTGTAAGTGATGCATCCTCTGAGAGAGAAATTAGCAAAACTATACACAATAGTCTCAAGAAAAATAAAATAATTGGGAATCAATCTAACAAAAGAGGTGAAAGACCTCTACAATGAGAACTACAGAACACTAAAGAAAGAAATTTAAAAAGTCCAGGAAGATGGAAAGATCTCCCATGTTCTTGGATAGACAGAATTAATACTGTCAAAATATCCATACTGTCGAAAGTGCTATACAAATTCAATGCAATTCCAATTAAAATCCCAATGACAGACCTCATAGAAATAGAGCAAGCAATCATGAAATTCATTTAGAGGAATAAGAGACCCAGAATAGCTAAAGCAATTCTTAGCAAGAAGAGCAAAGCAGGGGGTATCACAATACCAGACCTTCAACTATACTACAGAGCAATAGTAACAAAAACAGCATGGTATTGGCACCAAAATAGGCAGGTAGATCAATGGTACAGAATAGAGGACACAGAGACAAACCCACATAAATACAGGTATCTCATACTTGACAAAGGAACCAAAAACATACAATGGAGAAAAGACAGCCTCTTCAACAAATGGTGCTGGGAAAACTGGAAATCCATATGCAGCAAAATGAAACTAAACCCATATCTCTCACTCTGTACAAAACTCAACTCAAAATGGATCAAGGACCTAGAAATCAGACCAGAGACTCTGCACCTGATAGAAGAGAAAATAGGTCCAAATCTTCATCATGTGGGCCTAGGACCAGATTTCCTTAACACGACTCCCAAAGCACAAGAAATAAAAGCAGGAATCAATGATTGGGATAGAGTCAAACTGAAAAGCTTTTTCTCAGCAAAGGAAACAATCAGCAATGAAAGAGAGAACCTTAGAGTGGGAGAAAATCTTTGCCACACACACACGTTTTAAAATATAAAGCTTAGGACACCACTTTACCAAGCCAGTGTTCTGCAAATTACAGTTGTCTATAGTGGAAATTTTACACTTGTAGAAATAGCAAATTTATTGGGGATTTATTTATGTCATATAATATTCTGCAACTAGACCTGTTTTCAATAAGATGTAAGTTAAATTTTGAGTCAGTTTTTACACTGAAATGGAAATTTAATGTAGTTTGGAATGATAATGAGGGCATGATCTATTCAAAGGTCAATGTTGTGAAACAGGAAAACATTTTGCCATTTCCCCACCAAAAAGGAATTAAAAACTCTCCCATCTCACCTCAGCATGTTCTACCTACTCTTCTCAGAGAAAACTCACTACTCACTTCAAAGGGTTCCTATACACATTTCAGATAGCATGCTTACTTAGTGAAAACTTTCTTACACCCCTCATAGATCAGAGAACCTAAAGTACAAAACTCAGAATACACTCCGTACCCATCTGAGAGACTCCTAACTGAAAAACAACAGAGAGCCCTCCCTTTAACATCAGTGTGTTCCTCTGTACCTCACTGACCAATCCCTACTCGACTCAAGAAATCTCACTACTCACCTCACAAGTCCATGCACAACTCACAGAGCCCTTTCTACTCACCTCAATGTGCTCTGCATATCCACCTCAGTAAGTCCCCATTAATCACTTCAGGGCGCCTGCCCTCACAGGAGCCCTCTGACACACATCAGAGTTTCAGAGCCTTCCCACATGTCACAGAGCCCTCCCTGCACACCTCACAGTGCCCCCCCTGTGCATCTCAGAAAGCCCTCAGTACTCCCCTCAAGAGCAGTCCCTCCACACCTCAGAAAGATGTCCCTACTATCTCAGTGATTCCTCTCTCTACACCTTTACAATCCTCATTAAACATCTCAGAGTGCCCTCAACCCACCTAAGAAATCCCTCACTACTCCCCAAAGGGCTCTTTCCACCCAGGATAGAGACCTTCCCTGTACACCTCACAGAGCCCCCTACACACTGCAGAGGGTCTTCCCTACATACCACAATCAGCCCTCCTACACACCTCTGAGAACCCTACCCACTCACATCTGTCACCCTTCCTACACACAAATGGAGCCCTCCAAACTCACCTCAGAAAGCCATCCCCACCCACCACAGAGATCCTACACTGCAAGACAGAGATCTCATCTGGCTCATCTCAGAGATTCCTAAATACATACCACAGAGAGTCTTCCCTTCACACCTCACATGGCGATCAATACACACCCTAGAGATACTTCCACACCTCATTGAGCAATCCCTACACACCTCAGAAAGTCTCTTCTACACACCACAGAAAGTCCTTGCAAAACACCACACACAGCTGCTCTACACACCTCAGAAAGCCCTCCCTCACACTTCAGAGAGCCCTGCTACACACCAAAGTGCCCCCTTCACACCCAATGAGTCCTCATTAAATCTATCTCTACTCACAGTAGATGGAAGACCCTACACACCTCAGAGAGCCCCTTCTACTCACCTCAGAGCACCCACCCTATATACCTTGAGAGTCCTCCCTACACCAGAGTCCCCACTATACTCCTGTGTGAGCCCTCCCTACACACCAGTGAGCCCTTTCTCTTCATCACTGAGGCTTTCCCTATACAATTCGAATAGCTGTCCTTACTGACCAAAGGGAGAACTTCCACTTAAATAAGGAACCCTCCTATACACCTCAAAAAACCCTTGTACATACTTCAGTGTTTCTTCCCTACATACCACAGAGGACATCTGTACTGTGTAGAGAGCTCTACCGTCACACATCAGAGACCCCTACTGTCACACCTCACAGAGCCAACCCTATACAACTCAATGTCTCATCCCTCCATCTGCTACCTCAGAAAGCACTCCCTTCTCACATCAAGTGCCCTTCCCTCACATTACAGAGAGCCAGTCCTACAAAACTTAGAGATACTTCTTCCACCCTCCAGTGAACAATCCCTACACACTTCACAAAGACCTTCCCGCACACCTCAGAAACCCCTCAATACACACCACACACAGTCTCTCTACACATCTCAGAAAGCACTCCCATCACAATACAGAGAGCCCTGTTACACATCTTAGATTCCTTCATTCACACTCCAGTGTGTTCTCCATACTCATCTCAGAGATCTCTCACTACACACATTAGACTCTCATTGCTACAAACCTCATGAGTTCTTATGACTCATCTCGGTTCGCCCACTCTGTACACCCCAGAGAGTACCCCCTACACACACCAGTGTTCTCCCTACACATCTCAGAAAGCCTTCTGTGCAAACCTCAGAATGCCCTTCATGCACACCTCAGAAAAGCCTAACTACACATCTCAGAAATTCCTCACAACTCAAAACTAACCCTAATCCTTCCCTGCTCACTACTGAGAGCCTTACCTATGTATTTCAGAGAGCCCTTGTGATACTCCTGTGAGTTCCCTCCCTGAACACCTCACAGATTCCTTCTACTCTCCTCAGAGAACCCTCTCATCACACCTTGGTATTCTTCCCACTCTTTCTTACAGATCTCACTATGTGCTTCAGTTCTACACAACTGAAATAGCACACTAGGAAAAAAAATCCCTCCTGCACTCCTTATAGATTCCTCCTGCACACCTCAGAGTTCCATTACAATTTCAGAGATCCAACCCTACACACCATGGAGAATCTACAGTACAAACCTGAGAGCTCCCTCCCTAGTGACCTCAGAGATTCCTACCAATACTACAGAGACAGCCCTCCCTCCAAACTTCAGAGGGTCCTTTCTACACACCTCAAAGACACCTGCATACACACCTTAGAAATCTCTCCCACTCACACTAATCACTCTCCCTGCCACATCTGGAGCCCTCCATACACACCTCAGAGATCCTACACTTCAAAACATAGAGAGTGCACCCTACCCATCTCAAAGAGTCCTACGTACACATCATAGAGTGTTCTTCCTCCACACCATGGAAAGTCACACTTCAACGTCTGTTCGTATTCTCTACTCTTCTCAGAGAACTCTCAATACTCACCACAGTATTCCCTCCATAGGCAACTCACTGAACCATTTCTATTCACCTCAGTGAGCACTCCATATGCACATCAGTCAGCCTAATCATCTCAGGTGACCCTCCCACACATGTCAAGGATTCCTATGATCTCATAGAACCCTCCTACACATGTCATAGAGCCCTCCGTATGCAGCTCAGAATCCCTTCCCCTGAAACACCTCAGAGATGCCTCATGACACACCTCAGAGACCCTCCTACACATCTCAGAAATACTCCTAAGTCACATCAATCACCCATTTTACACACCTCTGGTGCCCTCCCTACACACTTCAGAGAGCCATCCCCACCCACCTCAGAGAACCTACCCTACAAAACACAGAGAATGAACCCTATTAATTTCATGGAGTTCTACCTACCCATCATGGAGAGCCTTCCCTCCACAACTCAGAGTGCCCTCTCATTTCAGGTAGCTCTCTCTTCATCACAACTCAAACAATTTACAACACAAAGCTCAGAGGGCCTTCCATACTCATCTCAAAGTCACCTCCCTACACACCTTACAAAGCCCTCCTTACATCAAGTGCCTTCCTACACACTGCATAAGGCTGTCCATACACACCTTAGTGATGCTTCCTCCCCATCACATTCAGTAATCCCTACACAACTCAGAAAGCCCTTCCTACACACCTCAGAGAGCCCTCACTACACATCACACACAGCCTCCCTACACACCTCAGGAAACCCTCCCTTTGCATTTCAGAGGGCCCTGCTACACACCCTCTTCCATACCTCTGTGTGTTCTCCTACACATTTCAGAATTCTCACTAGTCTCGTTAGTGGATCATCCCTACACATCTCATCTGTGCTTTCTACTCACGTCTGATCACCCACTCTATACACCCGACAGGCCTCACTATACACCACAGAGAGCTTCCTCCATATCTCAGTGAGATTTCTATACAAACCTCAGAATGCCCTTCCTACACATGTTAGATATCCTAACTACTCATCCAAGATAGTCCTCACTACTCACCACAAATCCCTCTCTGCACACCTCTGAGAGCTCTACCTACACACCTCAAAAATCCTCCTGATACTTCTGTGAGTGCCCTCCCTGAACAACTCAGATTTTACTTGACTCTCCTCCAAGAACCCACCCATCACATCTCAATGTGATCCCCTATCTCAGAGAAATCTCACTACTTACTTCAGTAAGCCCTTTCTGCACAACGGACATAGGACTTTTAGTCAAAAACCCTCTGACACCACTAATACATCCCTCCTGCACACCTCATAGAGACCTCTCTAGACACCTCAGAGAGCCAACCCTACCCACATTTAGATTCTACACTCCACGCCTCAGAGTGTCCTCCCTACTCATCTCAGAGTCCTACTTATACATCACAGAGAGACCTCCCTCCACGCCTCAGAGTCCTCATTTCAACATCTATGTGTGCTCCCTACTCATCTCAGAGAACACTCACTGCTCACCTCAGATGTCCCTCCTTACACAACTACTCACCTCAGAGTGCCCTCCTATACATACTCAAGTCCTCCACATACTCCTATGGAAGCCCTTCTACACACTTCAGTGGGCCATCCCTACATACCTCAGAGGCCTCAGTGAGTCCTATATTCCCATCTCAGAAAGCCATTCCAACACACATCAAGGTCACCTCCCACACACCTCAGAAAGCTCTCCCTACACACATCAAACACCCTTCCTACACACTGCAGAGGGTTGTCCATACACACCTAGAGATGCTACATCCACATCTCGAGCTCTCCCTACGCACCTCAGAGAACCCTCACTGCAAAACACACACAGGCTCTCTACACACCTCAGGATACCTTTCTTCACACTTCAGAGAGCCCTTTTACATGCCTCATAGTAACCTCCCTCCACACCTTAGTGTGTTCTCCCTACTTATGTCAGAATTCTCTCACTACCTACCTAAGAGGGTCATACCTACAGAGTTCATGAGTCTTTACTACTCACCTTTGATCACCCAATGTACACATCACAGAGAGTTCACACTTCACATCTCAGAAATCCTTCCATACAAACCTCAGAATGCCCTTCTTACATCTCAGAATACCATAACTATATATCACAGGTAGCCCTCACATCTCACCACAGATTCATCCCTGGACATCAGCAAGAGCCATACCTACATGCTTCAGACAGCCCTCATGATGCTCCTGTGAATGCCCTCCCTGAACCACTCAGATTTTCCTTTAACTCTCCTCAAAGTACCCTCTCATCACATCTCAGTGTGCCCTCTCTATCCTTCTCTGATAGATCTACCTACTCACTTCAGTAGGCCTTTACTACACCATGAAATAGCACTCTGATTTTGTCAAAAATCCCTCCAACGCCCCTCACAAATCCCTTCTGCAAACCTCATAGAGACCTACTTACACAGCTCACAGTGCCAACCCTACCCACCTCAGAGAACATACAGAGCAAAACACAGAGGACCCTTAGTACTCATCTCAGAGAGTCCTACCTACACACCAGAGACAGCCCTCCAACTACGCCTCATAGAGCCCCGTTCAACATCCGTTTTTCCTCTCTACTCATATCAAAAATTCTAACTACTCACCTCAGAAGTCCTTCTGTACACAACCCACTGAGCCTTTCTACTCACCTCAGTGGACCCTCAATATACACGTCAGTGATCCCTATTAACAACAGGAGGTCCTTTCACACATGTCAAGTAGACCTCTGACACACCCCATAGAAGTTTCCTGCACATGTAATAGAGTCCTCCCTACACAGCAGTGGCCAGTCCCTACAAACCTCAAAGTCACTCTCAACACACTTCAGAGCACTGTCCCTATACCTCTCAGAAAGCACTCACTACTCACCCTATGAGCTTTCCCTAAATAGCTCAGAAAGATATTTTTACAATCCTCAGTGACTCCTCAATCTTCTTCTTTGCAAGCCCTCACTGAACACCTGAGAATGCCCTTCTATGTACCTCAGAGAACCCTCACTACACCTCAGAGAGCCCTTTCTACTCAACATAGCAGCCTTCCCCATATACCTCATATGACCCTCCTTAGTCTCCTTATGGGGCACTCCCACTCATATCAAGGAGCCCTCCTACACACATCATAAAGCCTTCCTACACGTCACATGGCCCTCTCTATGTACCTCAGGGAGTCAGTCCTACGTACCTCAAAGACACCTACCTACACACCTAAGAAAGTTCTCCCTACTCACATCAATCACTCAACCTAAACACCCCTGAAACTCTCCCTACTCAACTCAGAGAGTGATTCCTACCCAACTGAGAAATCCAATACTACAAAAGAGTCTGTCCTACTCACCTCATGGAGTCCTAGCTACACACCTCAGAGTCTTCACTCCACACCTCAGAGTCCTCCCATCAGCATCTGTGTCCTCTTTACTCATCTCAGAGAATTCTTCTCAGTACTCACCTCAGAAGTTCCTCCATATATGACTCACTCAGCCCTCTCTGCTCAGCTCAAAGTGCTCTCCATAAATACCTCAGTGAGACCTACCTAATTACCTCAGGTGGCCCTCCCACGAACATCAAGGTGCCTTCTGACACACCTCATAGAACCCTTCTACACATGTCACAGAGATCTCCCTACATGGCTCAGAGGTCTGTTCCTA
The DNA here is from genome assembly GCA_020662805.1 of Glaucomys volans. Lineage (NCBI taxonomy): Eukaryota > Metazoa > Chordata > Mammalia > Rodentia > Sciuridae > Glaucomys > Glaucomys volans. The sequence goes on from JAJEJO010003488.1 coordinate 11,260, forward strand.
CAAACCTCAGATATCCCTTATGACACAACTCAGAGTGCCCTCCATACACATCTCGGACTGCTATCACTAATCACCCCAAGAGCAGTCTTTACCACCTTAGGAAGATGTCCCTACAATTTTGACTCTTCTCTCTACTCTTTTGGAAGCCCTCACTAAACACCTCAGAGTGCTCTATTACTCACCTCCGAGAACACTTACTACACCTTAGAGTGCCTTTTCTATTCAAACAGGGGCCTTCCCTATACACCTAAACTTTTCCTCCTTACTCCCTTAGGGAGCACTCTTACTCACATCAAGGAGCCCTCCTACATGCCTCATATAGCCCTCCTACACACTTCAGAGGACCCACCCTGCATAACTCTATGAGCCCTCACTGCCCACCTCAGGGAACACTCGCTTCACACCTCAAAGAGACCTTCTTTCTTACCATAAAGATATCTCCCTATGTCCCTCTGAAAGCCCTCCCTACTCACATCAGCTGCTGTTCCTACACACCCCTGGAGTTCCCCCTACACACCTTGGAGAACCATCCCTACCCACATCACAGATCCCACACTACAAAACAAAGAGAATCATCCCTACACCACATTACAGGGAGTCTTCACTCCACACCTCAGAGCCCTCCCTTCAACATCACTGTCTTCCATACTTATCTCAGAGAACTCACTACTCATGTCAGAAGTCCCTCTGGAGACCACTCACTGAGCCCATTCTGCTCTCTTCAGATTGAGCTCCAAGTACACCTCAGGGAGACCTCCCTAATAATTGCAGTTGGCCCTCCCATGCCCCTCAAGAGCCCTTTGACACACCTCATAGAACCCTTCTACACACATCACAGAGCCCTCCCTAAGTGCCTTAGAGCCTCTTCCTTACAAAGCAGATATCACTCCCAACACACCTGAGAATGCCTTCCTTACACATCTCTGAATGCCCTTACTACTCAACCCCAAAACATGTCCTTCACACCTCAATGAATCATCACTCAACTCTGCAAGCACTCACAAAATATCTCAGTTGCCCTTCTTCTCACCTCAGAGAACCATCACACACCTCAGAAAGCCCTTTCTTCTCAACACAGGCCTTCCTTATACACCTCAAATAACACTCCTTACGCACCTTAGGGTACACTTCCTCACATCAAAGAGCCCTCCTCACACCTTGTAAAGCCCTCCTACATACTCCAGATGGCTCTCACTACATACTTCAGGGAAGCCCTCCCTATGCACCCAGGAATCCCTACCTTCACATCTCAGAGAGCCATTCCTACACACCTCAGAGAACCTACACCACGATAATTGGTGAGCCCACCCTACTCATCTTAGGGTCCTTCCTACACCACAGCACACCTTCCCTCCACACCTCAGAGAGTCAGGTCTTCACATTTCATGTAGCCAGCCCTACACACCTCAGAGATTCTACAATACAGTTCTGAGAGGTCCTTCCCTACTCATCTCAGAGACCACTTCCTACACACCACAGACTCCTCCCTTCATAACTCAGAGGGTGTTTCTACACACCTCACATGACCATTCATACACATCCTAGAGATGTTTCCTCCATGTATCATTGAGCAATTCCTACATATCTCAGAAAACTTCCTACACACTTCAGCTAGCCCTGCTATCCATCAAATAAAGCCCTCCTTTCACACCTCGGTGTTTCCTCCTTACTCATCTCAGAAATCTCTCACTACATACATTAGATGGTGGTATCCACACACCTGGGTGAAACCTTTCTTCTCACCACAGAGGCCTTCCCCATAAGCCTCAAATAGTCCTCCTTACTCACCTAAGGGAACACTGCCACTCATGTCATGGAGCCCTCCTACACACTCATATAGCACTCCTACACACTTTAGTCTGCCCTCCCTACACACCTCAGAGAGTCTTTAGTACACACCTCAAACTCAACTGCTTACACACTATAGAAAACCCTTCTTATTCTATACAGAGGACATCCTCATCCACCTAAATTATCCCTCCCTATTCACTTAAGGGCAGGCTCAGGTCAAGTGCCCTCCTTCACACCTCATAAAGACCTCCTACACATTTCAGAGAACCTCCCTACGCAGATCAGAGAGGCCTCCCAGCAACATGTGTGTCCTCCCTTCTCATCTCAGAAATCTCACTACTCACCTCAGAAGGCTCCGCATACACAACTCATGAGCCATTTCTACACTCCTCAGTGCACCTTCCATATACACCTCAGTGAGACATCCCTAGTAAACTTAGGGGACTCACACACCCTCATGTCATGGAGCCCTCTGACACACCTCATAGAGCTCTGCTACATGTCACGAAGCCCTCCCTATGCTGCTCAGAGGCCACTCCCTACAAACCTCAGAGAGCCCTCCCTGCACATCTCAGAAAGCCCTCACTACTCACCTCAACACCAGTCTACACACACCTCAAAAAAATGTCCCTACACACCTCAGTAAGTCCTCAATCTACTCTTATGCCTTCCTGACGCATCTGAGAGAGCCCTCCCTTCACAATTCAGAGAGCACTTCCCACATGTCTCAAAGAAACATGCTTACACACCTCAGATAGACCTCTCTACTCACAAGTACACATCCCACACAGCTCAGAGAGCCCTTCCTTCACACCTCAGAAAGCCATTAGTACATACCTCAAAGACACCTCCCTACACACCTCAGAGAGCCCTCCCCACTCATATCAAGCACTCATCCTGAACACCTGTGAGGGCTGTAGGAAACACAATATAGACTGACTTCCTCTACAACTCAATGAGCAATTCTGAAACACCTTGAATTGCCCATCCAATACACACCAGCAAGTCGTCCCTTCACAATCTCAGAGAGCCTTCCACACAAACCTCAGAATGCCCTTCCTACAAAACTAAGAGAACACTACAGATCTCAGATAGCATTCACTACACACCACAAATGTCTCCCTGCACAACACCAAGAGACTTACCCACACAGACCAGAGAGCCCTTGTGATACTCCTTTAAGTGTCTTCCCTGTACACCTCAAAGATTCCTTCTATTAGCCTCCAAGAATCCTCCCATCACACCAGAGTGTAGTCTCCCTACTAATCTCAGAGAGATCACATGACTCTCCTCAGGGGCTCATTCTACACAACTGACATAGCCCTCTTACTTAGTTAAAACACCCTCCTACGCCCTTCATAGATTTCTGCTGCATACCTCATAGAGACCTTGCTAAGAATCTCAGAGAACCTACTACAAAACTCACAGTGCCCCCTACCCATCTCAGAGAGTCCTACCTACACACCACAGAGAGCCCTCCATTCAACATCTATGTGTCTTCCATACTCATCTCAGAGAACTGTCACTGCTCACCTCAGACACATGTCATTACACAACTCACTGAGCCCTTTTCACTTTAGAGCACCCTCCCTATACACCTTCCTGAACACTCACTAATCATAAAAGGGGTCCCTCACACATGGCAAGGAGCCCTTTGACACACCTCACAGAGCCACCTACACACCTCATAGAGCCCTCCCTACACAGCTCAGAGGCCTCCCCCTATAAACCTCAGGAAGCCTCAAGACACACCTAAGTGCCCTCCCTACACATCTCAGAATGCCCTCACCACTCACCCTAAGAGCAGTCCATAAATACCTCAGAAAAGCATCCTGACACACTTCAGTGAGTTATGCTACTTTTTTTGGCAGTTCTCATGAACACCTCAGAGTGCCCTTCTTACCTCAGAGAACACACACCTCACCTCAGAGAACACAGAGTATAATTCAGAATGCCCTTACTACTCACCACAGAGGCCTTCCATAAGCAGGTTAAAGCCCCCCTTGCTCACCTTAGGGAGCACTCCCATCACCTCATGTAATGGTTAATTTGAATTGTCAACTTGAATGGATTAAGAGATGCTGATGACTAAGAGGCTTCTCGGTGTGTCCATGAGGGCATGTCTAGGAATGATTGGCATGTGGAGAGTGAATTGAAGTGGAGAGCCTCCCTAAGTGTGGTCAGCACTGCCCAATAGGATGGTGGCTTGGATGGAATAAAAGTTGAAAGAACAAGGAAGCAGATGCAGATTCAAGCTTGGCTGTTCTTGTATGGGTTCTTGATTGCAGCTTTGATCATCGGAAGACATAGGACTCTCACTTCTTCACTCGTCCAGAGTGGACTCTGCCAGCAATTCTCCAGGTAGTTTGCAGAAGGCTTGGTCATGGACTAAGATAGGAATGTTGATCCCTCTTGCTCTGGGGCTTCCACCTCTTGGAATGTGCAGCTACTGGTTCTTCCAGCTCTCCAGCCTGTCGACGGCCACTGGGGATGATCCAGCTTCTGGTCGTGTAAGCCTATCTAATAAATTCCCATATTATAATCATACACCCTGTTGATTCTGTTCCTCTAGAATAGAGGAACACACCTTATAAAGGTGAATAACACACAAAGTGGTGAGAGTCCTCAGAACACACTACACACCACCTCTGTACACACCTCAGCAAACCCTCCCATCACACTGCAGAGAGCACTGTTGCACACCCCTTAGAGCCCTCCTCTCAGACATCAGTGGGTTCTCCCTACTTATCCCTTCTACTTACCTGGGAGTGCCCACATTATATACCCAAGAGACAACCCTATGCTGAAGAGAACTCCCACAGAGCTCTCACTTCACAGAGAATCTTCCATACAAACCTTAGAATGTCCTTTTTATGAACCTCAGAAAACCACAAAAATATCTCAGAAAGCCATCATTACTCACCTGCACTGAACTGAAGCCATACCTACATACTTCAGAGTGCCCTGGAAGTACTCCAATGAGTGCCCTTAGTGAGCAGCTCAGAGATGTCTTCTACTCTCCTCAAGAACCCTCCAATCACACCTCAGAGTGTTCTCCCTTCTCTCAGAGATCTCACTCCTCACTTCCTAGGGCCCTTTCTACACAACTTAGATGGCACTCTGACGTAGGCAAAACCCCTCTTGCATCCCTGATAGATACCTCCTGCACACCTCATGGAGAACTCCCTAAAACACCTCAGAGCCAAAGATTCTACATTCAAATCTGAGTGCTCTTCCTCCTAACTTCACAGAGTCCTACCTTCTCACCAGAGATCCCTCCCTTCAATACTTTTATGTTTTCCCTACTCATCCCAAAAGAACTACTCACTTCAGAAGTTCCTCCATACACAACTCACTGAGCCACTTCTACTAAAGTGTGCCACCTATATACACTTCAGGGGGCCCTCCCACTCAAGTCAAGGAGCCCTCTGACACACCTCATAGAAACCTTCTGAACATGTCATAAAGCTCTACCTACACAGCTCAAAGGCCCCCCTACAAACACCACAGAGCCCTCACTACTCACCTCAGAACAGTCCCTCCACCTCAAAGAGCCCTTCACACCTCAGAGAACATTCTCTACCCAACTCATTGACCCTACACTGTAAGGCTCAAAGAGCTGTCCATACTCATCTCAGAGACTCCCACCTATGTACCACCAAGCCCTCCTTCACACCTCAGAGAGCCCTCCCTACACACTTCACATGGCCATCCATACACACCCTAGAGAGGCTTTCTCTGCACCTCATTGAACAACCCCTACACACCCCAGAAAGTCCTTTGTAAACACCTCAAAGTCACCTCCCTACACACCTCAGAAAGCCCTCCCTACTCACGTAATCCTCATTGCTGCACACATCTGGAGCCCTCACTACACACCTCAGACAGCCCTTCTGTCTCACCACACAGGCCTTCCCTGTACATTGCAAAAACCCTCCTTACTCATTTATAGGGGAATATGTCCAGAAACTTTAAGAACTTCTCCTACACACCTCATAACACCCTGCAACACACCTCATACAGCACTTTTTCACACTTCAATGTTTGCCATTTAGTCTCAAAAATCTCTCACTACTCGCCTTAGAGGCAGTGCCTACACACCTGGATGAGTCCTTTCTACTCACCACTGAGGCCTTCCCAGCATGCCTCAAGTAGACCTGCTTACTCTCCTAAAAGTGAACTCTCATGTCAATGAGTCTCCCTACACACCTCATAAGCCCACCTACACACTTCAGTGCACCCTCCCTGCATACCTCAGGGGCCCTCCTTACATAACTAGCAAAGCCCTAACTTCACACCTCAGAAAGCCATTCCTACACCCCTCAAAGTCAGCTCTGTACACACCTAAGAAATCCCTCCCTACTCACATCAAGTGCCCTTCCTTCACACTGCAGAGGACTGTCCACACACACCTTAGAGACACTTCATCCACACCACAACCATTTCTACAACCTCACAAAACCCTTCCTACACACCTCAGAAAACCCTCACTTCATATTTCAGAAAGCCCTGTTACACACCTCATAAAGCCCTCCTTTCACACTGTAGTGTGTTCTCCCTACTCATCTCAAGGTCTCTCACTCTTCACATAAGAGGGTCGTCCCTGCACATCTTGAGTGTCCTTTATAGTCACTTTAATTTGCCCACTCTAGACAATCCAGAGGGTCCTCCCTTCATACCTTACATAGCCTTCCATACAAATCTCAGGGTGCCCTTCCTACACACCCCAGAAAACCCTAAGTACACATTTCAGATAGCCCTCACTACCCTCCAATAATTCCACCCTGCATACCACCAAGAGCTTTGCATATACACCTCAGAGAGCCCTTGTGATACTCCTTTGATGCCCACATTGAACACCTAAGGGATTCCCTGTACTCTCCTCAAAGTAGCCTCCCATCACAATTCAGGTTGATCTTCATGCTCATCTGAGAGATATCTCACTAATCACTTCAGAGGGCCCTTTCTACACAACAGTACAACACTCTCACTCAAAAGCCCACGTCCCCTCAGATTCCTCCTGCACACCTCATTCAGAACTCCATACACACCTGAGAGAGCCAACCCGACCCACCTTAGAGAACTGACACCATAAATCACAGGAGGCCCTCCGTACTCATCTCAGAGAGTTCTACCCACACACCTCAGAAAGACCTCCCTCCACATCTCAGAGAAATCTCCCATAATGTCTAAATTTTCCCCCTACTCATCTCAGAGAACTCTCACTACTCACCTCAGGAGTCCCTCCATACACAACTCACTGAGCCCTTTTTAGACTTCTCAGAGAGTCATCCATATACACCTCAGGGGCCCTCCCTAATACCCTCACTTGTCCCTGTCACACACTTCAAGGAGCCCTCTGACCCACCTCATAGAGTGCCCTGACCCATGTAGTAGAGCCCTCCCTTCAAAGGTCAGAGGCCTGTCCCTAGTGATCTCAGAGATTCATCCTGACACACCTTAGACTGCCCTCCCTAAATATTTCAGAAAGTTCTCACTACTCACTTCCAGAGAAGTCCCTAAACACCTCAGATTGACGTCCCTACATACCTCAAGGAGTTCTCACTCTTCTCTTTTGCAAGGCTTCCTAAAAACCTTAGAGTGTCCTCCACACTTTTTATGCCCTACACACTAAGAGACCCCTCACTACACCTCAGAGAGCCCTTCTACTCATCACAGAGGCCTTTCTCATGCACCTCAAATGCCCCTCTTTTCTCACCTTAGGGAGCACTCCCACTCATGTCAAGGAGCCCTTATCCATATGTCATAAAGCCCTCCTACACACTTCAGAGTGCTCTCTCCCTACATAACTCAGAATGTCATAATGCCATCACTACATGCCTCAGGGAACTCTCCCTTCACACCTCGGAGATCCCTTTGTAGGTACCTCAAAAACATCTACCTACATACCTCAGAAATCCCTCCCTACTCACATACAATCACCATTTCTACACATCCCTGAAGCCCTCCCTACACACTTCAAAGAACCATCCCAACCCATCTCAGAGATCCTACACTATAAAACAGAGAGCTGGTCTACTCATCACACACAGTCCTCCCTCCACAACTTAAAAAACATTTTCTTCAACAACTTCACTGCAGAGAGCTTTCCATATACATCTTTGAGATGCTTCATCTGCACCATATTGAGCAACCCCAAGACACCTAAGAAAGTCCTTCCTACAGACCTCAGAGAACTCTAGGTACCCATCAAACAGAACCTATCCATCCACTCACCTCAGAAACCTTCCCTTCACAATTCAGAGAGCCCTGTAACACACCTCAGAGACCTTCTTGCACACATCAATGTGTTATCCCTACACATCTCAGAGCTCTCTCATACTCACATTAGAGGGTGGTCACTATGCAGCTCATTCTTTCTTTCTACTCCCCTACATGCCTTGATAAACCCTTTCTACACACTTCAGAATCTCCTCCCTATTTGCAGGTAGACATAGCCACTATTATGTTCTGGCCAGTAAGACTTAGGTCTTACTGGGATTCCTCCAGAATCCCTCCTCAGAGAATTCTCCCTTCAACAAATATGTGAAAGAGATGTTTGACATCTTTAGCACCCAGGAAAATTCAAATCAAAACTCCACTAAGATTTCATCTCCAATTACAACATCAATCATCATTAATATAAATAATAATCATTGAGGGCAAAGATACAGATAAAAGGGAACATTATACACTGTTGGTTGGATTGTCAAGTAGTGTGTTTACTATAGCAATCAGTATAGTGGTTTCTCACAAGACTAGAAATGGAATTATCACATGACCCCAATACATCCTTACTGGTATTTACCCAAAAGATCTAAAGTCAGCATACTATCACAACATATGTATAACCATTTGTATACCAGTGTCATTGACAACAGTCCAATTATGGAATCAACCTAAAAGTTCATCAAAATGAACAGATAAAGAAATGCAGCATATATAACCAAGGAGGTTTACACTGTCATGAACAAGAACAAAATTGTGTCACTCACAGGAAAACGGATGGAACTGGAGAATACCATGCTAAGTGACTAAGTCAGACTCAGAACAACAATAGTCAATGTTTTCTCTCATAGATAGAAGATAGAGGGGGGAAAATAAAAACCAAAATGCTCTCATAAAAAAGAGGAGAAAAGTTGAGTAGAAAAAGAGTTTGGAGAAGGAGAAGAAATAAATGGAAAGTACTGGGAACTTAAATTGACAAAATTATGTTATGCGCACATAATGAATACATCACAAATGGATCTTACATGAAGAACTATAATGCACCAATTTTTTAAATGGAAGCCAAGAGCTAAAGACCAAAGAGAAATGGCTTCCACCTAAGTCTTACTGGCCAGAACATAATAGTGGCTATGCCTACCTGCAAAGGACGATGGGAAATGTAGTTTTTAGTCATTCAAAAGACAAAAAGTAGTTTTATTCACAGTAACTGGTATTACATCAAGACATTTATGTCTACAACAATATAGCTTCACTTGTTAACTTGTAGAGATATCTTTGAAATGCCGGTTCTGTGGCAGGCACGAAGGCATCACTGTGTGTTCCATTAGTGAAGTGAAAATTAAGGCCTGTCCTCCCCTGGATTAGGGAACACTCACTGTGCACCAAGTACGTACTATCCATGACTTTGGTCATCTCTTACAGATGAGTGAACAGAGCCTCTGAGAGGTTAAAACTCCATGCAAAGCTCTATAAACATATAAACAGCCAGAATTCAAATACACATTGATCCACACCAGATCTTGGTCCACTAATATTTATTCTATATTAGTCACTACACCAGAAAACCTCCATGAAAACTTTCATAAAGCCAATAACTGGGACCTACTCCCCAGAGGTGTCTGTTGAAATAACTGGAGCTATGTCAAAGGTATCAGTGTAGTTCCCCCTAAGCTTCAAAATTAGAGATCGCATCATTTTCTATTAAAAATTAGGGGAAATTAAAGAGAGATTGAAGTCACCTGCCCAAAGTCACACACAGTCCACAGTAGAGCAAGGGTGGGAGTCTATACATCTCTGTCTCACCAAAGAGTTCTTCATAGCTGCACAAAAACAGACTTCAAATGTTGAGGGGAAACTGATTAAGCCTCTAATATGGTTCACCCCATAAGTTTTCCAGGGAATAAGTGTCCATGAGGGACAGGATTCCAGGAAGCAACTTGGTGATCAATGAGCCAGGCCATGCCAGGGAGTAGAGCAGAGCCACAATTACCAAAGCATAGGTGTGGCTGGGCCAGGATGGGGGCTGCATTTGGTGACAAACTTTCAAAAGCACATGAAGCCCTGGGTTTCCTCCTCCCCAGATGAGTCCTGCCTGATTGTGCTTGTTCAAATACTTAGGCTCCTTTCCTACTTCATATTTTTCTCCCACATGGCTTTGGAAGTCTCATGCTTTGGGATTTGTTTGAACCTATAGTTTTCAAACCTCCCCAGGCCCATCCATGTGGAATTTCAGCTTGTAGAGTTTTCTGTTTTCAATGTATATATGTTCATTTAGTTCAACTTTCCAATTCTCTCTGGAAATTTTTTTTTCATTGATCACTACACCTAGATTAACCCTTCATATATTGAAAATTGTTGTGTTAAAAGAATATCTTCTGATTCAAACCCCTGGAACATCAGTGGGTCTGCCTGAAATTATTGTGCTTTCTTTTGACTTCAGGTCACAGGGCTCCATTTGGCCTTTAACATTTTATAAAAGTTCATATAAACTATACAGGAGACTGAGCCTAATTTTACATGGAGTCACGTCAGAGAAAGTTCAGGCCTCCTCTGACCTTCATTAGTGAGGAGGAGGGTTGATCATGCACATTCCTTAGAACAGACCCCCACATCAAGCTCTGCCTCAGTTCCAAGTTTAACCTGCCTGTGACCTCCTCACCCTGTGACCTTCTGCTCTGCCCCTACTTTTTAATTTTCCTTTGTATATTAGATTAATTTTAATATTTGACTCAGTGCTTGAAAATGAAACTACCAGTTTGGAATTGGTGGCATAAATAACAAGCACTAGCCAGAAACCAGATGCTGCATATGAGAGCACACTTGCAAAAGGGGCCCATCATGCACTACATGGACATGACCCTGAGACGCACTGTGAGAAGACGGGGGAGGCAGGAAACCGTGACCCCGTGGTAGAGGCGAATAAATTGTGGAATGGGTTTGCACTAATTTGATCTTTTGATCAAAATGAGAGAAACTGATGGGGACATGCTCCCAATCACCATCCTCTCAGAAGTGTCCAGAGAACAAAGAGAAATGTTTGGATCCTAGCTCTCCCAGAATTGGTGTTATCCATCAGAGAACAAGGTAAAATTAAGAGCTAGGTGATGTGTTCCACTTGGGAAGCCACAGTTTTGTGCTCATGATCCAATCTCCAGTCAGATCATGTCACCTTTCTACTGATACTAATATCACTGGCCAGCAGAGACAGGACTTAAAGACATCTTTTCCTTAAAACTTACAGCACTTTGGGCTCTTCTCAGATGCAGAGTCCTCCCCTGCCTCAGACATTGGGATCAGTGCCTCTGTGTCCTCAGATGCAGAATTAGTGTTTGACTGGGTCCTAGAATGTCTACGGAAGGAGAAAATTTGAAGATGCTGGTCAGGTGTCTTGTAGATGTGAAGGAGACATCAGCTCCAACCGTCCTACTCACCACAGAGGAAGCTGCTCTGTCGAGTGCAATGAGGATATGTTCTTCTAAGAATATTTGCCTCTTTAATTTAGATCCTTTTAATATGAGTCAATTTTTTCATAGGGAATGTCAATTTGAGTTTTCCATTTGTTTTAAATTTAATGACTTCTAGTGACATAATTTACATATGGAATGTCATCTACAGATTTTAAGCCTTACTTATTTGTATACATATTATCAGGGAAGATATAAGTTTTAATTTAACATTTTATTACCTGTAATTTTTATTCTGTCATCTTCATAAATCAAGTAGAACTATTATAGTTGTGACTTCTAGTTTCAAGTTTTAAGATCTTTAGAAGGAAATGAAGTTCAATGTTCAAAACCTGATTTCATAGATCAGAATCTCACCTTGCTATAAACTATCTACTTATATTTTCTCATGAAATCTGTGGATCCAAAATAACTTCACAAATTAAAAATTCCCTGACCCTGTACTCTGTCAGTTAGGAAATGTCAAATGAGAGGATCGTGATCATCATGAGAGGGTTTTGCAATACTTTAAGCATTTTTAAAGATCAAATGAGCATACTGGTAGCTTCTCATTACTGGATCCCAAACACCCAGAAATATAACTCCCAAGTGTGGAGGAAGAATATTTATGTTCATTTCTATGTTTGTTTAATCAGTAAAATATATAGATATCCTTTCCAATTTCAGTCACAATGGAAATGTCTGAATCTTATTTTGTTTAGAGGAAAATTATGTCAGTGGAATCCCATTCTGCTCTGGTCATTGTACTTAACTCTCAGACTTTTCCCCAAATTCAATTTTTCATGTCTTTCACATAAACATGTAAGTGTGAAACTATCTCCTTTCCCCATCACTAAAAATAATAAGATGTCACAGGAAAACCAAATCTATTGAGCATAAAAGCAGGACTTAAATTTTACATCATTATATCACTCAGGGAGATGGACTCTCATAGCTTGGGGTCTGCAAAGAAGTGTCTGAGGAACTTTCTGTTTCTTTACTTTAAAAGAACACTTTTCATTTTCAGTAGCTTTTCTCAGGAGAAATTTATAATAGCGGTAATATAAACATCATAGTTGTAAGTGTGAACCCTGAGCTGTACATTACTACCCTGACTATTCACAAAAGGAAACCATAGTTCTCACATCTACTTCTCATGAATACCTGCCATTATTTTGGTCAAATGTAGGGAAATAAGGGAAGGGAGGAGAAGAAGGGCAGAAAGGGAAGGGATCTCTGACACAGGTCAGCATGCAATCATCTTTTATTCTCCATTATTATCCCTTATTCTCCTTTCTTCTACCCTGTTACATATGAATTTGGCCTTTTTTACACCTACAGACAAAGAAGGCAAAAAGCCAACAGCAATGAATTCCCAGGCAAAGGAATGCAAATTGCCAACAGCAATGGCTAGAGCAGAAGCACAACAGCCAGATAACCACTCCTTGAACTGTTTCTTAATCTAACCTAGACCCAAACATTTCAAGCTCTGTCCTTTCTCAGGGCCAGAGAAACACCCTTGTTTGCAAGCAATGTTCTCTCTGTTTCTGACCTCTTGGCAGAAAATCCTGTTTGCAGGCAATTGCCACCAAGGACCACAAAGTCCCTAGTTTGTAAGAGCACCTGTAGTCAAAACTCCTGATTTCTCTCTTGGTAGAAAATCCTGTTTGCAGGAAGACCCCACCAAGGACCACAAGGTGTCTTGTTTGCAAGAACACCTGTAGTTTTTAAGTTTTGATTCCCTACAGTCAATTATTGTCCAGGGTTTTTTCATGATATTGCTGGAGTTTGTGTCCTTCTCAGCAGGTGTGCTTACAGAACTGACATCTCCTGGCTGACGATTTTGCCTTCCCTGAGGTGCTGCTACCTAATGCTCTTCACAGATTCGCAGCACAAGTAGTGCTGAAAGGCAGAGGGTGCTGCCTGCATGAACTTCAGGCACAAGCCAGTCTCACTTCCCCAATACCTTTTTCCATTTTTACTTTGGTGAATGGAAGGGGAAGATGGGGAAGATTGGCAATAGTGATGAAGCAGAGCTGTGCGATAACCACAATCTAATTATGTGAGGCTGCACATGCATAGCTAAGTGGTGAGTAAATGCTAGGATTTATTTGTCATCTCATCTCTAAGAGAGAGAGGCAGGATGATGCTCTTACTGAAAAATTGAGAACAGATGTGTCCTCCCTTCACTCCTTTACCCCTTTACCATGTAATCTACCCATCTATAAGATCCTTAGAACCCCCACTTGCAGTGGGATGTGCAGAGTGATGTCTATAATTCTCTCCACTTCTGTGCTGACCTCCAGCTCAAGTCCATTGCTGGAAAATTTCTCACTAGTTTGTGGAAACATGATTGATGATGCATGTATCCTACAGTCCTCATGATTTTGTCGACTCCTTGGTCAGGACAGTAAGGGGAGTATTAACCATGAGTTTCTGGGGTTCACTATCAGATCTAAAAAATGCAAGTTCTGGGTGTTTGGGGACATTCCTTTTTTTATGTGTGATTTCTTTTTCTCATCTCCTCACTTGGCCTTTCCTTCACCTCACCAGATGTGGATTCTTCAAATGTGACCTATTTCAGAAATTCACATCAGATTCCCTGTGATTTACAAATCCTTCCACTTATGGAATGTTCTACCTGGGGGCAGGTTGATTTCTCCAGTGTCTAAAGTACAATAGTAGGGTCTGGTACAAGAGGGCATCCAGGGACCAAGATGGCAGCATCACTCTGCAGACCCTTATTTAGGGAGTGCTTCTCAGATTGCCCCACTGATGGCCAGAGTTTGTGCTCTGTCCTCTGATCTCCTAACCTGTGCTGTGCTAGGAGAGTGTGATGGGCACAAGATGGAAATGGAGGTGCCACAGGATTTCTCTCTTGTCTTGATGAATGGTTCCCATTCCCCAGGCTGCTCTCTAAGAACAATGGCACATCTGCATACACATTACTAAGGCCTTTCATCACACTACTGTGACATATTTACATAATTTTAGGACTCTGATTCCAAACTAGAGATACCAGGATCACTAGAAAAATATTTTTCTGTGGTTTCTCCTGCCACCACATGGAGAAAATTCTTTGTGCTCAGAATTACATAAAATCATGTCCCTTTCTTTGATGCATAGTATCAGGAAAGGGTCTAAGTTTTTACTGATAATAATACAGAAATTCACTTTCAGAAAACAATTTTCCATGGTTTTAATTCAATGAACAAAGAAATGCATGAATTCCTGAATATTGTGGCAAATTCAAGGCACCTGTGCACTCCTGCTCTCCATTACTCCTGTTTGGAGGACTGCAGATTCCTCAGCCACAATGAACTTAATATCATCCAATGGCCTTGACCCACAGGTGATTAAACATGCTATTCAATTGGTGTCATAAAGCTTGGTTTTTGTAAGTCTCAAATGTTTAAAATGAATTAATGCACATCCTATATTTCACAGAAATGATATGACAGACCCAGTTTTGTTTTGTTGTGTTTCATAATATATTTTTAATGGAGAAAAGATGATCTTGAAAACTTTTTGTTTTGAACCCAGTGTGCTTAAGCAGTGACACATCCCCAGCACATT
Organism: Glaucomys volans; assembly: GCA_020662805.1. NCBI lineage: Eukaryota > Metazoa > Chordata > Mammalia > Rodentia > Sciuridae > Glaucomys > Glaucomys volans. Next base: position 26,298 of record JAJEJO010003488.1, read on the forward strand.
TTATTGTTTGAGGCAAGGTCTAAGTTTCCATAGGTTCTTGCTAAGTTACTGAGGCTGGCTTTGAACTTGTGATCTTCCTTGTCTCAGACTCCTGAGCCACTGGGATTGCACACATATGTCACTGGAACTGAACTAAAACAATTTCTAAAAGTAACTTACTACAAGCTAATATGCAACCACTTAAACTTATAGTAAAAAGTATCCACAAAATATTTGACTTTTGTGAAATAAATTTGTAATAATGGGCCTTTGACATTTATATGTACATAGATGTTACAAAATAAGAGAAGTAAGTCCTAGTAATCAAATGTGGCATATAAAAGCTGAAACACATATGGATATTTGATTTTTACCTTTCTATTCTTTTTTCTGGATTTCTCATGAGAAAAAAACACCAAAATACTAAAGGAGTGAATGCAGAAAATTGTGACAATTTACCTGACCATTACTTAAGAAAAATTTTTTTCCCAGTGATAGTTCAGTTTTCATTTTCCACAAATACTGCATGTTGGCACTCAGGCATTGAAGATGAAAAAGTTGATCAACCAAAAGTTAAAAGCAGAAAAGCTTCCTAGATCTATGGTTAGAAAGGGAATGAGATAGATGGTGGGTGAGGAGTGCTAAAATCAATTAAGAGATAAAAGTAACTCAGGTTTTATAGCACATAATTTGGTTACAGTCTATAATAACTACTTATGCAATTTAAAATACTGCAAAGACGCCAGCTGCATTTCTAGAGATACTGCGGGGGCTCCCAAGGTCACTGGTCCACAACACCCAGGATGCTGCTGTTTCTCCTGGCACTCGAAATGTCTCCTCTAACCCAAGAAACAATGTTAAGCATGAGATGCACTTTTTACGTCCATCATTGTAAGTTAAAAATACTGTGCAGAAAATGTTCAAATATTGTTTTCTGTCTTTGAGATGGAATCTTGCTCTGTTGCAGAGACTAGTCTTGAATTCCTGAGCTCAAGTGATCCTCTTGACTTAGCCTCATGAGAGGATGGAACCACTGCTGCACAATGATGTTCCCAGCTCAAATATTAGAGCAGATTGAAAGTAGTGCTGAGTCTACAGTTTGCCTGTCCCTGGAGCAGTTCCTTTCCATCTTAACTCCAGAGGCTGTGACACCATCAGCATGTGGGAGAAACTGTCACTAACTGGGAGGAAGGAGAGTGTAATTATCTGCATCTGGATCTTGTGTGGCCTGGACAATCTTTACCACAGGGACAACTAAAGAAAAACAGTCACACCGTCTTCCAGATAGCATCAGGAATGCTGGGACATTCCTGGACACAACATACCCTGGACACAAATTTGCATGCCATCTTGTGCACTCTTGGGCAGACAGCCCACTGGTTTTTAGCTGACCACAGCCCTGGCCTTGCTCTGAGAGGAGGAGCTTGGGCTTCCAATTTATGTGATCGACTAATTTTGTAATTGGGGAGAGCAAAGGGAAGACATCTTTCCCATCTTTTAGATGTCCATGATTGGATACAAGTTGCAAAGTTCTAAATGCCCAAGATTGGACTTTACATCCTAATTAAGGCTACATACTGTATTCTGAAAATGTTCTACCAGACTTTCTACTTTATACAATCCCTCCATTTAACTTTTGATATCTTTTCATCTCATTTTCATTTTTGTTCTTGTACCCTTTTGAATACTGGAGCATCCTACATATATTAACATTTTGAGGTGGAAATCACCCATGTTTAAAGTTCTTTTCTTTTTAGCAATTTGGATAGCCATCCTGGTGATCAGGAGCACTTGGTAACATCTTTTCCATCTCAGTTGATCTTTGTCTTCTTTGCAGATCTGGACTAAATCCAGGCGGCCAGGCTGGAAGTGATGAATTGGGAGCTCCAGATTAGGGGTCTGAGCAGAAATTTGTAATAATCATTCCAGGAAACTAATAATTAAAAAACTATTGAGAGGTCAAGTCTGCTTATGATGGAGGTCAGAAAAACTGGTAGGTTTCAACTTGACTCAGATCAGACATGTGACTCTGATAGAATTTTTTGTAATATTTTTCAGACACTCCCATATAAATACCTTTTCTTCACAACCTGCCACTTTCCCTTGCTTTGGGAAGGTTTGGCACAAATGTACATCTGGGGCAACAATAAAAGAAGGATCGTCTTATCTTTTAAATGTCCATGTATGGCTGTGTTTAGGTCATAGTCTCCTGGCAGATGACTAAGACCAAGTTGGTGAAATTGGACCTTTTTCCCATCTACTGTTAAAGTCAACTGAGTTTTTTTTCAGAGATCACTGTTAGGAACTTGTGGGAAGTCTCTTGACTCCTTCAGCTTTTCCTCTATCAGTTGTGCCATTTGCCAGGATCCATCAGGTCTTATTGAATACAGGTGACTTGTCTTGGATGTGTCAGCAATGTTTCCCTGCCCAGTGTCCCTCCTCTTTTCAGAATGTGCTCTGATTGGATTCCTCTTTTCAAGCTCTGATGGGGACTCACTGGAATTGTATGGACCGTAGAGGGGTCCCACTTTTCCCTGGATCCTGTATCCCTTAGAGGGCAAGGGGCAAAATATTGACCATTTTACTTCCTTAACTTTGGTCTCCATGCTTTCATTTTACACATCTAGCAGGTCAGTTTCACTAGTCTTGAATTAGGAATACTGGTTTTAATTTCAAAGTATATAATTTTATAGTGACCCCTTTGATTTAATTGGGGTCATTATTAGTACAGGAATTCAGTTTTATATTCTATCTGGTGATACCTATAGGTGTTGGCTTACTATCTCACATAACTCAGGCTTTTCTATTAGAAACAGTGCTTCTGCAAAACAACAGCAGGAAAATGTTGTAAGTTTTATAAGGAAAATACAAAATGAAATTAGAGAGAAAAACCATGTGTAGTAGCTATGAACAAGAAAACACAAATTTTATCTGAATTCTTTTCTTAGTCATGTATTTTATCACTGATTTTATTTCAGATCACAGTAATCTTTAACAAAAAATGTATCTTTTGAACATAACATTAATTGTGCTTAATTCTGTACTACTTTGGAGACATCCTAACTTGGTGTGATGTGAGAGGTAGAGATTTACCTCAGTTGAGGTGGGGATCATGACGAGTTTTAGGTAAATTGCTTTTTTCTGTAGCTGATCTTTGCCTTTGTCTTAACAATCATTTAAAATGTCTCACATTTTATTTCCTGACTCTGAATATCAGTTAACAATACAACATTACATCTGAAACATGAATCAAACAAAAAGTCTAACAGAGCTGTAAAGAATAACAAACCGGACTCTCTTTGTTACTTTCCAGAGAACATCTAAATTCCCATCTCTGAGTAAACAGTTAACACAAAATTAAATATCCATGTGTATATATCTATATATGTATATCTTGTTGACTATAGATTATCCAATTACAAAATATTACATAATATTAATACCAACCCAATTGATTATGTTTGTATAAACCTAAAGGGGACTATTGCTACAGAAGTTTTTAATTTGGAGAACACCAACTTCATATGATATAGCCTTAAGCTTTATATTTTAAAAGGCTCTTTACATGAAGAGCACGAATACAAGTCATATACAAAAACCAGTCTGCATAAGAATCACATTTACTGAGATGTCCTTATTAACTAAGTATACTATGTTTAAAGAATAAAACTATATTTTAATTTACATTACAACTTATGAAAGACAAGTTCTTTGATGTATACATAACAGTTGTTTATTTAACCAATTACAAAACAATTATTTAAAAGAGTTAAGTGGAAACACATTCTAACACCTTTTAGACTTAGTTTCCATAAGAAATCCTAAGAAGTGCAAGAAATTATCTCGATAGATAAGATCAGAACACTATCTTAAGGAGTTCTTGTTTCTACAGATAGAAAATTTTCATAAGGTTCACTTTAGAAAAATAATACTTCAATAACTTTGTGGTGAATAAAGCCACTTTACACCAGTTTTTTGGGATTTACCTTCCACAAATTTTTTGCAACTTACTAACACATCCTACAATTTGTTTGAATCCTTAGCATTGTCCTCTCCTTCATCTTGGTCTTTAGCAAAACAGCGCTATTTTAAAATTCCTTCTAATTTTCCATGCTAAAATGTACTTCCAGAACTATAATTTTCTTATGTGTCTTCTCCAGTGTCAGATCCTTTCTTACATTTGCTTTCTGAAATAATCCTTATAAAATTTCTGAAATTAAACTAATTATTCCTTTATAATAAGGTGAAACACTTTGTTTCACGGTACTAAAATGCAGCTGGAACTCCTTGCATTTACAATAACACCTGTTAGAAGTTGAACTCTTAGTAACCTTGCTTTCAGTGAAGACCCAGAAACAAGCATTCTTAAACTGTTTTCATCTTGAGCAACAACTTCTGAAAACACATTCATGAAGATTAATCCCTTTATGCTAAATCTCATTTAAACACTTTCAACTTAGGGTACCCATGACAACGGTTTTATCAGACACATCTAGGGAACACTTTAAGTCAGTTTTTCCTGCCAAAGGAAAATCTTTAAAAGCAAAGGACATTGTGTTTTAAATACTTTATAGATATCAATGTTCTCTTTGTTGGATGGCTATCTAGAAGACCTGTGCATTAGGAATCTTAAAGACATCTTTACTCATTTCTAATAAACCAAGAGAATTCATGTGAAATAAAAGGCATTAGAATTACTTACTTTTATTAAAAAACAAAGCATGAGTGCTCATTTACGTGAACGGTAATTTGGTTGCATATAAATATACACACAACTACAAATGGACGCACAGCATAAAACACATGGAGGTGCACAGCTGCACATACAAACGGAAACAATTTTTTGTATCTTTTCATCAGGTTTTAAATCCCTACAGGTAGGAGGCAAAAGAAATATCAGATTTAACCCATGAGAAATTAGAGCATGTCACAGATATTGACTGTATGGGTCAGATGGGGGAAAGGCCCGTACTTTCCATTTTTCTTCCCTGTCCCTAGGTCAAGAATTTTTCCTGGAGACTTCTTGTACACCCCAAATTCCCTGTATGCACAATGAGTCCAAATACAAGAGTGTTCTATTCTCTGCTTTCTTTCTCTCTTTTGACCTGTAATAACTTTCAATATTTGAACATCCGTCCCAGAGGTCTATCTGGGGGCATTTGGGTGTCTTCTCCCCTGTTGGCATCCTCATTCTCTAGACTAGAGTATTTTTGTTTAGAAGCTGAACCCCCCTTTCTGGAGATTTCTTGCACTCATGTCTAGGTCACGGTCACACAATCTCTGGGATGTCCTGACCACCAAGACAGCACTTCTCTATGAAGAACAGATTTTCCCACCTTGATCTATGCATTAAGTTACCTGGAGGTACCTGCTTCCTTGTTCACTAGGGCCCTTTACCTGCATTGTGCGTCTATTTTTGCTTTGGGGTCCAATTGGGCTCAGAAATTGCAGGTCTCCTCCCACACTCTACGACCACTGCAGCAAGGCATCATATATGTCTCTGGGGAGGGAATTCCCTCAACCTCCTGGGGGATATGTGCTTGCAAATATTGGATACCAGTATTGTTAGAAATAATAAGAAGGGGAAGGAAGACATGACCTTTGAGAGTGGCAGGGAGGTTACAGTCATGCTGAACAGGTGGTGCCTGGTACTCGCTGTCCCAGGAGCTCCTTAAGGACTTTGCCATACTCTGGGTGAGCCAGGTGCACACCATAGCACAGAACGGGATGGGCTCCAGGTGTTCCAGGACTGCAACCCACCATGTACACTGTGAGCACTCAGATGAGGCCTTGGGTTGCATCAGGCTCCATGTGCACCAGGGAAGGGCAAGTTCTCCTTCTACAATTAGGTGACTTAGTAGGGCCTGGAGGATCTGTACTTCGAGTACTGTTGCCAGCACTTGCTCGATTACCACATGTCCAACACATTCATAGATCTGCACATTTGTGTTTTTTGTACTTTTCTATATGTAGGTTATCATCAAATTATTCCTAAAATCAAGGAAATAAAAATGTTTACACATCATCGTAATTGGAATTAGCAATGTATGTATATGTAGACATTAGCCTATTACACCACAGTTACAGAATATGCATTTTTGTTGAGGAATTCACCTACATGCCAGGTTATTACTGATAATTGTAACAACTTACCCTTCTCCTCCTAATTGTTTCTGGCACTGCATCCTTTGTACATTTTTGTATATGCTTTGTTCCTTTGTTCCTATAATATTGTTCATATTTGTGGTTGTTAATTTTGTAATCAGGTTTCTTGTTTCCATTCGTCTGACACTGTACCATTGAGTTATTAAAGTTCATATGGTTAAAATTATTTTGTTAACATTCATTAATCATACATATCGATGGGGTCCAGTGTGACATTATCATAGATATATGCAGCATTCACTGATCAAATCCATGGTTTGTAATCTACCCACCACTCCTTCTCAGTCTCTTTTTATTTCAATTTCACATTCAGATTGACCTTTGGCTTTTTTCACTATCACCGTCGTAGGAGAGAGGACATGCAGCAATTGTCTTTCTGTGTCTGACATAATTCACTTAAGAAATTCCTGCAATTACAGTCATTTTACTTCACATGACAGGACCCCGTTCTCATTTATGCCCCCATTAAATTCCAGGGTGTGTGAAACTCCATGCTTTCTCCACTGAGTAGTTACCAACAATGCCCAGACTGCTCAGGGAGAGCTGCCCCTGTCTTCCAAGAGGAGCCCCTTGCATGTGGAGGTGATTATGGCTGGGAAATATTTCTCCAGAGCAATGGAGAATTGACAGATGAAGGTCAGAGGGAACAGAGCAGGGAAAAGAAGGTCCCACTGTTCCCTGGGCCTTGATTTTAGCAGGTCAGAAGTGGCCTGGGTGTTCCAGCACTGAGTCTCTGTCTTGAGAAAAGTGGTCTGCTGGCTCTTAGGATACTAGAAAGATACAACCAATGCTCAAGAATGAGAATGTAAAAATTGTTTTCAGCTTAACATGAATTCAGCATTAAAAAAAAATTAGCCAAGGATCTGTTGAATTCAGAATAGAATAAGAGAACACAGGCAGTTTTAAGATAGCATATATTTAAACAATGGCATCGTAAGTAGTATTTAAAGCACCATTGCATGCTAGGGGAGCAGTTTCGGACCATTTTCCCCTTCACAGAGTCTGCCTGGTCCCCACATTTCAGAAAAAGTATCCTTGCCAATTTTTCTGGACAGTGTGTGCTCTCTTGTGAGCCCAATAGTGGGCCACCACATAAAGAGGATTTTCCAATGAAGTTGAGGATGAGGCCATTGTATGTTCATTTTAACTAAATAACTACAGTGTTTCTGTGAATGTAAGTGCACCTGTGTATTTTGTGGTTTTCTGGCATTGGAATCCCCAGGAGATGGTCTTGTAACCATCCACAGGACTTCCCACTCCAGCATTCAGAAGCAGTTCATCTGTGCTGTTAGCTGAGCATGTGAATTTCTAACAAGTGTCCAGGAGATGGTGATTATCTTCCTTAGAGAGCCAAGGGGAGACAGGAGTGAGATCAAGTGAGTCTCTGGCCAACTTGCTCTGGAATTCCAGGTAAGCTCCTTGCTCTATCTGGCCTCCATACTCCCCACTGCCAGAATGAAAAGTTTGGACACATTGAAGGCCTTATCCCAGAGCAAGGATCATGCATGAGTCCTGGTATGCCACAAGGCATCTAGACCTTGGTGTTTCCTCTGTGAAACCTCAAATAAATCCAGGAAGCATCCAGGGCAACCACAGTGGCAGGCTTCACTCCCTGCTTTGGGGATGCAAAGTGGCAGCAAAAGAAAGGGAGAATCCCAATTTCCTCTTCCATCACTACCTGGGTGAGCTTGAGCAAAGGACTTCTTTCCAAGCTCATTCTGGTGTGGAAGGGTCACTGTAAAGACAGAAGCATGGTTGTTCCCCTAGGAGTATTAGCATGGGGAGTTGGGTGAAGCACAAGTGCTGGGGGGAGGGGTCCTGTGGAAGCCAAGCCAGGAGCATTGGGCAGCATGGTGTTTGCAGAGCAAGTGGTTCCCAGAGAATGGGTGGAGCCTAGCAGGACTGAGTGGAGTGCAAGGCATAGGAGCAGTGGGCAGGGTGGGACCAGGGGAAGCACATGAATGGTGGGCCCTGACCAGTGCTCCTCTGGATAAGTCAGCACAGGACTGATGAGTCACGCAGGTGAGCGTTGGTGTGGTGGGTGAGTTCTCAGAGGGTGAAGGGCAATGCCAGAGGTACGTATGTCGGAAATTCTGTCAGAAGTCGCTGTGGACCAGGCAGGGAGCAGGGATTTTGTGTAGAGAATCAGAACTAATAAACTGCAGGTGTTCTCGCAAACAAGACACCTTGTGGTCCTTGGTGGGATCTGCCTGCAAACAGGATTTTCTGCCAAGAGAGAAATCAGGAGCTTTGACTTCAGATGTTCTTGCATGCAAGATACTTTGTGGTCCTTGGTGGGAACTGCCTGCAAACAGGATTTTCTACCAAGAGAAAATTATTAAGTTTTGTCTACAAATGTTCTAGCAAACAAGACATTTGTGGTCCATGGTGGGAATTGCCCACAAATGGGGTTTTCTGTCATGAGGTTAAATATAGAGAAAGAACATTGCTTGCAAACAAGAATGTTCCTCTGATCCTGAGAAAGGATAGGTTTCGATTTGTTTCAATCTATGTTAGATAAAGGTGCAGTTCAAGGAGTGGTTATCTGGCTGTTGTGCTTCTGCCCTAGCCATTGCTGTTGGCAATTTGCCTTTTCTTGCCTGGGAATTCATTGCTGTTGACTTTTTGCCTTCTTTGTCTGTAGGGATATAAAAGGCTAAAATCATATGTAACAGGGGAGAATAAAGGATGATTATTGCATGCTGACCTGTGTGGAAAACTTCTTCATTTTCCTGGATCGGTTCCCAACAATTTTGGGCTCCTCCAACCCAACATTTTACCTCAGTTTCTGTTCCACTAGGGTTTGTTTCCACACTTACCCAAGGAGGCCATGGCAGGAGGCTGAGGATGCCAGGTGCAGCCATCCTGAGTCCCTCCCTCTCATGGATGCTATGGTGGGGTTTCTGGGAGGGGACCTGGGGAATGCTGACTTAGAGACTTTGCTTTGGGGGAGTAACTACTGTCCAAGTGTGTTCACACAGACTTTCCCATGGGGCCTGCTGTGTAGATGGTGAGACCTGGAGGTCCAGAGAGGGTAGGTGTGTGGTGTGGCTGTCACTCAGTGTATCCTGGTCCAGTTTATTGACCCATGAGGGTAGCGGAGGGGCTTCCTGGCATCTGGGAAGTGGGAGAAGCATGAATGGGAAGGTGTCTTTGACCCTTGCTTGGGGCAACCTTGGGACTCAAGGAATCTGAAAAGCAGCACAGAGAGACACTTGCCTCTCAGGCTAGTGTGAGACCCGGTCCAGCTTTATGATTCTCTGAAAGATAGTTGAACAGTGGATGGGTTGGGACCATGGTTTTGACAGTGTTATCATGAAGACTTTTATGTGGAAAAATATTATCTTTTTAAAAGAAGTAAACACTACTATGTACTGGGATCTCTTCCAGACAGTCAGGACAGCTAAAAGCAAGTCAGCCCGGAAACCCTGCATCCCCTGGGGAAGGGTGCTGCTGTTCCATTGGTCTGGTCCAATAACCCAGGCATGGCACAGGTGTTAGATCCTAGGAGGTACCAGAAGGTACAGGCACTAAAAGTGCTGACTCCTTTAGACACCTGGTCTAGTGGTAAAGTCTAAGGGGATGTTTCCACTGCTGAATGATGCTAAGGCACACTTCTCTTCATGTCACTTAGCTTAACTAGGACCCATTCATTCTTGTGAGATAAAGGCCTATTTTTAATGGAACTCAATGAATTTTATGCATGGAAATAATTTTCCTCCTAGTAAAGGGAGTATTATTACACTATCTTCCCATGGTGTTTTAGGTCCATCATCTATCTACTTGGAGAGTAAAACCTACAATTAGATTCCCAAGTGAAATAAGGACCTGAATTCAACCATGGCCCCTTCCTACAACTGCCAGTACTGTGATACTTCAGGAATCCTTGACAATGTTGGGGGAAGTTCCTTGCCTTTGCTGGACTCTGATTTTCATAAGTCAAGAAATAGAATTCAAACATAGGACTCCAACCTGGAAGAGAATTATTCATTTTCTACCAAAGCTAATGCTATATAAAAATCAACTATTCTGTATTCTGCTCTGGTTTCTCAGACAAGTTTTGTTTATTTCAATTGATGAGCCTGGGTATTCTTTTTAATTATAGAAGGGATCATAAAAAGAAATTGCATCCAAAATCAACATAGTGAATATCATCTGGTCTCTGCTAGCAGGGCCCCAAGAACATACCACACTTCATAGATGAGTTTTCTACAAATACAACCTATTAGTGTGGGGGAAATATCAGAACGATAAACACATGTTAAAATATGATTTCCTTCCTTTCATGAAATAACCATGAACTCTACATCCTTAAAGACTTTTTAGTGCACAGTGTTGGATTGTTAAGCATAAGCACAATGTTACACAGCAAAGCTCAGATAAAACTAAAATTTTATACCCATTTAAGGGCAATGACCTTTTACCACTTACCTGAGAAAATCAACATGTCACTCTATTTCCATGAATTTTTCTATTTAGATGCACTATTTAAATGGAACAATGCAGCCTCTGTTTTTCTGCTGTTTTTACCATGATGCCCTCCCGATTCATCCATGTTGTGGTAAATGGCAGCATTTCCCCCTCTTAAAAGGCTCCATAAGATATCACAGTTTCTTAAACCCTCCATCTGTCTGCAGCATCAGGTACTTTCCCATCTTGGCTGCTGTGAGTAAGGCTGCCACCAACACGGGAGCACCAACGTCTCCTAGCAATGCTGATTTCTACTCACAAGCATACTTTCTTGAGGGCGTGCCTAGAAAACATGGGATCTCTAACTCTTGTTCTTGGAGCAACACCCATCCTGATTTCAGTGCTGTGAAGAATGAACCAGCTGATGCTCCCAACAGTGCATATCATCATCAGTAATGTTTTATTTCTTTTCGCATCACACCCATCCTGACTGCTGTGACAGGACATCTCATGGTGTCAAAACACACATATGTGTTTCTCCTTGGATGGGATATATTTTCAAGTCTTGTGCTATTTTTAATAAGGTGATTTTTATTAAATACTAGACTTTTAATAAATGTTGAAAATTTACCTCTTGCCTGATACGTGATTTGAAAATGTATCCTCCATCCTCTAGGTGTTCTGTTAATAGCTGATTGTTTTCCCTTCTGTATGTAAGTGATTTAGTTTCACGTCATCCCATTTGGGTGTCACTGACTTTTTGTCTGACTTTTTCTTTCATTTTTGCCATATTTCAGAAATCATTTTCTATTCCAATGTCGTGAAGGTTTTCAAATGTTTTCTTTTAGCTGATTTGGAGATTCAGGTCTCACATGTAAATCCTCAATCCATCTTGAGTTTGATATTTGTGTGTGACTGTAGGATAAGGGTCTAGTTTCATTATTATGTACTGTGATTATATGTTGAAGAGACTCCCCCAACTACAGTGGCTATATGTGGCAGTGCTTTGAAAGATGTCTTTATAACATTGTGTGTGGACCTATATCTGGCCACACAGTTATGTTTCACTATTTTATGTGTTTTCTGTTATACCAGTACCAAATATTTTGTGTTTGTGTTTGTGTGTATGTATTTGAAGTGTTGATGATGAAACCCAAGGCCTGGTCATACTACAAGCACTACATCTGCAGGATCCATGCTCAGCTGTAACAAAGTATTTTATGGATTATAGCTTTATAATTTATTTTAAAATCAGAGTGTAGTTCCAATAGCTTTGTTGTTTATCAAGATTGCTTTAGCTCTTCAGGGTGTTTTATGGTTACATATGGATTTTAGCTTTCTTATTTCTTATTTTTGCAAAATATATCACTGGTATTTGGATAGGGATTCCGTCTGACCTGTACATAACTTGGATTGCATGGACATTCTAATATTGATTCTTCACATCCATGAACATGATATTTATTTCCTCTTAGTCATGTCGACTTTAATTTTTTTCATCATTAAGTTTTCAGGGTTTAAGTCTTTCCCTTCCCAAGTTAAGTTTATTCCTCAGTATTTTGCTCTTTATACTGGTACTTTTGTGGGGATGCTTTTCTGAATTTTCTTTTCACATATTTCGTGGCATTTGGATAGAACCAAAACAGAATTCTTGAGATGTTGAGTTTGCATTCTGCTGGATTCATGTAATAATCCTAAAAAGATTTTATTGTGGAATCATTAGTGTTTGTACATATCTAAGCATGTCATCCACAAAGTTAATGTTACTTCTTTTGTCCAATTTCTATGTCTTATTCTTTTCTTGCCTTATCTCTCTAACAAGAACTTCCAATTCTGTATTCACCAGAAGTGATGAGGGTGGGCATGCTTGCCTCATTCCTGATCATGCACAAAATCATTTCAATTTTTCTCCACTGAATATTCTGTTGAGTGTGTGTGTTTTCAACATCTGGCCTTTCTCAAGTTTGAATTAATCTCTTTTCTACCTTGTTTGTTGAGATTTTTTTCTCATGGAAGAGTTTTCCATTCTGTTACACTTCCATTGCATCGCTTGGGATGGTTATGTATTTTGTGTTCTTCATGTACTTGGTGTTGAGTGTCACTATAATTCATGTGCACAAGTCAAACCATTGTGTATCTCATGGATAAATCTCACGCCTTAATTGGACATCTTGAATTCAATATTCTCCTATTTTTCTTAAGTGTTTTCCATCTATGCTCATCAGGGGAATTGGTCTGTAGGATGCATTGCTTGTTTTATGTTTCTTGGGGTTGGTGTATGAGTATGTTGACTTTATATTACAAATTTGAAAATGTTTCTTCTTCCATTGGAGGAGATTATTATGACTTGGTGTTAATTTTTTAATAATTTTGGAGATTTCCATCATGAAGTGTTTTGGCCCTGGACACTTTTTTGTGTGGGCATTGTGGGTGTTTTGTTCAATCATTCAATCATTATTGTTAAGTCAAGTGTTTCTTTCTTTCCATTTCTCAGTATTGTGAGGTTCTATGTATCTAGGGATCTATCTGTTTCTACGTGATTACGGTCAGTTGTTGGGTAATGGTTCACAGCCCTGCTCTATGGTTCCTGGTTTCTTTGTCTTCCGTTTTGTTGTCTTAGTCATTCTACACAGAAGACTGTCAATTCTGCTTGCCTTATCAATGAACATGCTTGTTTGGTTGATTTTTAATACCGATTAAAGTGTTTTTCACTTATTTCTCCTCTGACCTTCATTATTGCTCTTGTTCTGGTGATTTGGGGTTTCATGTGATATAGGTTCTTTTTTCATTAAATGGTCAAGTTAGGTAGTTTATTTGCAAATGTTTCTTTTTGTACCATGGAAATGTATGGTCCTACAACTCTTCAAACTCCTCTTGGTATGTCCCTAAAAATCTAGTATGTCATGCTTTGATTCTTGTTTTTCTCAAGAAATAGTCTAATTTCAATTTTGAGTTGTTCTTTGCATTACTGTTTAAAAGGGGTTGGTTAGATCTTCTTCTGTGATGTCTGTTCATTTCCTTGGTCCATTTACTGATTGGGTTATTAGTATTCTTGATGTAAAGATTTCAGAGCACTTTCATGATTGCTTACTCTATTTCTATGAGGTCTGTGATTCGGATTTTAATTGGAATTTCATTGAATTTGCATAGCTCTATTGGTAATATGGCCATTTTTACTATATTAATTTTGCCTATCCAAGAACATGAGAGATATTTCCATCTTCTCAGATTTTATTTAATTTCTTTCTCTAGTGTTCTGTAATTCTCACTGTAAAGATCTTTCACCTCTTTTGTTATATTGATTCCCAAGTGTCTTATTTTTTTCAAGCTACTGTGTCTGAGGTAGTTTTCCTAATTTCTCTCTCAGAGGATGCATCACTTACAAATAAAAATGCATTAGATTTATGAGCATTAATTTTACATCTTGCTACTCTACTGAATTCATTTATAAGTTCCAGAAGTTTTCTGGTGGAATTTTTAGGGTCTTCTAAATAGAGAATCATGTCATCTGCAAATAGGGATAGTTTGAGCTCTTCTTTTCCTATTCATATTCCTCAATTTCTTTGGTCTATCTAATTGCTCTGGATAGAATTTCAAGGATGATGTTGAAGAGAAGTGGAGAAAGAGGGCATCCCTGCCTTGTTCCAGTTCTCAGGGGGAATGCTTTCAATTTTTCTCAACTTAGAATGATGTTAGCTGTGGGCTTAGCATAGATAGCCTTTAGAATGTTAAGGAATGTCCCCACTATCCCTATTTTTCCAGTGTTTTGAGCATGAAGGGGTGCTGTATTTTATCAAATACTTTTTTGCATCTATTGAAATAATCATGTGGTTCTTGACCCTAAATCTGTTGATGTGGTGAATTACATTTACTGATTTCCCGATGTTGAACCACCCTTGCATCTCTGGGACAAAACCCACTTGATGATGGTGCACTATTTTTTAATATGCTTTTGTATGCGATTTGCTAAAATTTTGTTAAGAATTTTTGCATCTATATTCATTAGAGATATTGGCCTGAAATTTTCTTTCCTTGAGGTGCCCTTCTCTGGTTTTGGTATCAGGGTGATACTAGCTTCCTAGAACGAGTTTGGAAGGGTTCCGTCCTCCTCTATTTAATGAAATACTTTGGGGAGTATTGGAAAGAGCTCTTCCTTGAACGTCTTGTAGAACTCGATGGTGAATCCATCTGGTCCTGGACTTTTGTTTGTTGGTAGGTTTTTGATGACTTCTTCTATTTCATTGCTTCAAATTGATCTATTTACATTGAGTATGTCCTCCAGATTCAGTTTGGGTAGTACATATGACTCTAGGAACCTGTTGATGCTTTTGAAATTTTCTATTTTGTTGTAGTATAAATTTTCAAAATAGCTTCTAATTATGTTTGTATTTCAATAGTGTCTGTTGTGATATTTCCATTTCCATCATGAGTTTTAGTAATATGGATTTTCTCTCTCCTTCTCTTCATTAGTATGGCTAAGGGTTTATCAATTTTATTCATTTTTTCAATGAACCAACTTTTTGTTTTGTCAATTTTTTGACCTGTTTCTTTTGTTTCAATTTCATTGCTTTCTGCTCTGATTGTAATTATTTCCTGACTTCTACTACTTTTGGTGATGAACTGTTTCTCTTTTTTCGGGCTTTGAGCTGTAATGTGAGGTCATTAATTTGTTGACTTTTCATTCTTTAATTGAATGCATTCCATGCAAAGTATTTTTCTCTTAGCACTGCTTTCATAGTATCCCAGAGATTTTGATATCTTGTATCTTTGTTCTCATTGACCTCTAAAAATATTTTTTATTTCCCCCCTAATGTCTTCTGTTATCCATGCATCATTCAATAGCATATTATTTAATCTCCTGGTGTTGGAGTAGTTTCTGTTTTTAACTTTATCATTGATTCCTGATTTCATTCCATTATGATCTGATAGAACACAATGTAGTTTCTCCATGTATTGATATTTTCTAAGAGTAGCTTTGTGTCATAACATATGGTCTATTTTAGAGAAGGGTCCATGAGCTGCTGAGAAAAAAGTGTATTCACGTTTGGATGGATGAAGTATTCTATATATGTCTGTTAAGTCTAAATTAGCGATTGAGTCATTTAGTTCTATGGTTTCTTTGTTCAATTTTTGCTTAGAAGATCTGTCCAATGGTGAGAGAGGAGTGTTAAAGTCCCCCAGTGTCATTGTGTTTTGGTCTCTTTGGTTCCTGGAATTGAGAAGGATCTGATTGACGTACATGGCTGTGCCATTGTTTGCTGCACAAATATTTATGATTGTTATGTCTTGCTGATTTATGCTTCCCTTAAGCAGTATGAAATGTCCATCCTATCCTTTCTAACTTTGGCTTGATTGCTGCTTTATCTGAAATGAGGATGGAAACCCCTGCTTTTATACTAAGTCCATGTACATGGTATGTTTTTTCCCAACCTTTCATCTTTAGTCTGTGGACATGTTTTTCTATGAGATGAGTCTCTTTAAGACAGCATATTGTTGGGTCTTTCTTTTTAACCCAATCTGTCAGTCTATGACTTTTGATTGATGAGTTTAGGCCATTTACAATTAGGGTTATTTTTGAGATATGACATGCATTCCCGGTCATTTTGACTTATTTTTGGATTTTAATCTAACTTGTTTTTTTTCCTTTAATTGACTGTTTGTTTAGGGTAATTCCTCCCTGTGCTGACTTATGTTGTTGTTTCTCATTTCTTCTTCTTTGACTATTTTGCTGAGGATTTTCTGTAGGGCAGCCTTTCTATTTGTGAATTGTTTTAGCTTCTGCTTATCATGAAATGATTTTATTTCATCTTCAAATCTGAAGGTAAGTTTTGCTGGGTATAAGATTCTTGGTTGGCATCCATTTTCTTTCAGTGCTGGAATATGTTGTTCCAGGCCCTTCTTGCTTTTAGCTTCTGGGCTGAGAAATCTGCTGATGTTTGTATTGGTTTCCCCCTATATGTGATCTTATATTTTTCTCTTGCAGCCTTTAAAATTCTATCTTTTTTTGTATGTTAGTTATTTCATTATAATTTGCCTGGGTGCGGATCTGTTGTGATTTTGTGCATTTGGTGTCCCATAAACCTCTTGAATTTGATTTTCCATTTCATTCATCATATTTCAAAAATTTTCTGGCATTATTTCATTGAACATCTTATTCATTCCTTTGGATTGTGTCTCTGTGCCTTCCTCAATCACAATAATTCTTAAATCTGGTCTTTTCATGATGTCCCATAACTCTTGGAGATTCTGTTCATGATTCCTTACCATCTTCTCTGTCTGGTTGAGTTTGTTTTCAAGATTAATTGTTTGTCTTCATTGTCTGAAGTTCTGTCTTCCAAGTGATTTAGCCTGTTGGTTAAGTTTTCTATTGAGTTTTTAATTTTGTTTATTTTGTCCTTCATTTCAAGGATTTCCACTTTTTTTCAGAATCTCTATATCTTTATTGAAGCTTCCTGCAGTTGCTCTTTTAGCATTGCCTGCATTTGCTCTCTTGACTCCTCATTTGCTTCTTGGATCATTTTAATTATGTACAACTCCCTTTCTGATAATGCTTCTGCCATGTTATCATTGGGTTCTTTTGGTATAGTATCTGGATTTGTGTGGGACCTTTTCTTCCCATTTTTTCTCATTTTGCTAGTGTATCTTCCCCTTTAGAAGTGTGAATCCTAGGTATTGCAGTTTCCGCTTAAAGAGTTATAGGGTCCCTACCTATTTTCAATACCTCCCTTTGAATTGAGAAATCAATATTTGTAGCACACCATATAAACAATATGTGTCCTTAATCTAAATAGTCCCTATTAAGATATTAATAGTGCTGTCTTAGTAAACAGAGATGAGTTCACATTATTATATACAGCATAACCAGTAAGTTTGCAATAAGGACTGAAATTTCTAATGTTGGGCAGGGAGAATGAGGAGGAGTATAGGACATAACCCTATTGAGATAAGAAGTGAGTCTATAGATACCCTATGCGATATGAATAGTGGAAGTTGAATTAAAAGAAATAGGTTGTTAGCATGAGAAAAAAGAGATTTTCCAAGGAAATGGATATATAGGAGGAAGATAGAGTGATAAGAATATTAATAAAAGAAAAAGGTATGAATATATTGGGTATATTAGGAATAATCATAGTAATACAACTAATTTAAAATGTTCTGCAATAAAAATATACTGTACAGTTCAAACCTATTATTTTCAATGGCCTGATGTTTGAGAGGTGCTTGATCAAATGGTGACCCAAGAAGGGGTCATTCCAGATTGGGAATGATCAGTACTTCTGGGCAGAGGCATCTGGCATTGATAGATGATCTGTCGCAGCACAGGTGCTAGACTCTGGGCCATGGTGTGGGCCTGGGCACTAGACTAAGTTGGGGAAGGGGCGCAGACCTGTGCTCAGTGATGGGAACACTGGTCTTGATGGCCCAGGCAGGCCTGAGCTCTGCGCTGGGGACTCAGGCAGTCGCAGGTGGGTGCTCTCTCCCAGAGACGCTGACATACGGCACTGACCATTTCTTACTCATGGAATATTTTGCTGAGAATGTTCTGTAGTGCTGACTTTCTATTTGAAAATTCTTTCAGCTTTTGTTTACCATGGAAGGATTTTATTTCATCTTCAAATCTGAAGGTAAGTTTTGCTGGGTATAAGATACTTTGTTGGCATTCATTTCCTTTCAGAGCTTGAAATATATTGTTCCAGGCCCTTCTTGCTTTTAGGGTCTGAGTTGAGAAAACTGCTGATAACTGTATTGGTTTCCCCCTGAATGTAATCTGTTTTATTTCTCTCACAACCTTGAAATTCTATCTTTATTTTCTATGTTAGATACTTTCATTATAATGTGCCTTGGTG
>JAJEJO010003490.1:0-73232 GCA_020662805.1 Glaucomys volans
TTTTTAAAAATCCAGCTTTAAAAGAGACCCACTTAAAAGCATGAGAACTCTGAAAAGTCAAAAGCAAAAGATGGAAAAAAGAATTACCAGGTAAGTTCTGAGTGTCTTTCTCTTATTTGGGAAGGAATAGGTATTTAAATTCAATTTCATACATTGTTGGATCTAAGGCCTCTCTGTCCTGTCCCCTATTGTTTATTAAAACTGAAGCTCTACCTGGTGTGGTGGCACATGCCTGTAATCCCAGTGGCTTCTGAGACTGAGGCAGGAGGATTACAAGTTCAAAGCCAGCCTCAGCATCTTAGCAAGGTCCTAAGCAATTTAGTGAGACCCTGTCTCCAAATAAAATATACAAAGGGCTGGGGATGCGCCTCAGTAGTTAAGCGCTTCTGGGTTCAATTCCTGGTACTCTCCCTTAAATAATGGTAACAATAAATAAATAAAATAAAACCCAAGCCCCAATATTACAGAAATTTACCCCTCAGGGAAGCCTTTTTTTTTCCCCCTGCCCCTGGAAATTTTCTTCATTGTGGGGTCAACCATGTATCTAAAGGCAATTTGCCATGTTTTATTTTATTTTATTTTATTTTATTTTATTTTATTTTATTTTATTTTATTTTATTTTATTTTATTTTATTTTTGCGGTGCTGGGGATTGAATCCAGGGCCTTGTGCTTGTGAGGCAAGCACTGTACCAATTGAGCTATATCCCCAGCCTGCCATGTTTTATTTTATCTATCATGTTTCAGGCATTTGTAGGGATATTTTTCTCCTGTTTACTTCCAGTTGTTTATTCTGCTGTGTATTGTCTACACCATTTGTTGCTTTTTAAAAAAACTCCTTTTGCTGAGGATCAACTCAGATTGTTGCGTCTGAGAGTTTTTAAAGAACTCATTCTTCTGAGGGTACCACTAGAAATCTAGTGATTGCCTGTGGGTGGTAGGTTATGGATTATTTCTTATATTTATGCATTTTCATATTTCTACTACAGAGCACATATTTCATAACTTTATCTTTTAATAAAATTGTCCTTAGGATCCTTCAAGTAATAGTCCTTCTTTTCCATTTGTTGCAGGTGGTGCGGTTGTGTCAAAACCCAAAGCTGGCGCTAAAGAATAGCCCACCTTATATCTTAGACCTGCTTCCAGATACCTACCAACATCTCCGTACTATCTTGTCAAGATATGAGGGGAAGATGGAGACACTTGGAGAAAATGAGTATTTTAGGGTGTTCATGGAGAATTTGATGAAGAAAACTAAGCAGACCATAAGCCTCTTCAAGGAGGGGAAAGAAAGAATGTATGAGGAGAATTCTCAGCCTAGGTAATGGAGAAATACTACACAAATATTATTTCAGGTCTGTGACTGCCTGAATGGATAACACATAGAAGTAGTCGAGTTTGTTTGAATTTTATATTAACTGGAATGAAAGATGACATTAGATTTTAAGGTGCTTTATGTAAAGGTTCTCTTGGAGGACATTGCACCATCCTTAGGTCTGATAGACTTGGTTTCCTCTGAAAAAACCATTGGCTTAAAGTCATGAAAATGGTTGCAGACAGTAGACCTTTGGAGACCCTGCAGATCATGAAAGTTAATTGTGTGTGTTGGAAATAAATTTTAACTCATCTAGAACAAATAACAAAATGTAAATTTCACTAGGATTTTTCAGGGAGTAATTTATTCTTGAGGAACTCTAATTGGGAGGAATAGCAATTTTCAAAAGCATTAAGTTACTATGCATGGCTCTAGCAGTAATATACTAAGTGGTATCTTTGTAGTTTACTATGCCTTTGTCTCTGTTGGCTTCAATTGTGGCAATTTAGTCCCACTTAAAGGTTTCTCCATATTGTTACTCATATTACCTTTACTGCAACTAATTACTCAGGTTTAGTTCAAATATCAGTCTTTTCTTCTTGAAAAGATTTCTGGTGACTAAATTCACTCTGTAGGAACCTTTATAACTCCTGGTTTACTTGCAAATGAACTTTATTATTAAAGATAAAGGGCTGGGGATGTAGCTCATTGTCTAGCATGTGTGAGGCCCTGGGCTTGTTTGGGGGGTTGGGGGAAAAAGAGAAAAAGAAAGAAATCTTGACCTTATGGACCTCTCAGCTAACTAGTCATTTCATATTACAGATTTCTTTTATAGGACTGGGTACTGAAGCATTTGAGAGTGCTTCTCTGCCGTTCTTGCCCCTGTTCTAGGGATAGAACCCAGGGCCTGGTACATGCTAGGCAAGCACTGAGCTATATACTCAGCCCTTTTTATTTTATTTTAAGACAGCATCCCACTAAGTTGCCCAGGACAGCTTCATACTGGTGATCTTCCTGCCTCAGCCTCATGAGTGGCTGGGATTTCAGATGTGTGCCAACAAGCCTGGCAAGAGTTATTTAAAAAATAATCCCAATAATAAGCAAATCTTCATTAGCTAACAAAACTTTAAAAATATACCAGCTACTGTGAACTGTATTGTGTCTAACTCTAGGAAGTGAAAGAGTTAAGCATTCAAATATGATGTTAATGTAACATCTAGATATGGTATAATCTAAAATATAATATGATTCAATAGAAATACCTACAGGATGCTGCAAGAACACAGTTTTGCCTGGTGGCATTAGAGAAAGTAGCATAAAGGAAATGTTATTTGAACTAGATTTTGAAGGATTTGTAGGAATTTTCTGCAGCAAAGTCAAGAGAAGATCTTTAGCATAGTGGTATAAAAATACAGACTGTAGTTTAAGGAACATGAGAAGTCTGGTTTGGCTAGCATTGTGGTAGCTAGATAAATGGAAATATAGTTGGAGCCCTACTGGACTTACATACTTTCTCTCCTGTAGGTGTGTATGTTGAGGGGAAGGATAACTGGGAATTGAACCCAGGGCTGCCCTGCCACTAAACTATATCCCCATCGCTTTTTTTTTAAATTTTTTAATTTGGAGACAAGTTCTCTCTAAGTTGCCCAGATCTCCCTCCATCTTGCAATCCTCCTGCCTCAGCCTGCGAACTTGCTGGGATTACAGGCATGCACCACTGTACCCAGCCCTTTTATTAATTTAGAGACAGGATCTTGCTAAATTGCTGAGGCTTGCCTTGAACTTGTGATTTTTCTTCTTCAGCCTCCCAAGTCATGGAATTAGAGGAATGCCTCACTAAGCCTTGCTTACTAAGCCTGACTTTTTTTTTAAATCTCCTGGTAAGGGAAAATTTATGAGCTTTAGTATCTGATATTTTTGATCTATGTTTTGGCTTCTTAGAAGCGTTTCTATTTTTTTTTAATGTAGATATAATTCACATAATGTAAAATTCACTCTTAAAGTATACAATCCAGTTGAAGTATACAATCCAGTGATTTTTATTTTATTCAGTCATGCAACCATTATCACTCTTAATTCCAGATTATTTTAATCACCACAAAAAGAAACCCATCAGCAGTCACTCCTTACTTTCTCTCTTGGTGGATTTGCCTGTTCTGGACATTTCATAGAAGTAGAATCATATAACATATGACCTTCTGTGTCTGCCTTCTTTTAGTCTGTTTCACATTTATCCATATTTATAGTGTACGTCAGTACTTCATTTCTTTTTATAGATAAATGATTTTTCAATGTATGGTTATACACATTTTGATTATGGACATTTGGTTTGTTTACATTTTGGGGCTGCCACTGCAGCAGGTGCAGTGGCACATACCTGTAATCTCAGTGATTCTGGAGACTTGAGTCAGGAGGATCGGAAGCTTGAGGTGAACCTCTTGGCAACTTATTGAGAACTTACCCTCAAAAACTGAAAAAAAAGCTGGGATGTAACTCAGTGGTAAAGTGCCCTCTGGATTTGATCCCTAGGACTGGGAAAAAAAAAAGAGAGAGAGAGAGAGAAAAGAATGCTGCTGTTAACATGTACAAATTTTGCATGGGTATTTATTTTTTTCATTTTGGTCTATAACTAGGAAAGGAATTGCTAAATCATATGGTAATTCTTTGTTTAACTCTGTGTGTGTGTGTGTGTGTGTGTTTATCTGTCTGTCTGTGTCTGTGTCTGTGCCTTAACTTTTTGAGGAACTTCCAAACCACTTGGACAAGTGATTGCAGCATTTTGCCCTTCCCTAGCAATGTATCAGGATTCTAATTTCTCACCAACACTTGTTATTGTTTTCTTTGGTATAGCTATCCTACTAAGTGTGTTTTCCTCTTGAGTAATGTGAGCATGAGTATCATTTCATGTGCCTATTAGATATCCTCTTTGGAGAACTGTCTGATCAAAAGTTGTGCTCATTTTTTAATTGGGTTGTTTGTCTTTTTATTGTTGAATTGTAAGTTTTTTTGCATATTTTGGATACTAGACTACTATCATATATACTATATTTATAATTTGTAAACTCTCATTTTGTGGATCTTTTAACTTTTTTCAGTTGTATGCTTTGAAGCACAAAAGATTTTAATTTTGAAAGTCTAATTTTAAGTCTAATCCCCATCCTTTTTTATTTTGAGACAGGGTCTCACTAAGTTACTTAGGACCTTGCCAAGTACTGAGGCTGGCCTTGAACTTGTGATCATCCTGCCTCAAGCATCCCCATGCCTGGCTTGAAGTCTAATATTTTTTCTTTGATTGTTTGTACTCTTAAGAAACATTTGCTCAATTTAAGATCATGAAGGTTGTACTTTTTGTTGTTGTTGTTATTCCAGGAGTTTTATAATTCTAACTCTTGTATTTGAGTCTTTGATCCATTTTGAGTTAATTTTTTTTTGTACATGGTACCAGGGGGAGTTCCAGCTTCATTCTTTTTCATGTAGATATCCCATAGCCTTGTACCATTTGTTGAAAAAAGTGTCCTTCCTTCATTGAATGATATTCTTATCCTTTCAAAGTAAATTGACTTGTTTATTTCTTTTTGATTAATCTACATATCTATTCTGATACCTGTACCACACCAGGTACAGGTGGTACCTTGAGTCATTTTGATGACTCAAGCTTTGTAGTAAAGTTTCGAAATCAGGAAGTGTGAGTCCTCCAAATGTGTTTTTCTTTTTCAAGATTGTTTTGCCTCTTCTGGGTCCCTTCAGTTTCTGTATGAATTTAGGATCAGCTTGTCAATTTCTGCAAAAAGGGCAGCTGGAATTTTGATGGGTACTGCATTGAATCTGTAGATCAGTTTGGGGAGTATTGCCATCTTAACACTAAGTCTTGCAGTTCATCAACACTGGAAATTTTTCCATTGACTTACATCCTCTTCCTGTCTTTGGTAATGTTTTGCAGTTTTCACTGTGCATCTCTTTTACCTCCATGGCTGACTCTCTTTCTGGATTGTTCATTGTTTGCACATAGAAATATAATTGATCCTGTATTCAGAAACTTTGTTGAACTCATTTATTGGCTCTAGTGGTTTTTTAATGCATTCCTTAGGCTTTCTTAAATACCAGATCATTTCATGTACAAATAGCAGTAGGGTTTAACGTCTTCCTTTTCTGTCTGGATACCTTTTATTTTTTCCTGCCTAATTACCCTGGAGAACAGAACCAACTTTGAATAGGAGGTGCAAGAGTAGACATCTTTGTCTTCTTCCTGGCATTTGGAGAAAACTTCTAGTCTTTAACCATTTCGTATGATGTTAGCTATGGAATTTTTGTAGGTGCACTTTGCAGGTTGAAGAAATTTCCTTCTATGTTTTGTATATTAGAGGAGCCAGGCACACCTATAATCCCAGTGATTAGGGAGGCTGAGGCAGGAGGATCACAAGTTCGAGACCAGTCTCCACTATTGGGTAGCTAGTACAATGGGAAGCCACTGAAGTATTTTAAGTATTTTAAGAAGGACATGATCCAATTTGTATTTTACAGTAATGATAATATTGGCTGCTATTTGGAAATTGGATAAGAGCTTGTAGCCCTGGCAGTGATGGAAGTAGAAGCATAGGTTATAGTTTAGTGCTGTAGTCCAGGTATCAGATAGTTTAGATTAAGGAGGAGGAAGTTGAAAAAAGAAAAACGGGTAGATTGAAAATAGATTAGAGCTAGAATCTATAAGAATTGCTGGGGATTGGACATTAGGAGGATGGTAAAAGATGATAGGGAAGAATCAAGAATGGCTTCTATTCTAGTTTTGTTAACTCTGCTGATGGTTTAACATTTATTAAAATGAAGAATTCAGGATATAGATGTGGGAACAAGCAAGAGTTCCATTCTGAACATGTTTTAAGTTTGAGGGGTTTTTGTTTGCTTTTTTTTGTTTTGTTTTGTTTTGTTTTGTTTTGTTTTGTTGTGTTGTGTGGTACTGGGGATTGAACCCAGGGCCCTTTACCACTAAACTACATTAGCCCTTTTTATTTTTTGAGACAGGGTCTCTCTAAGTTGCTTAGGACATTGCTAAGTTGCTGAAGCTGGTCTTGAACTTGCGATCCTCCTGCTTCAGCCTACTGAGTTGCTATGATGAGTTGCTATGAGTTGCTATGACAGGCATGCACCACCATTCCCGGCTTTAAGTTTGCATGAGCTTTCTAAGGAGGTATGTCAGATGAGCAGGTAGATTGTGTGACTAGAATTTGAAGAATAGAGGGAGATTTCTAGAATAGTGACAGAAATTTGGTTCAGTAGAATATTTAAAGCCATGAGAGTAGACAGGATCATCTGGGAGGAGGCAAGACAAGTCAGCAGTGGAGACACAAAAGGAAGCACTACTGAGGGGGAGGAATAAAAACAGGAGAGAATCAATAAAGAAACATGTAAAACACAAAACACACACACAAACACACAAACACACACACACACACAAACAAGAACACCTTCTGAAGTAGGTATTTGGCAAAGGAAATGAATGATTCTCAAAGAATACAAAAGGCCAGTGTGAATATGAAAACAACAATTCAGTTTGCTAGGCATGAAATAATTTTCTTCTGGCTTACAAAAATGGAAAATTTATTTATGATTAGTGTTTCAAATGAGGATGCAGGGAAATGAGCACTTTCATACCTGGTTGTTGTAGGAGTGAGATTGGCTCAACCTTTTTTTTTTTTTTTTTTTTTTTTTTTAATATTTTTTAGATGTTGATAGACCTTTATTTTATTCTTTTTTTTAATATGTGGTGCTGAGAATTGAACTCGGTGCCTCATGCATGCTAGGCAAGTGCTTTAACCATTGAGCTACAATCCCAGCCCCTGGCTCAACCTTTGTGGGTTATAGTTTAAATCAAAACATTTAGAGGTTTGCTTAGTAGATACACTTTTAGGAATTTATCAAAATAAATTTATCAGTGATTTGGGTTAAAATATCACTGTGGAGACATTCATCAAGATGCTGTCAAAGGAAAAAATTAGAAACCTGTATGTATAGCATCAGAAGATCAATCATATAAATAACAGAAGGTATGGTATGCTATAGACATTAAACATTTTTGTTGATGAAAAATGATACGGCAAACAGTATATTAAATACGTAGGCTAAAAAATTGTGTTTAATAAAATCCCCTTTTAATTTGTAAGGCCTCATTTTTATAAAAGTATTTTAAAATACAGCAACTGTTTTAGTCAGCTTTTTCCCTGCTGTGACTATAAGATCTGACCAGAATAATTTTAAAGGAGGAAAAGTTTATTTGAGGGCTCACAATTTCAGAGGTCTTAGTCCATAGAAAGCCGGCTGCATTCCTTGGGGCTCCAGGTGAGACAGAACATCATAGTGGAAGAGTGTGGCAGAGGGAAGCATCTTGCATCATCAGGAAGCAGAGAGAGCGTGTCTCTACTTTCCAGATAGAAAATATATACTCAAAGCCATGCTTCAATTCCACTCTCCTCCAGCCACATCACACCACTTTAGTTACGATTCAGTTGATCCCTATCAGGGGATTAAATCACTGATTGAGTTAAGACTCTTGGAACCGAATCATTTCTCTTCTAAACCTTCTTGCATTGTCTCACCCGTGAGCTTTGGGGGGACACCTCACATCCAAACCATAACACTATCTAAAAGGAATAATACCAAAATATCATCTGTAATTTCTATATATTAGAATTAGAAGTACATGATTTTAGTTTTCCATATGTTTATGCTTTTTTTTTTTGGTACTGGGGATTGAACCCAGGGGCACTCCACCACTGAGCCACATCCCCAGCCCTATTTTGTATTTTATTTAGAGACAGGTTCTCACTGAGTTGCTTAGGGCCTCGCTAAGTTGCTGAGGCTGGCTTTGAACTCGCAATCCTCCTGCCTCAGCCTCCCAAGTGCTGGGATTACAGGCGCGCGCCACCGCACCCGGCCTATGTTTTTTAAATTATCTACAAAAAGGGATTTGGGGATATAGCTCAGTGGTGTAACACATCCCTAATAGGCCATGGGTTCTATCCCCAGCACTGCCAAAATACAAATAAATAAGTAAATAAATGTCCTGCAATGAATATGTAATTGGCCAAATTCTTTTTCTTTTTGCTACCAGAAATTGAACCCAGGGACACTTAACCACTCAGCTATATCCCCAGCCCTTTTTATTTTTTGAGACAGGGTTTTACCAAATTGCTTGGGACCTTGCTAAGTTGCTGAGGCTGGCATTGAACTTATGATCCTTCTGTCACTGGGATTACAGGTGAGCGGCACTGCTCCTGGCTGCCAGATTCTTTCTTTGAAGAAGAAAATAAATGGTATTTCTTAGGTAACAGCAAGGACAGTCCTTCACAAGGATACTCCTGAATAATTTCCTGTTTGTTCTTATGACTTAATTGTTAGATTTAGATGTACTCAGTGAACCTAGCCAGAAACAGGGCTAAGTCCCTATCTTGAGAAACTGGAAAACTTGGTCAAAATGAACATGATAGAGTTATGAAGGTGAAAAGTCATATTTAGTTCCATGCTTTTAGAAGATCATAGTGTGTATAGAACAGTGGATCATAAATTAACTGTAATCTAGTTGTTTAAACAAGATCTTCTGTTTTCTTAGAAAATCTAATTAGGGGTAGGAAATAGATTTGTGTTTCAAGTACTGGTTTTTTTGTTTGTTTTGTTTTTTGACATAGGGTCTCATGAAATTGCCAAGATTGTTCTCAAATTTGGCAATCCTGCCTAAGCTTTCTGAGTTGTTGGGATTACAGGTGTGTTTTACCATACCTGACTAAGTACTGTGGGTATCTACCTGCTTACCTGGAACTTTTGTTTAATAATACAGGTTTAAGTCTTTTTGGTTTCAGGGTCCTCTTATATTCTAAAAATCATTAAGAACCTCAGTTTTTTTTTTATTGGTTCTTTTTAATTATACATGACAGTAGAACCCATTTTGATATAATTATACAGCAGGGAATATATATATTTTTTCACAATGCAGATTCACACGATTCATATAATCTTACATATACATAGGGTAATACTTTCTGTCTCAGTCTATTATCTTTCCTTTCCCCACTCCCTCCCATCCCATTTTCTACTACACCATCCTTACTTCCTCCATCCATTCTTTTCCTCTCCCCCCACACTCCCCCCCCCGATTATTTATCAGCATCCACTGATCGGAGAAAACATTTAGCCTTTGGTTTTTTGGGTTTGGCTTATTTCACTCAGCATGATATTCTCTAGCTTCACACATTTACCAGCCAATGCCATAGTTTATTCTTCTTTATGGCTGAGTAATGCTCTATTGTGCATATATACCACAGTTTCTTTATCCCTTCTTCAATTGAAGGGCATCTAGGTTGGTTCCACAATCTAGCTATAGTGAATTGAGCAGCTATGAACATAGATGTGGCTGCATCCCTATACTTTGCTGATTTTAAGACCTTTGGGTATAAACCGAGGAGTGGGATAGCTGGGTCAAATGGTGGTTCCATTCCAAGTTTTTTGAGGACTCTCCATACCGCTTTCCAGAGTGGCTGCACCAATTCAGAACTCCACCAGCAATGTATGAGTGTGCCTTTTCCCCCACGTCCACGCCAACACTTATTATTGCTTGTATTCCTGATAATAGCCATTCTAATTGGAGTTAGAGGAAATCTTAAAGACCTCAAATTTTTTGTATGTGGGTTACATATTAAAACTGAGACATTAAAATGTTTAAATATTGGGCTGGGGATATAGCTCAGTTGGTAGAGTGCCTGCCTTGCAAGTAAAAGGCTCTGGGTTCAGTCCACAGCACCACAAACAAAAAAAGTGTAAATATTTAAATTAACACTTACATAACAGCTGTAAGCCATTGCATGTTAACATAAAATCTTTTTTCTTTCTTTCTTTTTTTTTTTTTTATATTTTTTTTGTGGCGCTGGGGATTGAAACCAGGATGTTGTGCTTGCAAGGCAAGCACTCTACTAACTGAGCTGTATCCCCAGCCCCAACATAAAACCTTTTCAAATAAAACTTATTTTTTTTTTAAAAAGGTGGTAGGGATAGAAGTTCCATAAATGGTGTGTGTCTTCCTTCCAAAATTCATGTCTTGTTTTTTTTGAGACCAGAGATTGAACCCAAAGGCGTTTAACCACTGAACCATGTCCCCAACCCTTTTTAAATTTTAATTTCTAAATTTTTTTGTTTGTTCCTTTTGGTTTTTTAGGAAGGTACTGGGGAATGAACTTAGGGGCACTCCACCACTGAGCCACATCCCTGGCCCTATTTTGTATTTTGAGACAAAATCTGAGTTGCTTAGCACCTCACTTTTGCTTTGAACTCTTAATCCTCCTGCCTCTTAAATTTTTACTTATTTAATTTTGGTACCAGGGGTTGAACCCAGGGGTGCTTAACCACTGAGCCACATCCCCAGTCCTTTTAAATATTTTATTAGAGACAGGATTTTACTGAGTTGCTTAGGGCTTTGCTAAGTTGCTGTGGCTGGCTTTGAACTTGGGATCCTCCTGACTCAGCCTCCTGAGCCTCTGGGATTACAGGCGTACCTGGTCCAAAATTCATATCTTGAAACCTAATGTGATGCTTTTAAGAGATGGGGCATTTTCATGATTGGGTCATGAAGGTAACATATGAATGGGGTTTGTGCCCCTATGAAAGAGATGGCAGAGAAATCCCTTGATTCTTCCTCTTCCTCCAAGGACACTTTACTGCTGGGCTATGTCCCCAGCTCCCCTCCCCAACAACCTTAATTTTTTTTTTTTTTTTTTGGTGCTGGGGATTGCCCAACAACCTTTTAAAAAAATTATTTTGAGACAGGGACTGGCTAAGTTTCCCAGATTGGCCGCTGAGCCTAGCACGTATGTTTCTTAAAAGGTTTATTGCAGTGTGAAATCTGAAAACACTTCAGTGAGCTACAGTGAGTGTTTTGTATTTTACTTTCAAATCCATTGGTTTTATCTAACTGTACTTAGAGTCTAATTTGGTTTTATGATTTTGTAAAATGAAGGCATCACTTGGAAAATGCTGGTCACTAGGATATATAGATTTTTCCATATGTTGCTATATTATTTTGCAATATCAAAACAGTCAACATTCATTAATTAAGTCTTATTAGAAACTGGGCTCAATGGAGAGTGCCTATAATCCCAACTACTTGGGTAGCTAATCATAAGCTCAAGCCCAGCAAGGGCAAACAGTGAGACCCTGTCTCAAAGGAAAAAGTCTCATCAGAAAAGTTTATTGGGAAACTGTTGTTGAGCACAATGGTGGTGGTTAGAGGTGTCAAAAATTTGAATTTAAGCTTGAATTTTATCATTGCCAACAAAACCTCTCAGTTGTTTTTCTTGAAGCAACAGGTTACTTCGTTTAAGTTGGAGAAAGCCATAGTTTGACAATAAGTCTCTTTTTCCCAAGTAAAAATGGTATTCTGTGTCATATGTGAAAATCCACCTTTATGTACTCCATTTGTGTACAATGAAACCCCCCCCCCAAAAAAAAAAAAAACCACCTTTATGGTGGAAGAGTGAAAGCTTTTCCTTAATATCAGGAACCAGACAAAGAGGCTCACTTTTGCCACTTCTTTTTAACCTACTAATGACTGTTCTAGTAGCCAGAACTGTTAAGCAAGGAGAAGAACTAAAATGTATCCAGACAGGAAAGGAAGAAGTTAAACTTTATTGCAAAGTTAAAGTCTGTTGCTTTTTGCACATGAAATGATCTGGTATTTAAGAAAACCTAAGGAATGCATTAAAAAACCACTAGAGCCAATAAATGAGTTCAACAAAGTTTCTGAATACAGGATCAATTATATTTCTATATGCAAACAATGAACAATCCAGAAAGAGAGTCAGCCATGGAGGTAAAAGAGATGCACAGTGAAAACTGCAAAACATTACCAAAGACAGGAAGAGGATGTAAGTCAATGGAAAAATTTCCAGTGTTGATGAACTGCAAGACTTAGTGATGGGCTGGAGTTATGGCTCAGTGGTTTAACACTTGCCTGGCATGTGCAAGGCACTGGGTTCGATTCTCAGCACACATACAAATAAACGAATTAAAAAAAAGACAGTGTTAAGATGGCAATACTCCTCAAACTGATCTACAGATTCAGTGCGGTACCCATCAGAATTCCAGCTGCCCTTTTTGTAGAAATTGACAAGCTGATCCTAAATTCATATAGAAACTGAAGGGATCCAGAAGAGGCAAAACAAACAATCTTGAAAAAGAAGAACACATTTGGAGGACTCACATTTCCTGATTTTGAAACTTTACTACAAAGCTAGAGTCATCAAAATGGTGTGGTACAGGTATCAGAATAGATATGTAGATTAATGAAACAGAATAGAGTCCAGAAATAGGCTCCTAAATTTATGACCAATTTACTTTTTAAAATTAATTAACTAGTTAATTTTTACAGGGCTGGAATCAAAATCAGGGGTTCTTGTGTACCGGGCAAGGACTTTACCACTGAACTACACTAGCTCACTTTTGACACGGATAATAAATCCATTCATTGAACAAAGGATAGTCTTTTGAACTCTAATGGTGCTCACACTAAGGGATATCATCACAGAAAAGAATGAAGTTGGACCTTCCCTATGCCTTTTACAAAAACTATCTCAGTAGATCAAAGACCTAAATTTAAGACCTAAAATATACAAATTTTAGGTTAAAAAAAGTGAAAATCTCTATGATCTTGGATTAAGCAAAGAGTTTTTAAGTGTAACCACACTTAAAAGTAACCAGTATATGTTGTAAAAGTAGGTACCAGTGTAACCAGTATATGTTGTAAAAGTAGGTACATTGAACCCCATCAAAATTAAAAGCTCTGCACATAGAATGAAAAGATAGCACTCAAAATGGGAAAAAGTATTTTAAAATTATATTTCTGCAGGGATTAATATCCAAAATATATAAAGAATGCCTATACATAGCTCAGCAGATCAAAACTACAATGATTGGGCTGGGGATATAGCTCAGTTGGCAGAGTCCTTGCCTCACCAGCACAAGGCCCTGGGTTCAATTGCCAGCACCACAAACAAATAAAACAAAACAAAAAAACCCCACAATGATTATTGTTTCATACCCATTAGTATTAGTATAGATATTATCCCAAAAAGTATTGTTGGTAAGCTATAGAGATACTGGGTCCCTCATGCTTTGCCAATGGGAATGTAAAATGGTACAACCACTATGGAATTGTGGGCAGTTTGGAATTTCCTCAGAAAATTTCTTTCTTTTCTTTTTTTTTTTCCCATACTGGGAATGGAACCAACGAGGGTCTCACTAAGTTGCAGAGGCTGACCTTGAATTTGTGATCCTGCTGCCTCATTCTCTTGAATTACTGGGATTATAGGTGTGTGCCACTACCCCTGATTTTTACTTGTACATATTCTTATGTACAGGTAGCATTTTGTTTTCAAGGCAGGTCATGCTTATGCATTCAGAACTGACTACATGTATAGCTTGGTATTATTATCTTGATTCAAGCTCAAGTGCCAGCAGTCTTAGCCACCATGGCCTGCATACCATTGGTATAAATGTCCACACAGTGGAAGCCCGACACAGTGGCGCGTGCCTGTAATCCCAGCACTTGGGAGGCTGAGGCAGGAGGATTGTGAGTTCAAAGCCAGCCTCAGCAACTTAGTGAGGCCCTAAGCAACTCAATGAGACCCTATCTCTAAATAAAATACAAAATAGGGTTGGGGATGTGGCTCAGTGGTCCAGTGTCCCTGGGTTCAATCCCCAGTACCATAAATAAATAAATGAATAAATGAATAAAAATTGGGCTGGGGCTATGGCTCAGTGGTGTAGTGCCCCTGAGTTCAATCCCCAGTACCAAAAAAAAAAAAAAGAAGAAGAAAAAGAAGAAAAAAAAGTGGAAAAGAAATTGTATGATGTTTTAGTGCTATTATGGAAGTAAAAATTTTAACATTGTGAACTTCCAGAAAGAACTGTGTATTATATTTTTAAAACTACTGTATTGATGTGCACATTTTTAAAATGCTATAGCCATATTTTAGGAAATTGAAAAAGTAACACAAGGGAAAAAAACCTCACTTAATACTATTGTTATTTGCAGGTAGTGCCTTCTAGCCTCGTAGAGAGTAGTCTTCTGGTGATGTTATACTGTTCTGTATTCATAATTATGGAGAATCATAGGCCAATCTTGTCTTTTTTGTGCTTGAAATATTGTTCATTTCCAAGGAATGGAGTATCAAGGCTGCTACACAGGTTTTAGTAAATGTGCCAAAGGTCTATGGTGGTAACTGGTTAGGTTGCTGTGTTAAAAGTTTCAGTAACAATCGCAGGGTAGATTAGAAATGCTTTCTTGGGCGTGTGAAGACAGATGAGAGAATCATCATTTGTAATCTGTACTTACTTTATCTAAAGTGTAGAATTTTCATCACATGTGGAAAAGATTTTACCTTGTTATTTCTCCAAAAATTTCTTTGTTCCTTCTCTACTCTAAGAGACTCCATTTACATGTGTTTTTGACTTCTTGATGTCCCACTGGCCACTGCTACTGTGTTTATTTTTTTTCCAGCATTTTATTTTGGATAGTTTCTATTACTCCTAGTTATTGTTACTTGGCAATATTTAATTTGCTGGTAATCCTTTCCATTGACATTTTCATCTTTATAAGTTGGATTTTAATCTTCTTATGTCTTTGATGTATTTAACATCTGCAAGTGTTTCTCTGCCCTTTTGTACAAGGAATATAGTTAGAATAACTGTTCTGTTATCTTTGCTAATTCTGTCTTCTCTGTCACTCAAGGATTTCATTCTCTTGATTTATTTTTATCCTAAGAGTCATATTTTCCTGCTTCATTGTGTGCTTGGTGATTTTTTATTGGATGTCAGACAGTGTTAATTTTATCTTGTTGGGTGCTGTATACTTTTGTATTCTTTGTTGTTTTTTTAATCTGTCATAACAGATTTTATTGGTTGTATTGAAGATTAATACACATTCTTTTTTTTAATTTTTTTTTTGCGGTGCTGGGGATTGAACCCAGGGCCTTGTGCTTGCGAGGCAGGCACTCTACCAACTGAGCTATATCCTCAGCCCTTTAATATATTTTTTAGTTGTTGATGGGCCTTTAGTTTTATTTATGTATTTATTTATATGCAGTGCTGGGAATCAAACTCAGGGCCTCACACATACCAGGCAAGTGCTCTACCACTGAGCCACAACCCCAGCCCCTACACATTCTTAATGCATGTATCAAAAATACAAAAAGCCTTTTGCTGAGATTCTTTTTCAGTTTTCCCAGTGACTTTCCAGCTTCAAATCTGTAGGTAAATGTTCCTTAGGAGGATCAAGTAGGCTGGTGGAGAGCCTGTAATTCTAGCAGCTCAGGAGGTTGAGGTAGAAGGATGGCAAGTTCAAGAGCAGCTTCGGCAATTTAGTAAGGCCCTGAACAACTTAGTGAGACCTGTCTCTAAATGAAATATAAAAAAGGGCTGAGGATGTGGCTTAGTGGTTAATGGTTAAGTGCCTGTGGGTTCAATCCCTGATACCAAAAAATAAAATAAAAAAATGGATATCAAGAATATGAAGTACCAGTAACTTCAAATGTTGCTGAGGTGTTGCTTAGGTCCCACCAATTCACAATTGTTATATACACTACATACATAAATTTTCTGTCTTTCCCAGCACATTAAAAAAATTATTAGGAAATTATTAGGAAAACTGGACTTCCACAACCAAAGATGTTACAATAGGACACATGATTCTGGCAGGACAGTAATCCAGGATTGGTCTTGTTTAGGAAATAATTCTGCTAAAAAATAACACAGACACGTAGTAATTTAAAATATTGAATACATTAAATATAGGACTGTGATTTCAAACTGCCGTTTAATATGCTTTGTATTGCAGGATATAAAATTAACCTACACCTATGGAATGTTAAGCTGACACCAAGACAGTCCAAACCTCCCATAATGCAATATCCTGTTTCCTGGTTGTACCCCAAAATAAACAACCGGCGGGTGATCTCATTTCTAAACACAATCATTTATACTAAAAGAATGGGATATAGTAGGATTCCCTCCTTTTAAAAAATGTTTGATAAAAACATTCCTCTGGATTTTACAAAAAAGGGAGACAGTGACCACTGGGAAGACATGTTATGATTAATCAGACTTGACTTCTTTCTTTTCTGCTTCACCAGAGATTGGAATCTCCTCATCTTTAGTTTCTTGGTTAGCCACTTCAGCCTGTTTTCCTTTGCTCCCCTTTTCCCTGTTGTTTGCACTTTTTTGTGGAAGTATTATCTTTTCCCACCATCTTCTTAGGCTTCTTATCTACTTTTGCAGGAGCTGATTTAGCCAACAACCTCGCATGGGCTCCTCCTTTGATGCACCAGTGAAGCTAACCTTCCTCTTGGGCATGCTGAACTGTTTGGGCCACCGCTGCTCCTCTGGCTGCCTGAGCTCTTCTTTTATGTTCTTATAAACTTTCTTGAACTATGTTCTGGGACAGAGCTATGTTACTTAGAATACTTTGATCCTTTTAAAGCCTAAGGCAGGACCAGAACAGTCTTTAATCTAGGGCAAATTTTCCCCAGTGTCCACTGAATTATAAGATTTCCCCTTTTTCTATTCCCATGTGAGAACTAGGAATTATTTATATTCCTTTTGGTTGCTTCTTCTCTGGGCTCAAGTATTTCTCTGTGTTGATCAATGCTCAGAGGGCTTAGAAGGTTCCTTCTTTAGAACTCCAGAGGTGGCTCTTTGTATGCAGTTCTCTCCTCTGGTATTCTGCACTGTAAGTGCTATCTGCCTTGGCTTCCACAGACTTGCAATTCTGTCTCATCCACCCAGGTTGCCTAGGTTCCCATCATAGTGCTGAGACCTGGAAACTCGTTAGGCAGTAAGGTAGGCCAGTCATAGGGTTTACCTTACTTGTTTTCCCTCTTCAGTGATCACTTCCTCTGCTGCCTGATGTCCATAGTCTAAAAACCATTGTTTCATTTATTCAGCATTTTTAGTTTTCAGGCAGGGTGAATCTATTCTCTGTAGATCTCTGCCTTTCATCTTGGATGAAAACAGAAGTTCAGTCTAAAATTTAACTTAGGGCATTTCCAAATTCAGATGAACTGAATATTTATTATGTTCTTGCTATGTGCATGATATATTCAAAACTCAGTCTAGCTGAGTGTGGTTGGACATGCCTGTAATCCCAGCTGCTCAGGAGTACGAGGCAAGAGATTGCAAGTTTGAGGCCAGCTTGGGAAATTTAGCTAGACCCTGTCTCCAAATAAACAGGTAGAGCACTTGCCTAGCATAGGTGAGGACCTTGGTTTAATTCCCAATGCCAGTGGGAAAAAAATTCCATAGTCAATCTAGTCTTTACACTCTACCTCACTACATATACTAGTTGAATACTTTCTATAAGTCAGGCAC
The DNA here is from genome assembly GCA_020662805.1 of Glaucomys volans. Classification (NCBI taxonomy): domain Eukaryota; kingdom Metazoa; phylum Chordata; class Mammalia; order Rodentia; family Sciuridae; genus Glaucomys; species Glaucomys volans. The sequence continues at coordinate 17,715 of JAJEJO010003490.1, forward strand.
TGCTATTCAGTGTTGAGAAAAATAACATGGCCTTTGCCTGTATATAAGGACAATATTTTTCACTTTACAGATGTGGGAACTGAGGCTGAGTTAGAATGTTCCCCATATCCATTTAGCTAGTTAAGTGCCAGAGCCTTTTGTTTTTAAAGCTGGTCTCAAATGTGTATTACCAATTCTGTTTCCTTTGTTTGAATGTCATGAATTGTATTTCATTCCCTATTATAGAAATGATCCTTGAGAGGCCACACTTAAAGCATCACATCAAATGTTAAACTGCACAATGTGAGATAAGTCAAAACATGCTTTAATAGGCATGTATTTTGGATACAAAACAGTAGTGTGACTTACCACAGGATCATGTATTCACATAACAAGAAAATTCTACTCAAAATATTTCTAGTTAAGACAGGCTTGATTATGCAGATTAAAATATGGAATGTAAAGACACTGTCCTACACCTACTTTGGAAGATTCAGTGATAACATATATAAAACCAGAGCATTATAGAGAAGTAGGCAGTGAATATCAAGTAGAACGTGCAAAAGCTTTTTCTAATCACTTTGTTCTAAGAGTGCCAACCAAGATTTGGTCTAAATCCATAAGGCTTGTGAGGGCTACAACTGCATTTAAATGAGAACATCTTAAAGAACAAGCTCCAAAGCTGGCTACAAGAGTGAAAGAATGTTTTTCTTGCCAGCCTGTTGTATACAAAGCCAGCAAATGCCTGCTAGAGATACCTAGTACTATGAAAATGTTAGCAGCATTGCGAACCTCAGTCCTGGCAACTAATTTTTTTACTTTTTTTTTTTTTTGCTGTGTATCACATTTGAAATTTCTTCAGCAAACTTAAATTCAGTGTTTTAAATTTGTTAAAGAAATGGAATAAAAAGCTTTCTTTAGCATTTTTCTTCTCTTTAACCCTTCTCCCTACTCCTTTTACATGCAAAACACTCATCCAGCTTAGTGTCTAATAAAATATATATAGATGGTTGAAATTCATGTTTTAAGTGTTTAGATTTAATGTTTCCTAAGTAGTATTCCTATTTTTGTGGTGCTTTTCTCCAATTAATTAGTAAGTTATTTTCTCTGGAAAGTTGGGCTAGATAATAGAGATCCTTTTTCTCCTGTTCTGCTACTTTAACTTGATTAAAAAGTCACTTGGGAAAGAAAAATCTTCCCTTGTTGTTTCTTTTTCTAATAGTGACCTAAGTTCTCTTGATACGAACTTTGGTGCATATTTCTTTAGAGCTATATATGACTGAAATATTACTATTTTGGTTTTTTAATCACAGTATCAGAGTTTTATAGATTGTTCCATGCAGAATCTAAATGGTTAAAATACTGCTTCAAAGCACAGTTTCTCAATTATTTTTTACTCAGTGGCACACTTACAGTGTCAGAAAATATGTGGTATTAAGGAGCTAGGCAAAGACACTATAGAATTAGGTCAAGTCCATGACAGTAGAGTTGGTTTGTCCAGATTTGACTTCATTGCCATTTATTATCTGTACAACTGTAAACAAGGTACTTCTTTTAAACTCAGATTTCTCATTTTAAAGTGTTCTCATTGTTTGATAATTCCACAATGTAAATATATATCAAAACATCAAGTGTGACAGTACATGCCTGTGATCCCAGCTAATTGGTAGGCTGAGGCAGAAGGATCATAAGTTCAAGGATAAACTGGGTAACTTAGCAAGATCCTGTCTCAAAATAAAAAATAGAAAGGGCTAGGGATGTAGCTCAGTGTTAGAGTGCCCCCAGATTCAAAACCAAAACCTAGTGTACTTGTAGGATTGTTGTGCTATTACAGTAAATGTTCATTGTAGTTTTTATGAGGTACTCGGGATCAAATACACAACTTTGCACATGCTAGGCAAGCACTCTACAACTAAGCTACACCCTTAGCTCTAAGATTTTTTTGTTTTTGTTTTTTCAAGGCTGAGTATTGAACCCATGGCCTTGCACATCCTAAGCAAGTGCTCTGCCACTGAGCTTTTACATTCCAAGCCCTTCCCCATAAATTAATATTTAGAGAACCCTTAAAATAATTCTTGATTTACAGAAAGCAAGACATAGATTTTTTTTTTTTCTTTTTTTGCGGTGCTGGGGATTAAACCCAGGGCCTCGTGCTTGTGAGGCAAGCACTCTACCAACTGAGCTATGTATCCCCAGCCCTATAAGATGTTTGATTTAAAGAAAATCTAGGAGTGTTTTCATTGATGAAAAGTTGTGGAAAAGCTGGATGTAATGGCACATGCCTGAAATCCCATCAACTCTGGAGGCTGAGGCAAGATTGCAAGTTCAAAGCCAGCCTCAGCCATTTAGCAAGGTTCTAAACAACTTAGTGAGACCCTGTCTCAAAATAAAAAACAAAAAGGGCTGGGGATGTTGCACAGTGGTAAAGTGCCCTGGGTTCAATTCTTAGAACACCCCCCAATCCCCCCAAAAAAAGTCATGGAAAGGAGAATAATATTAAAAGAAGAAATTATATGCACTGAATTATACGCTTAAAAATGGTTAAAGTAGTAAATTTTGGTGCATATATTTAACTACATTTTTAAGTTTTCTTTTCTTTTCTTTTTTTTTTTTTTGCATTACTAGAGATGGAGCCCAGGACCTGGTACATGTTAGGCAAGTGCTGTACTGCTGAGCTACATTCCCAACCCCTTTAATTTACTTTTTTATTATTATTTTTTAACTTTAAAAAAAATTTTGTAATTATAGATGAACAGCTTGCCTTTATTTTATTTGTTTATTTTTATAAGGATTGAACCCAGTGCCTCACACATGCTAGGCAGTTGCTCTGCCACCAAACTACAGCCCCAGCCCCTATTAATTTATTTTTTTAATCTATTTTAGGAGTACTGGGGATTAAGTCCAGGGCTTTGGGCATGTTAGGCAAGTGCTGTACCACTAAGTTACATCACCAGCTCTTTTCTTAAGGTTGTTGAATGGTGGCTTTAATATGCATATTCATATAAGCTTTCCTGGTGTATGTTAGATACCACTGAATGGATATTAGAACCCCTAAAAATTGAGAATCTATGAAGTGCTCAAGTCTGTGTAAAAGATAATGAAAAACAAAGATTGATTTCAGAAATAGTGTTAATTTGTGCTTACATCAGAATAACAAAAAAAGAGTTTTCTTATAAATATAGCTCATTTGGGACATTGATATTCATCATTTGGGACAATATATTGGTAGTTCCAGATACCTCTCACATGGATTTGTCTTGATTTTTATAGTAGAAGCCTGCCAGTAGTCTTTCCTGTGCTTCTGATTCCATCCCACCTCCCTGACTTTCCTCCCAAATAAGCAAACTCCTGTTTCAGTTTGTCTTGTACAAGGAAATAGCAGATGGACCATTTCATCCCTAACAGTGCCAACATGATCCACAAATCTGTTTCCCTACCTGTGACCTCTTTCTCAAGCTGCCTGCTTGTCATTGCCTGCTAATATTTTTCAAACATTTTACAGTCATCATCATGTCTGAACACACAGTGTCTCCTCATTATTAGCGAACAATCTCCCTCTTAGGTGTTCCCTTACTCAGTTAGTTTAATGTTGTGGTGCTGAGCATGAGTTACTGTGATTGATTGTTGGCTTGATATTCTCTTTGTCTCGGTTTTCTCATCCATAAAATGGGGACAATTAGTGCAATGTATCTTACAGGTTATAAGAAAAAAATTAAATAATAAAATATGTAAAGTATTGGCACTGGGTAAGCTCTTAAAAGGGCTTTAGCTGGGAATGTAGCTCAGCAGTAGAGCATTTGGCTACTTAGGGAGACTGGCTATAAATAAATAAATGAGTCAATAAACTTTTTAAACCCAGAATAAACAAGTAACCATTAGAATTGTTACCAAAACCCACTTCCCATCCCTCATACAGACATACTCATATATAAAAGCGTGCACAGGCACAAACATTAGCGCACATGAGGCCCTGACTTCTCCAAAACCCAGAAGAAAAGAAAGGTATTAGCTTTTAATGTTATTGCTAATACCCTTCCATCAATTGTGCAGGCTACGAGTTTCAGGTTCATCTCTCTTCTATTCACACTATTGATTTTACTTCTTGCATTGTTTCTCAAATTTGTCTTATTTTACTGTCCTTTTTTCTAGGACAGTTCACTTCCTTTTCTTTGGCAGTCCTGTCCTAATTGATCTCTCCGCTTTTGTAATTTTCCCTCTTATTCATCTTGTATACTGCTTTCATTTATAGTCTTAAAACAGATCAGGGGTCATTGCCCAGTTCCAAATCCTTAATGACTCCTCACTGTATTTGTGATATCTCTTACCCTGATGTTGTTTCAGTTTCATATGCTACCATGATTCTACCCATATCAGTCTTTTACCAGTTCCTGAACTTTGCTACTGAGCCTTTGCTTTGCCTGGAATCTCTTTCCTATAGTGTCTATGTAAATTCCATCCATTCTTCCAAGTCCAAGAAACCTAAATATCGATTATATATTTAGTCTTTTGGCACATTGTTATATGTTGAAGAAATGGCAGTGGTAAAGATTTCTCTGGCTTTGATCCCCCAAACAGATCCAGACAAGATATGAAATATTGCATAATTCTTCCCCAAGTTTTTGATGATAGTAAGGTTTATTATTAATAACTTCTCCGTATTTGTTTGAAAAACTGTGTGTTTAAATGAAAATTCATGGGTTGAGGATGTAGCACAGTGGTAGAGCATTTGGCTCTGGGTGTTCAATTCCCAGTATCCTCCCCACCCCCAAAAAAGTCTGATGTTTATATAGTTAGGAGTTAAACAATTAATGATTAACTAGATTGACTCTCTACATATTTGATTACTTTCTTTTAGAGCTGTCTCTTGCTCTGTATAATTTGTTTTGTCTATGTATTTATTTTTAAGTTCAAGCCATGAGCCTTCTGAAAGGTGCTCAGTGGTATTTGTCATTTGTTTGGGGTGAGTTTGAGAGTATGTGTATGTATCCTTTAAGGTACTGGTACAGAGAAGTAGTAGCCTGTACTCTGGGTTAATATGCTTTTAGCTGTGGACAAATTCCACAAATGTATATGACATTACTTATTGTAGTTCTTTAGAATTTCGGTTAAGTAAATTCAGAAGGTACGTTGAAATATTGAGAAGTCTGTTTATATTCTTGAACTAGGAAACACCATAGTATCATGGGTTGATGTAGCTAGTTAATAGTTGCTAAAGGTTCACAGTTATTCTTAAGCTATTTTTGTTTTTTTCTAACCACACCAAAAAACCAAGTATATTAACTTAAAATATGCCTCACAAGTGTATGCTTTATTGAGATACTTATCACATTGATCATTTAAAAATATAAGTGTAAGTGATCTGTTTAAAGTGAGGAATGTTTATGTGAAACTCTTCCAGCAATGACTTGCCAGTGGAGCAGCATGGCAAACATCGATTGAGTGGTTGAGGCAAACATCTCCAGTGATAACATAGAGATGTCATGATGTGATGTGATGAAGGACACTTCACCTCTGTGATGTTTTTTATAAACTTATAACCCCAGTTAAAACATGAGAAAAACGTAAGTCTAACACATTGAGGGACATTGTAGAAAACACCAGACCAGTCTTGGGCAAAATACTTCTTAGTATCATGAGAAACAAGGAAGGATTCTTAAGGAACTATCACAGACCATGAGGAGATGAGTAAATGTAATGTGGTGTCCATGATAGGATCCCGGAACAGATAAGGACATAAAGGGAAAGTGAAACCTGAATAGTCGGGGATTTTATTCTAATGTTGGTTTTTTTCCTTTTTTTTTTTTTTTGGTGGTACTGGGGATTGGACACAGGTGTGTTCTACCACTGAACTATATCCCCACCCCCTTTTATTTTATTTTTGATCTTTCTAAGTTGCCCAGGCTGTTTCAGCCTCCCTAGTGGCTCTGTTTACAATAGTATGCTACCATGCCAGGCTGTAATGTTGATTTTTTTTTTTTTTTTTTTTTTGCGGTGCTGGGGTTTGAACCCAGGGCCTTGTGCTTGCAAGGCAAACACTCTACCAACTGAGCTATATCCCCAGCCCTGTAATGTTAATTTCTTACCTTTTTGTGGGTTTTTTTTGTTGTTGTTGTTGTCGTTTTTGAACCGGAGATTGAACTCAGGGGCACTCAGCCACTGAGCCATATCCCCAGCCCTATTTTGTCTTTTATTTAATTTAATTTATTTATTTATTTTTGTTACTGGGGATTGAACCCAGGGGTACTCGATCACTGAGCCACATCCCTAGCCCTATTTTGTATTTTATTTAGAGACAGGGTCTCACTGAGTTGCTTAGGGCCTCGCTAAATTGCTGAGACTGGCTTTGAACTTGTGATCCTCCTGCCTCAGCCTCCCGAGTCGCTGGGATTACATGCCTGCGCCACCGCACCTGGCTAACTGGGTTTTGGTGCTGGAGATTGGTCTTGTTCATAAATGTGCTTTGCTGCTGAGCTACACCTGACCTCAGTTTCTTAGTTTTCACAAGTGTACTACAGTAATACATGGGTAGTATTTGAGGAAGGAAACCAATTCAATTCTATAAATTTATTTATTTATTTATTTACTTATTTTTAATGTTTTAGTTGTAGATGGGCACAATACCTTTATTTTATTTATTTACTTTTATGTGGTGCTGAGGATTGAACCCAGTGCCCCACACATGCTAGGCAAGTGTTCTACCACTGAACCACAACCCCAGCCCCTGTAAATTTATTGAATGTCTATTATATGCAAGGCAGTGCTCACAGCCACAGGGGATAAAGTACATATGAAGACACTTTCCTTGCCTCTGCCCTTAAGGATGTGTCATCCAAATGGGGAGAATATGACAATTAATATGAAACAGAACGTGACAAAGCCTGTGAAAAGTATGAAAAAGATGCTACAGGCTGGGAGCGGTGGCCCACGCCTGTAATCCCAGCACTTGGGAGGCTGAGGCAGGAGGATTGTGAGTTCAAAGCCAGCCTCAGCAATTTAGCGAGGCCCTAAGCAACTCAGTGAGACCCTGCCCTGTCTCTAAATAAAATAGAAGAATAGGGCTGGGGATGTGGCTCAGTGGTGGTGTGCCCCTGGGTTCAATCTCTAGTGCCAAAAAAAAAAAAGAGAGAGATGCTATAGGGGTTCAGAAGCTGGGAATATTGTCTCCCCCGCACCCCTAAGGAGCTATCACTTGAGAAGAACTTTGAAGAATGGGCAGAGTTTAGTTGCCACATTCATTAGAAAGGAAATACGTGTCATATGAAAGAGTCCAGGCTCTTCAGTATGATCAGCTCTATAACTATAACTGGTTAGCGCTGTGACCATGGACAAGTTATTTAACGCCATTAAGTTTTGTTTCTCATTTGTAAGATTGGATTAATAATTCCTGCTTCAAAGCATTCTTTTGAGAACAAACAGAGGTAATGTTAGTTTAGTAAAGTGTCTGTTACATTGTAAGTTCTTGAAGTTAACTATATGGAAAGAAGCATATATCCCTAAAGGCATGGACTTGGAAAGCCTAGAGTGTTTGAGGAAGACACTGAGTGGTAGTGTTTAGAAAGGTGAATTTGGACCATTTTATGAATGCTTTCATGGACTGAGCAACTTGAACTTGTGTAGGAGGAGGAAGGAGTTTGTGTGTTTTAAGATTGATTTGGGCTGGTTGAGATTGGCACAGACCTGTAACCCCAGTGACTTGGGGGTGGGGGGCTACTGAGCAGGAGGATCACAAGTTTAAAGCCAGCTTCAGCAACTTAACGAGACCCTGTTTCAAAATAAAAAGGGCTGGGGATGTGGTTCAGTGGTTTAATCCCTGGAGTGGGGTGTGGGGACAGAAAGAAAGAAAAGAAGAAAAAAACATTGATTTGGTGGAGACTCATGTGGGCTGCTACCTTCCTATTTACTTTGTGAGGATTAGTGTCCCCTTAACACTAGGTCTCTGTGAAACAGTTAGCCCAGAATTCTCTGGATTATTAAAGGCGATTCATTGAGAAATTATACCCCATTTATGTATGATATATCAAAGTGCATAAATGCATTCTATGGTCATGTATAACTAATTGGAACAAATTTTAAGCATTTTTTTAAAAAAGTAATTTATTACCATGTAATTTAGGAACCTCAAAAACAGGACCATGGCTGGGTGCATTGGCGAATGCCTTTAATCTCAGAGGCTCAGGAGGCTGAAGCAGGAGAATCTCTAGTTTAAAGCCAGCCTCAGCAAAAGCGAGGTGCTTAGCAATTCAGTGAGGCCCTGTTTCTAAATAAGATACAAAATAGGGCTGGGGATGTGGCTCAGTGCTTGAGTGCCCCTGAGTTCAATCCCCAGTGCTAATAAAAAATAAATAAAAAAAAAATCAGGAACATGAGTATAGTATTAAATACACTTAATTAGTAAAAAAAGGCATTTGATATTTTCAGGTATATTGGCTGAAAACACCATTTCTAGGTGATAGTTTTGGTTTTTCTTTTAACAGTTTTAGTAGATAAGAGTTAAACAACACTTCATTGACTTCCTGTGAAGCTCTGTTGAAAGAAGTTCTGTCGTATCTATTTTTAAAGCTGGTTACTATGAGGAGAGGATTTTGCTACTGAGTTATAAATGTCATCTCAGTTTGTTCTCAGTCAGCATTTTTTGGAGGACACTAATATTTGTATATAAGGTTTTTGGAGTTTAACAAGAAAAGCAGCAGTTACCACTGAAATGGTCCCGGTGAAATGAAGTACTTAAAATTAAAAGCATTGATCACAAGCAGGGCAAGGCAATGCACAGCCTGTAATGCCAGGGGCTCAGGAAGTTGAGGCAGGAGGATCACTAGTTCAAAGTCAGCCTCAGCTAAAGCAAGGTGCCAAGCAACTCAGTGAGACCCTGTCTAAATAAAATACAAAATAGGGCTGGGGATGTAGCTCAGTGGTTGGGTACCTCTGAGTTCAATCCCCGGTACCCACCCCCTCAAAAAAACATTCACTTCAGCAGTACAGTTAATTTACCATCACCTAAGTATGTGTTGCAAGGAATGGGTTACATTGTAACCTTATTTTGGGAATATTTTACAACCCTAAAAATGGTTTAATGTTTTGCAGTTTGTAATTAATATTAAAGCATTTTTTGAAATTTTCCCCTTGGAAAAAAATAGAACCATAGTCCTCAAATATTGTTAAAATAGATTTATGGCTACATTATTGGGGTTTTCCCCAATGTTTTGTTTTGAAATTTTTCAGTTACACAGAAAAGTTGAATTTTACAACCACTATATTACTTTTCTGCAGTTAACTAAATTACTGCTTTTAAAAGGAAAGTTCTTCTTAAAAATCAAACTTCTTTGAGTCTTTGAACCATTTTCATGAGTTTAATTTGAAATGGTTGAGACAATTCTTGATGTTTCCATGATATTTCTTCAGAAACTATAAAACTCTTTAAGTCAACTATTTTACACATTCTGGGATTTAGCAGATCCCTAGTGTACATAGTAGTATTTTAGTTTAACAGGTTAGATTCATTTTTCAGGCCTCAGATAGGGTTCATGCAATTAACTATTCATTGAAATTCTGTATAACATAAATTCACTTAAATTCTGGATAGGCGCACTGGCTTTCACTCTTGTGTCTTTTTCAATCCTCTTATGAGATTAAACCCAATTTCAGATTTTTTTCCCAGTTTCAAATCAGTGGTATAGCATACATTCATGGTTCAAAGAAAAAGAACTTTCCTTTTAAAAGTAGCAATTTAATTGAAGATTGGTATATGGTGGCTGTAAAATTTTTTCAATTTTTCTTTTTTTAAAAAAGCTGCACTTTATTTATTTATTTTTGAACCGGGGATTGAATTCAGGGGCACTCGGCCATTGAGCCACACCCCCAGCCCTATTTTGTATTTTATTTAGAGACAGGGTCTCACTGAGTTGCTTAGGGCCTCACTAAGTTGCTGAGGCTGGCTTTAAACTCGCGATCCTCCTGACTCAGCCTCCCAAGTCACTTGGATTACAGGCGTGCGCCACCACACCCGGCTAAATTTTTTCGATTTTTCTATGTAACTAAAAAATTTTATAACAAAACATTGGGGGAAACCTCCAATAATTTAGGCATAAAATCTACTTTAACAATATTTGAGGACCTATGGTTCTCTTTTCCAATGGGAAAATTTCACAAAAAATGTTTTAACAGTTTTAATATAGTGGTTAACAAGTTGCAAAATATTATACATTATATCACTTTGGGGATTTGAAATATTCCCTAAATGAGGTTACACTGTAACACCCATTCCTTGCCAAGACATTAAAGTAATAGTAAATGGAATGAGATATTTGAGAGTAATTGACTTCCTTTTATCATATCAGATGGAGAGGAGACCTAACAAGGTTAAAAAACTGCCAAAGAAACAAAAGTTCATAGATCAGGAAATACATGTTAGTACTCTAGTCTTGTTAATTATTATCATACATATGTCAGGCACTGCTTTGTAGAAAGGAATAAGCAGATGCTGGACAATCCAAACTATCTGGGAAGTCAAGATTAGTAAATTTGAGACCAGCCTAGGCTCTATCTCAAAGTAAAAAGGGCTGGGGGTGGGGTGTGTAGCTCATTGGTACCTTGCTTGCTTAGCATGTGCAAGGCCCTGAGTGATCCTCAGTATTGAAGAAGGGGGCGGGGGGGGGGGGGGGGGGACAGACTATAAACAGACCACACACTATCAATTGGAAATTTACTGTTGTCAAATGGAGTGTCAAAAAATGTAAGCTTAATGGAGAATTTCTCTATGAATACATTGGATTCATTACTTTATAAGTCATCATATTACCTTTTCTGGAGGGCTTCAATCTCTTAATATTCATTTTTCAGCCATCTTTTTCTTCTTGAAACTATTATACTACTACTAAGGGATGAAACATTCTCATCAAAAAATGGTGATACTACTCTCAGTACTTGTTAAATAATAAACACATTTTAAATAGAAGAGGTTAATTTATCTTCTCATATATGATTATCTATTTGTTTTTTAGTATTCTCGTGTATTGGCAACATATAAATCTTAGCTCCTTATTAGCTGAAATTATAAACAGAAAATGTGTGGTGTTACTTTAGGCCTACTGTAGAGGAGTATGTTGGTGGGGCTGGGTCTGTAGCTTAGTGGTAGAGTGTACTCACATGTGCGATGCATTGGGTTCAATCCTCAGCACCACATAAAAATAAATAAATAAAAGATATTATGTCCATCTATAAGTAAAACTTTTTTTAAAAAGTATGTTGGTGTTAAGAGTAGGGTTTGTGGTAGGAGGAAAAAAACTGTCACCAATCTTTTTTTTTTTTTCCTGCAGTGCTGAGGATTGAACCCAGGGCCTTGGGCTTGTGAGGCAAATGCTCCACCAACTGAGCTATATCCCCAGCCCACCAATCTTTTTTTAACAAATATTTTTAGTTGTAGATGGATACAATACCTTTATTTTATTTATTTATTTACTTTATGTAGTGCTGAAGATCTAACCCAGCGCCTCACATGTTTGAGGGAAGCACTCCACCACTGAGCTGCAACCACAACCCCAAACTGTCACCAATCTTGACCTTTAAAAAAATTGATATGGCATGCAGAATGAGCAGTTGATTTGGGGGAAATTGTGAGAGGAAAAAAGACATTGTAGAATAGGAGTTGCGGTTGCTAAGATGTGAATGTTTTGAATTAAAGGTAATGCAGAATGCTCTCTTTTCTCAAATGTTCTATACAGAAAAATAAGTATTACTTGCTATAGTTTGAATTTAGGAAAGAAAAGTTCTGTCTTCCAGACATTTATAAAGAATTGAACAGTTGTACTCCTTTGTGGATCTTTGAAGAATTGTCAAAACATGTTGTATGAATTGAAGTAACTGCTAACAGAATCTTAAAGTGTTGTTTACCTCATAACAAGGTCAAATGTCCATCATGCCTCATTAGTCTGTTCACTTGTTAAGACAGATTCTGGTGATTAAATTCTGCCCTATACACTGTAGATGCTGAACCATAAGCCTAAGGTCTTAAAATTTTACTGAACAGAATTTCAACTCAGTTACAAAATGGTCTGACCCAAGGACTTTTTTAGATTATTTCCTTTAAGAAGCATGGTGCTTATAATGCACATCTCTGGTGGTTTTAAGAAATGTATGCTGGGGGTGAGGGATGCGTCCTAGAGTAGGAAATGTCTTAAATTGATTTTCATTAACTATTTCAGTCAGCACTTTGAACTGCTCTTAGGTACCTGGTGCCATTATATCCTTGTGATCGATAACTTTCCCTTTTTTGTGGCTTACTGCACAGATTTAAAAAAGCTTTCTGTCCATTATTATTTTGATATATCTATTTTGTCTCTGATCCAGAATAATACTAGATGCCTGGTAGGTTTTCAGTGGAAAATTACTTGAAGAGAAAAGATACAATGAGGCTCAGTTATTCCAGGATTTACTTCTTGTCATTACTTCAGATTCAGCTTAAGCATCAACACTCTGAGAGACCTCTAAGACCACCTTCCCGGAATAGCAATCCTACTGTGCTATCTCCTCATACTGTTTTATTCCTCAAAGTACTTTTTTTTCCACCCCCAATCCTTTCTAATGAGAGCACAAATGTCATGAAACCCGGGTTTTGTTTTGCTCATTACTTTATTCATCCCCAGAGCCTGTCACATTTAGTAGACACCAGATGTTTTCTGAAGGTATAACAAAGGTTAGAATTTGTGCCAGCATCCAGAAATGGATGTAGTGCTTGTAAACACAGATAACTATAGCATGAGTTTGGTTTAGATGACATAAGAAATATGCAGAGAAATTACTGTGGTAGAGTTTAATCATGTCTAGCTGACTTCTTAAGAAATGACATTTAAGCTGGATCTTATTTCAGACTAGGGAAACAGATGAGACATGAGAAAGCAAAGAAGGGTGGTACGTATAAGAAGAAGTGAAATATTCTGTGGGCTAGGACAGTGAAGAGCTAAGAAATTAATTAGGAAATTAAGAAATTACTAGTGAAGAGCTAAGAAATTAATTAGGAAGTTAGGTTAGATCCAGGTTCGTGGGAAATCTTAAAATGAGTTTGGATTTTATCCCATTGGCACTGTGGAAATTATTTTTTCTCCCTCAAAAGGTGATTCATGTGGTAAGATTTGATAACATAGGAAGAGACTGAAGACTAGAATTTAAATTATGGCAAGTGAAAGTAGCAAGGAATTTGTATTAGAATAATAACATAATTCAAAGGTAGGATTGACAGCATAGTTGTCAGCAAATTGACAAATAAATCAGATATAAAGAACAAAGAAATACAAGAAGCCAAGACAGCTCATGAGATTTTGAATTTGTGGGAAGAAAGACATGCTGTCATTAAATACAGAAGTAGGGAATATAAAGGAAGAGCAGATTTGAGAAGGAAAATTAGTTTAATTCTGAGCATGTTGTTGTGTGGTGCTGGCATTCTGGTGGAGAAGTATGATAGGCAGCTGGAAAAATTTACGAAGGCCCAAAATTTGGGAATTATTTGCAAAGTAGTTTTTGAGACTGCAGAGGAAGAAAAGAAAGTACATGGAGAAATAATGGATAATAGCAGAAAGCAAATTCTTGGGAAATACCTCTTAGAATGAGGGAAGAAAAGCTAAGGAAAGAACAGAAGCAAGTAAAAGCAAGAGAGAACAGTACTGGTAAAACCAAGGAAAGATAGCTCCATGAAGAAGTAAGATTTCAAACCTCTTTGCTTCAGAAACAGCTCTGCTATAACCTAAAAGTGTGATGTGCAGTTGTCCCTTGATATTAGGGGGGTTGGTTCCAGTACCCCTCCTGATAGCAAAATCTGCAGATGCTGAAGTCCCTTACATAAAATGGCTTAGTACTTGCATATAACCTATGTATTTTATAAAGATCATCTCTGGATTATTCATAATATTATTCATAATATCTCAAACAGTGTAAATGTAACATAAATAGTTGTTTACTGTATTGTTTAGGGAATAATGACCAAAAAGTCTTTACATGTTCGGTAGATGCAATTTCCAACCAACCAACCTTATTTCTTTCCTTCCTTTCTTCCTTTCCCCAAAAACAGTAAAATAATTTTATTTTAGTAAAAATGTTCTAGTTTTTAATGTGGACTGCTTTCCCCACCACTATAAAATATCTTCATGGGTAAAATGCAATCCATTTATTAAGGCATACTCTTCTTAGGCGATTTTAACTTCTTCCTCTATTGTAACGCCACTTGATATTTATCAATTTTAGTCTTCCAACATTTTCTTCAGGATAATTCTCATCATTGCCTCCGTCTGTTTCTGCTTCTTTGTTCTTTCCAGTGAGAAGACCCAGTGTATCTCCTACTTTCACTATTCAGCTTTTCTTCATTATTTTCCTTATTCAGTCTGAACTCACCTTTGAATGCATTTTCTGCAGTCTTTCTCCCAGTATAGAGGTCTGTCTTCAAGATAACACTGTACTGAAAAGACTGCAACTTTTTCCAGGTTTTTGTAGTCTTTGGTCACACTAGGGTCAGACCTTAAACTCCTCTTCCTGCTCACTCCTCTTGTCATGGTCACCCTCATCAGAGTCTTTTCACTCTTCTTCTTTTTGCAGTCTTTTTAGTGGATATTTTAGAGCTTATACTTCTTTTGAGTTTTATGGAAAATGGAAAAGTACATTCTGAAGATATTAAAAGCCCTGGGAATCTCAGAAAATATTATTGAAACATGTTTTATAATTTGATGCATTTAACTTTGCACTAGAAAAAGATAAATATTGATTCTGGGAAGCAGAGTGTGAAGAACGACATATACCTCGTAGTCCAGTCCAGGTGTCTGGCTTTCTTAAAACACTGTCTGACACTAATCACAACCATAGTGCATATGACCAGTACATCAGGGTTGCTTGACCCTCTCCAGGGCCCTGCTGACTGAACAGATGAGTTTTCTTTGTAATGTTTTGGTCCTCGGTTGAATCCAGGTGTGCAGAGCCTGCAGATACAGAGGGCCATCTTTGTATTCTACATCTCATACATTGTTCTGTTGCACTATTTAGCATTATTCTTTACTCATCATAGGTTCTCAGTTTTACGTATCTTAAACACGAACTTCTGTGGGTCACCCCACCCCACCCCATACTGGCGATTACAGATAGTGGAGCTCTCAAACTGAGCTACATATCTAGTTTTTTTGGTTTTTTTTCATTGTTGTTGTTTTGTTTTGTTTTGTTTTGTTTTTAGGTAGAATCTCACTAAGTTGCTGAGGCTGACATTAAACTTGAGTTCCTCTTGCTTCATTTAGCCTTTCTGAGTTTCCAGGATTAAAGATGTGTGCCACTATATCAGCTTCCTTCCTATCTTTAAGGATTAGCATTTGGCAGAACATTGGTTGATATCTGAAATCCAAGCCCCTGATTATGCAGTTTAGTGTCCTGTTGCAGACTTGAAAGTAAATTCATTGAGAGTAGTTGATGGTTTGCAGGTTTTCTATCAAGTTACCTGTTTCATATACCATTGTGATGCATTCTTTCTTTCTTTCTGTTTTTCTTTTTTAGCCATGCCAGATGTAGAACCTGGGCTTCACTCATGCTAGGCAAGCTACACCTCGAGCTCTATGATATATTCTTGATCTTGTCTATTTTTGTTTTCTTTTTGGTAAATGATAGAAATCCTAACAATAATCGAAAGAGCTCAAGGTGCAAGAAGGAAAAAGTTAAAGGGGTCTAAGGATTGGATACATTCATGTATTTTGATCTTACACTTGAATTATTTTTAGAATATCTTTAAATAATATTACTTTTGCCAGTTTGGTGGGTGCCTTTGGACATAAAATAGGAACCTAGAAAGGAAATAACCTGTAGGACGCAGTAGCACACGCCTGTAATCCAGCAACTCAGAAGCCCGAAACAGGAGAATCACAAGTTCGAGGCCAACCTCAGCAACTTAGGGAGCCCTGGGTAACTTAGGGCTTTTGACACCCTGTCTCAAAATAAAAAAGGACTGGGATGTGGCTCAGTGGTAAAGTACCAGTAATTTCAATCACCAGTACAAAAAAAAAGGGGGGGGGGGAAAGCTTTTTACAAATAAGAAAAAAAGACCAAAAAAAAATAAAGGTGATTTGTTGAAAAATTGATTAGAAAAATCCTAGCAGCATTTTGCAAAGGAATCAGAATTAGTTTAATTGCTGCATTTTGTCCAGGAAAGATTCAAAGATAGTACTGATGGTGACTCTCCACTGTAACATTAAAAAAGATCTGTTATTATCAAAGAGGATTTTTAGGGCATCAATAACTGATCATGTCTTGACTTGCAATTTTATAGTAAGTCCACATATGTGACAAGAATAAAGTTTTGGATACATAAATACAAATTGTTGGGACAAAGGAAAATAAGCAAGAGTAATGGATAGCTGGTTTGCCATGTAAGAATACCTTAAGTGTCTATATCCAGTTCTGTATGACAGCAGCATTAATAGCAAAGTGCCAGGCTTGGTGGCACATGCCTGTAATCCCAGTCACTTGGGTGGCTGAGGCAGGAGGATTATCAGTTCAAACCCAATCTGGCTGTAAGTAACTCAGACCCTGTTGCTAATAAAATATATAAAAGGGCTGGGGATGTGGTTCAGTGGTTAAGCACCCTGAGGTTCAATCCCTGGTACCCCCCCAAAAAAACAAAAAACAAAGATAAACTGGTCATAGTACACATATAAAAGTAAAAACATTATCTGTTAAATTGGTACCGTGCAGCATCTTTGTAATCACATCCATTAAATAGGGGTTGTTGGGACAAAGTTAACCAATTGTTCACAACACTGGTAGCATATGCATTTATGTTGAAATTTTTGTGTGGTTTGGATATTAGCATTTGGTTTTTGGTAAAAGAAGAGGAGTGGTTTTAATAAAATTTATCTCTTCAGAGAGAAAACATGACATGAAAACATGTCAGGTCTGGATATTTAATACTTCTTTAGATTGAGAAATTCAAATTTGGATCATTAATTTGGGTGAGTTATGAATATAGTTTTCAAAAATTCAAAATGTCTCATGCAAAAAAGGAAATAATACATTTTGCTTTTCTAACATTTCCTTTCTTTTGTGGTTGAATGGTTAGAGCCATGCACAGGTTCTTATTTGTTGAATTATCTTGTCTGTCAACCTAAAAAAGCAGATTTACTTATGTTAGTTTATATTTAGTTATTAGGTCTCATTGATTTAAGATTCAAAATTGTAGGATATATGACTCTGGACCCCCCGCTCCCATTTACTATATATCTCTTTGGGGAGATAGGAGGAGGTGTAGTGAATGTAACACTCTTCCATTATATCTGCATCTTTTTTTAAGCATTTAAAAAAAAAAACTTTATTTTATTTATTTATTTTTTATGTGGTGCTGAGGATTGAACCCAGTGCCTCATATGTACTAGGCAAGCGCTCTACCACTGAGCCACAACCCCAGCCCCTATATTTGCATCTTTCACCTAATGTTAAAGCAAAACATTTTCTGAAGCCCTTTGTTCAACAAGGATATCACTGAGTATTTAAGATTAGCAGTAGCACATTCCATCTTTCTTCTGTAGTTCTGTATATGTTTAAATAATATTGACCAGAAAGTATATTTGAAAAGTTTCTTTTTAATTCATTTTATTTGTTTGTTTTTTGTAGTGCTAGAGATTGAACCCAGGGCCTTAACGCATACTAAGGGAAGTACTCTACCACAGAGTTACACCCCAGCCCTTTTTTATTTTAATGTTCGTGTTAATTAGACCTCTTATATGATGAATTCAGTTCATTTAAAACAAAAATAACTTATGTGTTTAATTATTGTACTTCTGATCATTTGTAGGCGAAACCTAACGAAACTGTCCCTAATCTTCAGCCACATGCTGGCAGAACTAAAAGGCATCTTTCCAAGTGGACTCTTTCAAGGAGACACATTTCGGATTACTAAAGCAGATGCTGCAGAATTCTGGAGAAAAGCTTTTGGGGAAAAGTAAGTCTCAAAATGATGAATTTAAATTATGAAAAACTGAAACTTATGAAGTCTTTGTTTACTATTTTAACAAAATATTCAAAATGTGGCGGGGCGAGATGGCGCACACCTGTAATCCCGGCAACTCGGGAGGCTGAGGCAGGAGGATCACAAGTTCAAAGCCAGCCTCAGCAATTTAGCGAGGCCCTAAGCAACTCAGTGAGACCCTGTCTCTAAATAAAATACAAAATAGGGCTGGGGATGTGGCTCAGTGGTGGAGTGTCTGGGTTCAATCCCCAGTCTTCCACCTGCTGCCCCATAAAAAACCTAGTTGAAGAGGATGGGTCGAAATATTGCTTCATTCTTTAACTCAGTAACTTCACTGAAAAACACTTCAAGATGTCCTGTGGTTGCTTATTTTCAGACAGGTGAATATATAAACTTTGCAAAGGCAATGAGATTGTATTTATTTAAAGATCCTGAGAAGAGAAATTCATAATATCTCTTTAGCCTTATCTGGGGTTTAATCACTCTTAGGTTAAATAATTTGTTCATCTCTATTAGAACTCTGTTCTTTCGGTAGCCTATTTCCTCCTATGTACTTTGATAGGGTGGAGTCATTAAAGAACATAGAATGTTTTACATGTTTTTAAAAAGTTTGTTTCAGGGCTCGGGATATAGCTCAATTGGTAGAGTGCCTGCTTTGGAAGCACAAGGCCCTGGGTTCAATTCCCAGCACTCCAAAAAAAAAAAAAAAAAATTTGTTTCAGCTGGGTGCGGTGGTGCACACCTGTAATCCCAGTGACTCAGGGGACTGAGGACTCAAAGCCAGCCTCAGCAAAAGTGAGGTGCTGAGCAACTCAGTGAGACCCTGTCTCTAAATAAAACAAAATAGGGCTGGTGATGTGGCTCAGTGGTTGAGGTCCCCTGGGTTCAATTCCTGGTAAACTGTTGCCCCCGCCTCCCCCCCCAAAAAAAAGTTAGTTTAGCCAGGTATAGTGACTTGAGGCCTGTAATCCCAGCAACTCCATGAGACTGAGGCAGGAGGATCATAGTTCAAGGCCAGCCTTAGGAATTTAGCAAGGCCCTTAGTAACAGTGAGCCCCGTCTCAAACTAAAAAATAAAGAGGGCTGGGGATGTTGCTCAGTGGTAGAGTACCCCTTGATTTCAATCTCCAGTACCAAAAAAAAAGTTAGTTTAAATACACGTCTGGCCAGAGATTACATTTATTATATTAAAAGGATAATCTCATTTCTCTTCTTACATTTCTCTGATAGAACAGATGTGCCAAGGAAGATGAGAAAAGAGGATTAATTTGTGCCATTCTGCCAAAGAATGGTGGAAAAAACTTCTTTGTTACTAATTTACTCATTAGAGAGTTAACTATTTCTTCCTGCCTTTGTACTCTCAATCCAAAATATAACTCAAAGAATTGATACTGAGAGCTTAATGGTACTTACTTTCTTTTCCTTGATTATAGCGGTGTCTGGAATTATCTCTGTTATCTCATTTTGTGCTTTCTTTTACCCCACCCCCACCCCAGGACAATAGTCCCTTGGAAGAGCTTTCGACAGGCCCTACATGAAGTGCATCCCATCAGTTCTGGGCTGGAGGCCATGGCTCTGAAATCCACTATTGATCTGACCTGCAATGATTATATTTCAGTTTTTGAATTTGACATCTTTACACGACTCTTTCAGGTAAGATGCTAAAACATACACTAATCTTGCTACTGCCGCTTTTCTGAAGATAAACTTTTTAAAAATAAGCAATAAAATTTGGGGCTTTATTAAAGTGTTTTCATTCATTTAGAAACTATAAACAAATAAATTAAAACCACCTGTATTATACACACACTCTCTCTCTCTCTCTCTCTCTCTCTTTATTTCTCTCTAACCTCTCTCCCCCTTCCCCCCTCCTTCTCCCTCCCTCCCTCCCTCTCTCTCTCTCTCTCTGTCTCACCCATACACACCCATATTAATATACAACCTACATTTTTCCCTCATATCTATCTTTCTTATTGAATATTCTTCTTTTGTATCACTTTAATGGTTATAGAAGTACCAAAACATGGATATATATTTTTTTAGTTCTGTTATTGGACATTTGTGTTATATTTCCAACTTTTCTCCTATTGTTTTCAAATTCTTAACTGTTACTGTCAATGATTCACAAAGAACTCATTTCTTTCTCCTAAACTAATGTTTTTTCTCCAGTGTGTTCATGTCAACTTTATTTGGAACTTACTAATTGTACATGAAGGCCCTATTCTGTTTACCTGATTTTTGTTTATTTCTTGGTTAACCTCACTACTGGTAGTTAGAGCTGCTTTACAATTTCTTGAATTTCATTTTGTACAGTTAAGTTTCTCCCTATAAGCATATATTTTTCTCTTAGCTTTTCAAGGTTATAATGTCAAACATTTGTCTTCTTCCAAAGTGACAATATAATTGAGACTTTGTGATGGTGAATTAAGAATTTATAATAGAGAATTGAAGTTTTGTCCTGTATTCTGAGGTTAGTTGTATGTCTAAATAGTCCATGATTGATCTCTTGTTTCTTTAGCCCTGGTCCTCTCTGCTCAGGAATTGGAACAGCCTTGCTGTAACCCATCCTGGTTATATGGCTTTCCTGACATATGATGAAGTAAAAGCTCGGCTTCAGAAATTCATTCACAAACCTGGCAGGTCAGTGTCATGAAGCAAAGAGGTTTATTCTCCTCAATTTTTTTCTCTTGTGACTTCTAGAATAGAAGAAACATGATCTTGTTATAGTTTACCAGTGGCCACGATTCTGCAGTAGAATTCATGTTTGTTTACCAGAGGAATTGACTTGCTTAAATCTTGTGATTTGATCAGGGCTTTAAACCATTTAAGAATGGGGTTTAGGGCCAGGCACCATAGTTACATGCCTGTAAGCTCAGCAATTTAGTGAGATTCTGTCTCAAACTAAAACACGAAAAGGACTGGGGATATATCACAGTGGTAAAGTGCCCTGATTCCATCCCCAGTACAAAAAAAAGGGGGGGGGGCCTGGGGATATAGCTCAGTTGGTAGAGTGCTTGCCTGTCAAGCACAAGGCCCTGGGTTCAATCCCCAGCACAACAAAAAAAAAAAAAAAAAAAAAAAAAAAAAAGAATGGGGTTTAGGTGGCCTTTTTTCTGGTCTGGAGTCATTGCTACTTGTTTTTTGTAAATGTTTTTTGGAGCTAAGGATTGAACTCAAGGCCTCAGGTATGCACATACTCTCCCACTGAGCTATACCTCTAGACCCCTGAAGGCTTTCTCTCTTTCTCTCTCTCAGCAGCACTGGGTTTTGGGATGGGGTGGGGGAGGTTTAACTCTTTACCACTGAGCTACATCCCCAACACTTCTTTTATATATATTTTTTTTTGGTACTGGGGATTGAACCCAGAGGCACTCCACCACTGAGCCACATCCCCAGCCCTGTTTTGTATTTTATTTAGAGACAGGGTCTCACTGAGTTGCTTAGGGCCTCGCTAAGTTGTTGAGGCTGACTTTGAACTAGCAATCCTCCTGCCTCAGCCTCCCAAGTGCTGGGATTACTGGCGTGCGCCACCGCGCCCAGCAACTTCTTTTATATTTTGAGGCAGGGTCTCACTAAGTTGCCCAGGCTGGCCTTGAACTTGTGATCCTCCTGTCTCAGTCTCCCAAGTAGCTGGGATTATAGGATGTGCCACTGTACCAGGCTTAAAGAGGTGTCTCCTGCCCCCCAGTAGTGGGTATTCAACCTAGGGGATGTTCTACCACTGAGCTACATTCCCCGCCCTTATTTTACTTTCATTTTGAGACAGTATCTCACTAAGTTGTGGAGGCTGCTGTCACACCTGCAGTCCTGCCTTAGCCTCCTGGGTAGCTGGGATTATGGGCATGCACCTCCAATGCCCTACTGAAAAATTATTCTTGATGGTCCTTTTGATTTTTGTCTCTATCTTCCCTTCCAGCTTAATACCAGAATATATATTAAAACTTCCATTAATTTCTCTTCTCAGTTACATCTTCCGGCTGAGCTGTACTCGTCTGGGTCAGTGGGCTATTGGATATGTTACTGCTGATGGGAATATTCTCCAAACCATTCCTCACAATAAACCTCTCTTCCAAGCACTGATTGATGGATTCAGGGAAGGCTTGTGAGTACTCATTACTTACCATCTCCTAGAGTCTAGGAACTTAGGGACTGTAATTTTATCATAAATGACTTATTCCATGTTTTTTTTTCTAAGATTAAGTTTCAGGAAACATTAACAAGTTATATTGACTTGTCTTTCAAATTCTGTAGACTTTTGTTTTTATTTGATAGGGATTCCATAAGTGAAATTGTCTTTCTCTGTTGCTTCAGTTATTACCATGAGCAAATTTATCTTTCTCCTTTTCCAAATATTAACTTACTTTCAAATCTGCATTAGATTTGAAAATACACAATTAGCAGGAAATTTTACCACTTACTTGACTAACGAAAATTAAAGTGACTAGATGTTCCTACTTAGAGTAAGCAGGATTCAGTGGCCTTCATCTGTCTTCATCTTAATTTCATTTTGACTCAGCAGCTTTTCATCAGACTTTTGACTTTTATAATGTATGCTAGCAAGTTCTTATTTATTCCAGAATTGCTATTCCTTTGGGAATTCAAAGTACTTATCAGTAAGTTCTAAAAATACTAATTCTTGACCATGTATCAGAAAACTAACTTGTGTTTTACAGTGATTACAAAACTCCATTTTCAATTATTGCATCACCTTCTACAGTTGCATTGAGCAGCCCTAAATGTCAGAGCAGTTTGATTCTGGAAGCTCCCTTGTTGATGATCTCAAGTATCTTAATTTGCTTCTTGTTACGTTCCTTTTAAATACATGTCTCAGTTTGTTCAACCTGTACACAGAGATATTTCAGGTCTTTAAAAAATGCAATTTAAAAATTTATATCTTGTGGCTACCCATTGATTTAAACAGGGGTAGGAAAACTGTGGCCTGTGGACCAACTGTTTTTGTACAGTCTCTAAGCCAAGATAGTGATTTCTTTTTTTTAAAATATGCTAAATATCATTTGTGTATATTAACAAGCACTGATAAATTGACTTCAGTAAAACTGCAAGGCTGGTTATTTTTGCAGCTATTTGTTTCCTGATGGACGAAATCAGAATCCTGACCTGACAGGCTTATGTGAACCAACTCCCCAAGATCATATCAAAGTGACCCAGGTGAGTTGTGAGTTGTGTTTTGCATTATAACCATATCACTACAGCCAAGCCTTTTTTTTTTTGTTACTGGGGATTGAATTCAGGGGCACTCAACCACTAAGCCACATCCTCAGCCCTACTTTGTATTTTATTTAGAGACAGGGTCTCACTGAGTTGCTTAGGGCCTCACTAAGTTGCTGAGGCTGGCTTTGAACTCGAGATCCTCCTGCTTCAGCCTCTCAAGCTGCTGGGATTACAGGCATGTGCCACCACACCCGGCTTGGAGCCAAGCTTTTGGATACACTTTATAGACAATATAAGTTATTGGAACATTTTAATTTTAAACATTAACTAGATTAGTGAATTTATGTGGTTTCTCTTTTAAATTGTGCAGCTTAAAATGGGAACCAGGATTAGATGTTTCTTGTTTAGTAAGAGAACATTGACTATAGTTGTGACATTTTTATTTGAACAAAATTTATATAAAAAGTAACAGTCTTTAATTTTTTTGTTGAGCATTTATAGTTACTGTCATTCAACCAACATAATCTCTTAATTTTTTTAATCAAAGGAACAATATGAATTATACTGTGAGATGGGCTCTACATTCCAACTGTGTAAAATATGTGCTGAAAATGATAAAGATGTAAAGATTGAGCCCTGTGGACACCTCATGTGCACGTCCTGTCTTACATCCTGGCAGGTATGTATCCAAAACATGCATTTTCTCTGCTTTGTAATTACTCTGAAGAATTGGGTATTATATATCCTTTATAGATATAAAGGATAGGCTTGGTTTGGGGGCTGGGTTTAAATTTTAAATCTATTTTTCTTCCTCCCTCCTTCCCTCCTTCCTTCTCGTGCTGAGGATTAAACTCAGGACTTTGCAAATGCTAAGCATGTGCTCTACCACGGAGCTACACCCTCAGCCATTTGATTTCATTTTTATGTCTAGGAAAGAAATTTTTACTCGTGGACAAATATATTAAATGCTTTTAGATGCATTCATTACTGTCTTTTGCTTCCTCTGCAGGAATCAGAAGGTCAGGGTTGTCCATTCTGCCGATGTGAAATCAAAGGTACTGAACCCATTGTAGTAGATCCATTTGACCCTAGAGGAAGTGGCAGCCTGTTGAGGCAAGGAGCAGAAGGAGCTCCCTCACCAAATTATGATGATGATGATGATGAACGAGCTGATGATTCTCTCTTCATGATGAAGGAATTGGCAGGTGCCAAGGTAAGATTGCAATTTTGAAGACTGGCAGATATCATTATGAACTATTTTCTACAGCCAAGAAGCACTTTATGACATTCAAACTACAAAGGGCATTAATAACTGATATTTATTGAGCTTTTGCTATAGGATACGGTGTTAAACACTTTACCTTTTTAAACTCATAATCTTTGCAACAACCCTCTGATACTGTTATTATCCTCATTTAACAATGAACCAAGCCGGGCGCGGTGGCGCACACCTGTAATCCCAGCACTTGGGAGGCTGAGGCAGGAGGATCACAAGTTCAAAGCTGGCCTCAGCAACTTAGCGAGGCCTTAAGCAACTCAGTGAGACCCTATCTCTAAATAAAAATACAAAATAGGATTGGGGGATGTGGCTCAGTGGTGGAGTGCCCCTGGGTTCAATCCCCAGTACCAAAAAAAAAAAACAAAAACAATGAACCAGTTGAGCCATAGAGAGATTAAGGAATTTGCAGAGGATCATACAGCTAGTTAGTTGACCTAGGATCTGCAGCCAGCCAGTCTAACTTTAAGACCTACATTCTTAATATGTATATCCTAGTGACTCAGTTTTAACTCATGTATCCTGGTGGAGAAAATGAGAGGGAAATTAAGAACTAGACCCTATTTTATATGCTAATGTGACTACTACATGGTTTCGTTTTTTGTTTTTGTTTTTTTCCTCTATAAAGGAGTATTGTGATTTGAAGTTAGGTATTATTAGGTATTATTATTATTAGGTAGTATTAGATTGGGAAAGGAAAAAAAGAGACAGTCAGATGGGTTGTATGAAATGCTGTACCTTGTAGAAACTAAACAACCTGGAAAGATTCTAGTAAAGATAGAAAAAAATGAAGGTGAAGAAATGATGTGACCAAATCCTATTACCTCAGAGGGTGGGGTACAACAGGGATTTAAATTAAATCCTACTGAGGCAGACCTTGAAGATTTTACTAAATAAAATCTTTAGTAAATAAAATGAGGGCTGGGGATATAGCTCAGTTGGTAGAGTACTTGCCTCACATGCACAAGGCCCTGGGTTCAATCCCCAGCACCACAAGAAAAAGTAAATAAAATGATATGCTTTAGAGTCTGTAATTTAGAATGCTATGTAGTCATGGGATGCATTTCCTTGATACAAAAAGAAGCTTTCTTTTATATCAGCACCTGACTGTCTGGCATAAACATATTGAAAGAATAAATTTTATCTCCCCTTATTTCAGAATCTCATCATCCTCTGTTCTCCCTGTTACAAGGTCATTCATCTACAACACAGATCTGACCATTTCATCCCTTGACCTCATACTCTTCAATGACTTCTCATTGCTTGATGAGTGAAGTGTGTTCTCCTTTATAGGCACCTGACCTTGATAATTTTTTTTCCACTTTATACTTTGTGGTCCAGCAAGGTGAACCCACTTAGAATTTCTCCCTGCTTTGTCTTGGCAATTTCTGTGTAATTTAGCTCAATTTTCTCTTTTCAGACCACACCCTGCCTCTCCATCCCTAGTTCACACCTGTTTAAAAGAGTATTTTCTGCTGGGCACAGTGGCACACACCTGTAATCTCAGTGACTCCAGAGGCTGAGACAGAAGGATTTAGAGTTCAAAGCCAGCCTCACCAGCAGCAAGGCACTAAGCCACTGAGACCCTGTCTCTAAATAAAATAAAAAAATAGGGCTGAGGATCTTGCTCAGTGGTTGAGTGCTCCGAGTTCAATCCCCAGTACCAAAAAAAAAAGAAATGTGTTTTCCATTGTAAATTCTCAGAAGTGAAGAGCCATGACTTTTTCTTTGTTTTTATTTTTATTTTTATTTTTTTTGTGGTCCCAGGGATTAAACCTCTGCCATGAAGCCATGCCTCCAGCTTTTTTTATTTTTTTATTATGAGACTTGGTCTCACTGAAGTTGTCAAGGTGGCTTCCAACTTGGGATCATCCAGCTTTAGCCTCCCAAGTCATTGGGATTACAAGTGTATGCCACCATGCCTTGCATGGTATATCTTATTTGTAATAAACTACTTGAGAGTTGAACACATGGTAATTACTTTCAATGTTTGACTATAATTGAAATCACATCAAGCAGAATTGATAAATTTATCAAGAGTAGATCAATAATGAATAATAGGAAATCTGATCTTTTGAGTGGTACATTCTTGCTATTTTGAAGGTAACAGTAGTCTTGGCCCATCACAAGACACTGTCAACATTTAAAGAGATTCATTTGACCCCTCATGCAATTTTATATTTTTCCATAGAATACTGTCTGTTTATTCATTAAAAGGTTACTGGCAGCCAGGGGAAGTGGCACATGCCTATAATCCCCATGGCTTGGGAGGCTAAGGCCGAAGGATTGCAGGTTCAAATCTAGCCTCAGCATTTTAGCAAGACCCTGTCTCAAAATCAAAATTAATTTGGACTGGAGATGTGGCTCAGGGGTTAAGTGCCCCTGGATTCAATTCTGGTACCAAAAAATAAAGAGGAGTATTCGTGTATGTGTTTATTTGAAATTAAAGTGCCCTTTTTCTTCACGGAATTATTATAGACTGGTAATAACACTCATTGTGGAGAAACAGACATTCCCATTTATTACTGAGATAGGTACGGGTTAGTTCCTTTGTTTTTTTTTGTTTGTTTGTTTGTTTGGGTTTTTTTTTGGTACTGGGGATTAAACTCAGGAGCACTTGACCGCTGAGCCCCAGCCCCAGCCCTGTTTTGTATTTTATTTAGAGACAGAGTTGCTTAGCACCTTGCCATTACTGAGGCTGACTTTGAACTCTCCCTCTTCCTTCCTCAGCCTCCTGAGCTGCTGGGATTACAAGTGTGTGCTACTGTGCCTAGCAGTTCCATCTTTTTGATTGACAGTTTGATATCTGTTAAAATTTAATGTTGGACTTGAGCTGGTTGTGGTGGTGCACATCTGTAATCCCAGTGACTCAGGAGGTTGAGGTGGAAGGATCCCAAATTCAAGCAAGGTCAGCCTCAGCAATTTAGTGAGATGCTGTCTCAAAAAAAAGGTTGGGAGGCTGGGGATGTAGCTCAGGGGTTTGAATTAGCAAATCTGTCTAGGAATATATCCTAACAAATTACAAGATATACAAGAATATAGATGTAGTTTTTTTTTTTTTTTTTTTTTTTTGCAGTGCTGGGGACTGCACTTGTGTTTGCAAGGCAAGTACTCTACCGACTGGGCCTTGTGTTTGCAAGGCAAATACTCTACCGACTGAGCTATATCCCCAGCCCCAAGATGCCCAAGATGTAGTTATCCTTACAGTATTATTTGTAATAAAAAAATGAGACACATCCCATACATCCATCAGTAAAAATTATGTTATATCCATGTATCCATTTTAGTGTTCTCTGGCTTCAATAATAAACTACCACAAATTTTACATCTTAAAACAACACAAATTTACTGTTTCATAGTTCAAAACATGTCTTATCTGGTAAAATCCAGGTTATGGCAGACCTGCATTCCTCTCAGAAGGCTCCAACAGAGGATCTCTTTCTTCACTCTTATGCACCTGAGTGTAGTTTCTTGTAGTTGTGAGATTAAGAGCCCATGTTCATTGGTGGTTTTCAGCAAATGGTCATTGCCTGATTCTAGGGTCCAGCCACATTCTTTGACTTTGGGACTCTTTTTCTCCCTTTTTCAGTCCTTTTTGAGGACCGTTTTTAATAATGATTTGTGGGCTTAGTTTGGGCTCTCCTGGATAACTTAAGATATTTCTCCCATATTGAGATTCAAATCCTTAATCAAATCAAGGAAGTTTCTTTTGTCAAGTTAAGTTATATTCACAAGTTCTGGGGATTAAGGGATTCATTGTTCTACTGACCATATAATCCAATGCTCTGAAGAATTAGTTCCATTTTCTTAAGTGGAAAGCTGTTTAATATGCATTAAGTTTAAAAAAACACCTATAGGCTGATGATGTAACTCAGTGCACTTACCTAGTATCTGAAAAGCCTTGAGTTCCATCTCTAGCACTGCAAAATAAATCCTAAAAAAAAAAAGTATGTATTGTCATTTATCTATTCCATATTTTAGTCTCCTCTTAAGGGACATATTGATTCTAGGCTCATACATACTGACATATTTTGCAAGTTTGTCTGTAGGGGTAAATTTCTAAAAGTGGAATTGCTGGATAAAAGAATGTATAGAGCAGGGTGCACTGGTGCACGCCTATAATCCCAGCTGCTCCTGAGGCACGAGAATCACAAGTTTGAGGCTAGCCTGGACAGCTATGCAAGAATCTATCTCAAAAAATAAAGCAAAAAAGGGAGGACTGGGGATATAGTGCAGAACTAAAACACTCATGGGTTCAGTCTCCAGGATCGACCCACCTCCCAAACAAACCCAACTATGTGTATTTAAACTCCATGATGGGAAAGGATGTAGTCAGGGGAGGGGCATGTGCATATTTCACAAAATCAATGGTATTTCTCATATGAATGGTAGGTATGTAGGGTTTTTTTAATTATTTTTTGTACCTTGTTGTTCATTATATACTTCATGAATAAAATCTTTTTGTGTGTGTGTGTGTGTGGTGCTGAGGATCAAACCCAGGGCCTTGTGCTTGCAAGGCAGGCACTCTACCAACTGAGCTATATCCCCAGCCCATGAACAAAATCTTTGAATGAAAATAGTTAACTTTTTGGATAGCTTTTAAAATTTGTCCCAGTTTATTTGTCTTAAAATCACTCCTAAAGGTGTATGAAAATATGAAAGTGTCTTTTTCTCCACATCCTCATATTTTGTTGTAATTGTGTGTGTGTGGAGGAGGTGGTACTGAGGTATCTCTTCCACTGAGTTACATCCCCAGTCCTTTTTTGCTTTTGAAACATGGTCTTGCTGAGTTGCTGAGGGTCTGGCTAACTTGCTGAAACTGACCTCAAACTTAAGACCCTCCTGCCTCAACCTCCTGAGTCACTGAGATTACAGACAAGTGCCACTGTGCCCAGCTCCTATCTTCCCATTTCTGAACCATATGCCTGTACAGCTTTCTCTTGATTGTTATCTGTTCATCTCATATTTATAGAGGAGGAGATTTCTGTCATTATCTCTCTCCTTTCTATTCCATAACCACCGACTCTAGTTTTTTGAATAAGTTATTTGAACATTTTTGCCTAAATCAGTATTCAATGTCTAAATAATTTTGCTCTGTACTGTGCCAGTTAGTTTGCTATATTCTAGTTACTTTTTCTTTCTTATACAACCTTTTGCTTTTCCTGGAATAATTCATTTTTATTTCCCTACTATTCAGTTTATACCAGTCACTACCAAGGAATACCATGCTTTCAACATCCCCTCAATAGACTGGTCTATGATGTAAATTCTGGTAGTGTTCTGTATATAGTAGATAGTATAGTATAGTACAGTATACTGACTCATAGTAATATCTCTGTTCCCAGGGCCTCACACATGCTAGACAAACACTCTCCCACTGAGTGCTATGCCCTTAACCCTATCCTTTTCTTTTTATATGGGTCCCAGTTTTTAATCCTGAAAAAGATTGTTTTTTTCTCCAAAGATGAAGTGGTAGAAAATTGTAAGTTTTTTAATATTGTAAGCTAGGAAGTTTTCTGTAGCACTGTCTTTCTAGATGTGTTTATTGTAGTTTTGCCATCTGCATGGTATTTCTGTGATTGAGAGTGCCCTCTTATGGTGATATATAAATAGTTCTGGACATGTTAGAATCTCAGGAAGTTTCTGAGTTTTTAAGAGGTTTGTGTGATCCTAAGTCTAAGTCTGGCCCATTGGTCATTATATTTCATATTCACAAAATATTTACCATCGCGGTTCCCTGAACAAGAGTAAACAGTTGAATTTCAATGGTTCTAGGTGGAACGGCCACCTTCTCCATTCTCCATGGCCCCACAAGCTTCCCTTCCCCCAGTGCCACCACGACTTGACCTTTTGCAACAGCGAGTATCTGTTCCTTCAAGTACTGGTCTGGGAACTGCCTCTAAGGTAAAGCATTATCCATTTCTATAATTTTCTGATTCTTTGTGGTACATTAGTGGGCTTTTGATTGATTTGCTTCCTTATTGCTTCTACAGAATGTTTCTGGCTCCCTTCACAAGGACAAACCATTACCAATACCTCCCACACTTCGAGATCTTCCCCCACCACCCCCTCCTGACCGGCCATATTCTGTTGGAGCAGAAGCCCGGGCACAGAGACGCCCCCTGCCTTGTACACCAGGCGATTGTCCATCCAGAGACAAACTGCCTCCTGTTCCCTCTAGCCGCATTGGAGACTCCTGGCTGCCCCGGCCAATCCCCAAAGTACCAGTAGCTACTCCAAGCCCTAGTGACCCCTGGACAGGAAGAGAATTAACCAACCGGCACTCACTTCCATTTTCATTGCCATCACAAATGGAGGCCAGAGCAGATGTGCCTAGGCTTGGAAGTACATACAGTTTGGATACCTCCATGGTGAGTCCTAGTTTTAAAATTATTTATCCGGTTAATGAATGTCAGCAAGTGGCATTTTATAGATCTAAGTTTTTTGATAGGTTTTGTACAGAATAACAGAGGTAATGTAAGATATATTCCCTGTCTTCAAGAAATGTATGTGTTCACCACTAAGCCACATCCCCAGCACTTTTTTTTTTTTTTTAACTTTATTTTGAGACAGGGTCTTGCCAGGTTGCTTACAGCCTTGCTAAGTTGCTGAGGCTGGCTTTGAACCTGCAATTCTCCTGCATCAGCCTCCTGAACTGTTGGGATTGCCGGCATGCACCATCGCTCCCAGCTAGTTTATTTTTTACAGGAAAAAGAACAAGCAAAATTGATTACATGCCTAAGGCGTGGGAGTATGAGGATCTGGTCTGGATATAGTTTTAAGGATTGATCAGAAGCATGATTACAGAAATGTTTCAGGTATATTATAGAATGATACATAGAGCAGAAAGTGTGTATCAGAACAGGAGAAAGGGCTCAAATGGAGCAATAACACTACATTATAGGGCCTTGAGTATTCCCTTCCAAAAGAATTTGAATTTATTTAATAAGAAATGAGAACATTTGAAGATTTTAAGTTAGTGCAATGATGTGACCAAAATGATGATTACAAAGAATAATAGGAGTTTGTAAGATAAATTAGAAAATAGATTGAAAAATGACAGGTTTATGGTCCTTTGTCCAAGCATGCAATCAGGTGTTCAGAGTTGAGGGATGGGAGAGAAGCAATATTTGTAATTCATTGATTCTTTCATGCCCCCAGGAAAAAAATCTTGCTTTCACAGAGTTTATTTTCTAGTGGGAGAAAGATAAAATAAACAAGTGAGTAAAATATATAGTATGTTTGCAATGATGAGTGCCATGGAAAAGAACAGCTCAAAGAAGACTATAGAGAGAGTTGAGTGGAGGTAGGTGGCACAGGAAGGAATGGGGTACAATTCTTGGCAAGGAACTGAGCAGTAGGAAGGTGATCCTGAGGGAAGACCATTCAAGGATGAAGGGAAAAGAAGTGAGTTTGAGAGGGGATGTTTAAAAAATAAAGGGATATAGTATAGCTGGTGCCAAGCAAGCAAGTGGAAAAGTCCTTGTCTCTGAATAGAAGTGGACAGCCAGATTAGGTGGAGCTTTTAGAGATCATGAAATAGATCTAAAGCAGGAAACCAGCAATATTTGGAAAAGGCAAGAAATCACATGCACATGTACTCAAAGGTTTTGGAACTGGTAACAAGGGATATGTTGAATTTGAGATAGACTTTTTTTTTTTGGAACCGGGGATTGAACTCAGGGGCACTTGGCCATTGAGCCACATCCCCAGCCCTATTTTGTATTTTATTTAGAGATGGGGTCTCACTGAGTTGCTTAGTGCCTTGCCCTTGCTGAGGCTGACTTCGAGCTCGAGATCCTCCTGTTTCAGCCTTCGGAACCTCTGGGATTACAGGCATGCGCCACCACGCCCGGCTGAGATGGACTTTTGATGGAAGCATTAATAATTAGGTGGTTGGAAATCTGAAGAGACAAAATGGGAAGGATGGAGTTGAGAAATGTCTTGGCACTCAGATGAATATTTCTTTCTTTACTACTTTTTTTTTTTTTTTTTTTTTTTTAGTTTTCAATGGACCTTTATTTTATTTATTTATACGTGGTGCTGGGAATTTAACCCAGTGCCTCAAACATGCTAGGCAAGTGCTCTACCACCGAGCCCCAACCCCAGATGAATATTTCTTGGTTGCAAGGAAAGAGAGGTGATAAGGCTTAAGTGGTACCTGTGTGCCGGACAGCCTGATTAGAATAGAGAGTTGTGACTTTCTGGTGGTGTCAGTACTGAATGACCATTTGAGTTTGTATATCCATTATTTAAGCTAGAAATAATATTTGTGCCAATAGCCAGTTTTCTTGAATCTTTCTAGAATTAAAACAACCCATTTCTCTGGCTCTTCTGAAATCTGTCTCCCTCTCCTTTACATTTGAAAGTTCTTCAGAGACTGACAGCAATGATGCTTTCATTAGAGGTGATAACCAGTAGGCATGGCATTGATTGTGAAGTCCATATCTGTATTAATATTCTTGTGATTTCTCTTTTTTTTTTCCGGTGCTGGGGATTGAACCCAGGGTCTTGTGCTTGTAAGGCAAGCACTCTACCAACTGAGCTATATCCCCAACCCTATTCTTGTGATTTTTGAAAAGGTTTGTAAGAGGAAATACTTAGCCATCCTAAGGAGGTTCTTTTCAACATTTTTCTCTACTTTCCAGAGTATGAATAATAGCCCATTAGCAGGTCCAGACTGTGAACACCCCAAAATCAAACCTTCCTCATCTGCCAATGCCATTTATTCTCTGGCTGCCAGGTAAGTTTATTAAAGCTGTATTTCATTCACCTGGAGTTAGTACTTTTAAACTGTTGGTTTATAGGAAACCCAGAAAAGCACAGAGGAAAATAAAAATTGATCTGTATTTGTACAGTGTAAAAGTTAATGTCTTAAGTTTTGAAATTTTTCTTTCTATTCTTTTTTCTGTGTACTTGTTTATAAATCATTCTTGCTGGGCTTGTCACATGTATCTTTTCAAGGAAGAAATTTTGGTTTTGTTGATTTTTCTTAAAAAAAATTCTTAATTGGGTGTCAGCTTTCTGTTTCATTGTTTTCTGCCTTTCCTTCCCCCCTGCACCCCCTCCCCCTCCCCCAGTACTGGGCATTGAGCCTAGGACTTCACACACTGAGTTACATCCCCAGTCCTTTGTATTTTTTATTTTGGAACAAAAATCTCACTAAGGTGCCCAGGCTGCCCTTGAAGTTGTGATCTTCCTACCTTAACCACCTTCCAAGAAGTTGGGATTACAGGCATACATGTACTACCATGCCCCACCTCTTTTTTTTCTTTTAAGATATGGTTTCAATATTTTGTCCAGGCTGGTCTTGAACTCAAATGATCCTCTTGCTTCGGCCTTTCCAATAGCTAGGACTGTAGGCTTCTGTCACTGTTTCAAGCTTTTGCTCTTTTATCTTATTCTTCCAACTTTCTTCAGGCTTCATTTGCTATTTTCCCAGCATCATTAAATGGATGCTATGTTATTCTGCTTGAGCTGCCATGACAAAATACTGCAGACTGGGTGCTTTAAATAGTGGAAATTTATTTACTCTTCGTTCTGGAGGCTGGAAATCTGGGATCAGGGGACCAGGCCAGCATGGTCAGTTTCTGGTGAGGGTCATCTTCCTAGCATGCAGACAGCTGCCATCTTTTTTCACTGTGTCCTTATATGGCCTTCCTCAGTGTGTGTGTACAGAGAAAGAAAACAAGCTCTCTGGGATCCCTGCTTCTCTTCCTGTCACATCAGGAACCCACCCTTAGGACATCATCCAACCTTACCTTCTTAGAGGCTCCATGTTCAAATATAACCACACTGGGTATTAGGGCTTCACCATGTGGATTTGGGGGAGGACACAAATATATGGCTCCTAACAAATGTTTACCTGTATTCCACAGTTTTTGATGTCATTTTCATTATCATTTTTTGATTGTTAATGGACCTTTATTATTTTATTTATTTGTGTGTGGTGTTGAGAATCAAACCCAGTGCATAAGTGCTCTACCACTGAACTACAACTCTACCTCCCATTTTCATTAAGTTCAAATATATGCTTTTTCTGTTGTTAATACTTTGATTCATGAGTTATTTATGTGTTATCTGATTTTCAAATATTTAAAGATTTTCTATTCTTCTGTTCTGCTTTCTGGCTTCATTCCAGTGTGGTTAGAGACCATCTTCTTTATTGACAAGTTGTGGTTATATCCAGTAATTTGTGTCACCTTCTTATAAGATTGTGCATTCTGCAGTTGTTGGGCATAGCATTCTGTACATGTTAGTGAGGTTATGATCAAATCTTTTTTTACTCAGACTTTAAAAAAATCTACCTATTCCATCAGATAACTGAAATGAGTATATTGAATTCTCCCCTATAATTGTGAATTTCTCTTTGTTCCTTCTAATTCTGTCCTTTTGTATTACATGTGTATTTAGTCTGTGTAATAATATAAATTTAAAATGATTTATAGTAGATGGTAACCATTTGTATTATCCTTAAATCTATTGTTTATAGTTCCTAGTTGCTTAGCGCCTCACTTTTGCTGAGGCTGGCTTTGAACTTTCCATCCTCCTGCCTCAGCCTCCCAAGCTGCTGGGATTACAATTGTGTGCCATCGCACCCAGCTCCAGCATGTACTCTTGACTTGTTAGATCATGCTTTAAATGCTCCTGGACTGGGGATATAGCTCAGTTGGGGGCTGGGGATATAGCTCAGTTGGTAGAGTGCTTGCCTCATAAGCACAAGGCCCTGGGTTCGATCCCCAGCACTGAAAAAAAAAAAATTAGTGTCTCCTGATACCTCCGGACATTTAAATTTCTCGTGGATTTATCCTGCAGTGCTCCTTTTGTTCCTACTGTTGTTTGGACTCTTTCCATCTCCCTAAAAAACTTCCTTTAGTGTGTGTGTGCTTACATGTGAGATTGTGTGTTTAGTGCTCTTCTATCAGTTGGTTCAAATTTTGTTTGACTGAAAATTACCTTCATTTCATTCCCCTCTCACCTTGTACTGAGGATTAAACCCAGGAGTGCTCTACCACTGAGTATATATCCCCAGCTCTTTTTTATGTTTTTTTCCCCCTCAGGGTTGAGGACTGAACTCAGGGCCTTGGGTGTGCTAAGCAAGCATTCTGCCACTCAGTTAAATCCCCATTCCCTTATGTTTTATTTTAAGACAACATCTTCCTGAATTTCCTAGGCTGGTCTCAAACTTGTAACCTCCTGAATTAGCTGGGTTTTCAGCATATACCACCACACCCAATTTCACCTTTTTTTTTTTTTTTTTTTTTTTTTTTTGTGGGTGTTGGATTTGAACTTTTCCCAACTTTTCCTTTTTTTGGGGGGTGGGGAATTGAACCCAGGGGGGTGCTGTACCACTGAGGTACATCCCTACTTTAAAAAAAAATTTATGACAGGGTTTTACTATGTTGCTGAGGCTGGCCTTGATCTTGCAGTCCTGCTACAGCCTTCCGAGTAGCTGAGATTATAGTCCTACACTAGCACAGCTCTCTCTCAGCTAATATTTCTTAAAACAGATTGAACTTGCAGTCTCTCCTCATCTGGGACTTTTTAATTTCCTGAACATCATCAGACTCTCACTTCTCTTTCAGCTCAAAATAGGCTTGGGTATTTTTCATTCTCTTTTCTCTTTACATTAATCTGAATGGTTTTTACTATGTTCTAGTTCCTGAATATTCCTTTGCTATTTCTAATGTGCTTTAAATACAACGATTATATTTTTACTTTAGGTATTATGTGTTTAAGTTCTAGCATTTCCATGTGATTTTTAAAATTTATTGATTCCAGTTTTCTAATAAAATTGTTTATTGTCCTGTTTCTTGAACATATGAATTATAATTATTTTAAAGGCTGTATCTGATAATTCCAGCTCTGTCTCTTCAGCTCAGCAAGACTACCACAGTAACTGCATGGCTCCTTCATTGTTTGTGACTACCCACTTGGTTTCTCAGAATCTAGCGCCATGCATGAAAAGTTTAGGGATCAGCAATAGTTCTAGAGAATTACAGGCAGAAATTTAGGCCTACTCCTTTCAGATATGAGGCTTACTTCTGTGTATTCTTCTTCTTGAATCTTGGTGTCTGAAGTTCTGGCTTCCTGATTGCTCTCCAGTACTTTCTTTTAAAGTATATATTGCCAAAATGCTTTGTGACAGGAAGTACATTTTATACTTTTATGGATTTCATCAAAGAGATGGGGGCTGCTGGGGGTAAGAACCCAGAGTGTTTTGCACGCTAGGCAAGCACTCTACCAATGAGCTCTACACCCCTAGCCCTAAAGTATTCTTGGATTGCTCTTATAATAAGGCCTCTCTGTTTTGTTAAAGAAAATTTAGAAAATGTAGATAAGGAACACTGAAGGAATAAAGTGCTCATAATCTTACTATCTAGAGTCAGACAGTAGATTACTTCAGATTATTTCAAGCAGTATTACTGACTCTAGGGGGAACCCTGATTTGTAAGATAAGGATAGGTCTATGGTAGTGGAAGCAGAAGCAGGCTATTTCCTCTTAGGTCCTGAGTAGAACTTCTAAAGGCCCCAAGAGACACCATTGGTACAAGCTTTCTTATTCTCTGTGGGTCAAAGTCTATTTATTCCATACACTATTATTTGATATGTAGGTTGTGCCTTTTTTTTTTTTTTTTTTTTTTTTTTTTCCAGTGTTATAAGTAATGCTGTCATGGGAATTCTTGATAGCTTCCCAAGGGAAAATTCTTAGAAGTGGAATTTCTGAGACCCAAGATATGCACATGTGATGAAAGGCTTTTGTTGAGTCATACTCCAGAAAAGTTGTACCAACTTATTTCTACAGCTATATAAGAAAGTACCCATTTATTTCCTTGTACTTTTGCTCACACTTGGTCTTTTCCCCCTGTTAAAAATTACAAATGGAGCCAGGTGTGGTGGTGCATACCTGTAATCCCAGTGGCTCAGGAGGCTCAGGCAAGGAGGATCACAAGTTCAAAGCCAGCCTCACAACTTAGGCCTTAAGCAATTTCGCAAGACCCTGTATCAAAATCAGGGGTAAAAAGTGGGGGATGGGGATGTGGCTTACTGGTTAAGTGCCCCTGGGTTCAATCCCTGGTACCACCAAAAAAGAAAAAAAAAAAAGGAAAAAATTACAAACAGAATAAAAGTGAAAGAATCCTAGACTGAACACCCATATACCCACCACCTGGATTCAAATTTCAGTATTTTATTATTGTTGCTTTATCACATATTATCTATCTGTATTTCATCTATTGCACTCTCTGTCATGGTTGATTGTATGTTTCAAAGCAAATTGTAGATACTAATACACTTCTGCCTTAGGTCTTCAGCATGCATTGCACAAATCTTAAGATATATTTGCTGAATTTTTATAAGGTGTTCATAAGGGCAGTTTTTCAGTGATAAAAGGGATAGAAAAAAATCGTCCATGAATTTAATCAGGAAAATTAAACATTAAATAAAGAGGGACAAATAAATACAAAAGGTAGTCTTTGTAGAGAATTTAGAATATGCTAAGAAAAAGTATAAAGAAAAAGGAGAAACACTCATAAATTCATATTCCATGAGGCAGTTTGTATGTGTGCATGTTTGTTTCTTTCTTTGTTTCCGTTTTTGGGGGGGAGGGTACTGGGAATTGGGGCACTTAACCACTGAGCCACATCCCCAGCCCTTTTTTATATTATGTTTAGAGAACAGGGTCTCATTGAGTTGCTTAGGGCTCAGCCTCCTGAGTCGCTGGGATTACAGGCGGGCGTCACAACACCCAGCAGTGTGTGTTTCTTACACAATTGGTTGGTGTTTTGTCTTAGTCTCCTTTCATAGGGTGGGGCGACAGTTTTGTTTCAAGAGCTTTTTGTAAGAGTTACGTATGTGAGTGAGAGCAAGGTCTCTGAAATCAGAAACCTGGGGTCTAGTCCCAAAATTAATGGTAACTGCCAAGTTACTTTTTCCTCTTTTTATTTTAGATTTTTTTTAATGTCAAATATTAAAGAGAAAGAGTATTTATACTCTAAGGTAATATGTGAGAAAGATTTGGATGAGTTGTGTGTTCTTTGAAACCATGGGTAGACTTTAGAATTGGAATTTGATATACATTCCTAAGATATGAAAAAATTATGCCTGCCGTTGCTTGTGTCATACCCAGTGAAAGAAAAACTAAGGTAGTAGCTTTCAAACTGAGATACTATAATGGAACTTATTTGGAGGTTGGAACTAACTGGAATCAGGTACCTATCTCAGACTCAATCAGTCATGTTCAGGGTGGTATAGCCATAGACTCAGGTATCTATCTCAGTGTAACACATCTCAAACGTAAGAGCTACACCTTTGGTCACTTGAACATAGAGTTTTTAGTGTGCTTTTTGCTAATTTCCTATCTTTACCAGTAGAAACAATAGTTCCCTAGGTGGCATGTATTTGTTCTGTCAAATTTGAGTTGTGTCTGTTTTGAAACTGTTTATTTCATATTTGAAACTTTTCCAGTTGTTGATTCTTTTTCTTTCTTTCTTTTCTTTTTCTTTTTTTAAAAATTCATCTTCCAGGCCTCTTCCTGTGCCAAAACTGCCACCTGGAGATCAGGGTGAGAATGAGGAGGACACAGAATATATGACTCCCTCATCTAGGCCTGTAGGGCTTCAAAAGCCAGAACTGAAACGGCCTTTGGAGTCATCCCAGAGTTCACGGTAAGTTCACAACAACCAATACCTTTATGTGGATAATTCAGTTGATATCCCTCACCTGCTAAACTTGCTACTTGTGTATACTATTAGTGAGCCAGAATTAACAGCAGAAAGATAAATCTAGTCTCTAATGTTAAGTCTCTTGTAGCAATAAACAGTTCCACTTATGTTTTTTAGTGTCACAGTAACCTCCAAAACATGCATATCTGTAACTTGTAATAAGAGTTGATCTTAGGGCTGGGGCTGTGGCTCAGTGGTTGAGCACTTGCCTAGCATGTGTGAGGTACTGGGTTTGATTCTCAGCACCACATATAAATAAATGAATAAAATAAAGGCCTGTGTCCATCTACAACTAAAAATATTTTTTTTAAAAAAGAGTTGATCTTAAACCATTTACTAGTTATATTGGTACAAGGAGAATATGTTGTCTTGGGAGGATCAGGGTCTAGGGTAATTTCAGTAAGTTTGCAGGAAATAGTTGTTTTCAAAGATCATTTTGCCTCTTCCTTCTGCTTCAGAGTATGTGATTGTGACCAGCAGATTGATAGCTGTACCTATGAAGCAATGTATAATATTCAGTCCCAGGCGCCATCTGTCACCGAGAACACCACCTTTGGTGAGTTGCTTCTCTACTATGCAAAAATCAGTGATGTGGGGCTGGGGTTGTGGCTCAGTGGTAGAGCCTAGCATGTGTGAGGCACTGCATTTGATTCTCAGCACTACATAAAAATAAATAAATAAAATAAAGGTCTGTCAACATCTAAAAAAAAAAAAAAAAGGTGATGTGCCAGAGGAACGAGCCTATAGTATTTATCTAAAGAGATAGCTTGACCTAGAGAGAAAATTATTTTCAGTAATATTTGATTCATGGGTAATACAGTCCCTTTCCCATTTTCATTTCCTTTCCACACAGCTAGTTCCTTTTGTGCTTTTTCATTCTTCCAGGGCCTGGAGACATTTGTATTATATGGCCTAGACCTGCAGTGCTGCAGATCTCCTTTATTCCCATTGCATTAATGAAATTTTTGTGTATGTAGGTGGTGAATGCTCAATTCCCATGTTAACTAGCTTACCAATTTGAAAGTTCAAAGAAGTTTTGGATTTTGAACATAGGACCCTTTGACTGATCTCCTGGGGTGATATGCTGATAGAATTACTATAAAATGGCACTTGAGTCTTTGGCATCAGTCTTTGGTTACTAACCTTACAAGAGTGACCTCTGAGATTCAACAGCAGAGCTACAGAATTGGTACACATTTTATTTTTTAATTGTTTTATCTCCATCAATAGGGTCTCACATGTCTCACATGGTGTTCATCCTGCAGTAGACATTGATAACTATTAAATGAAGTAAATGGGTGTGTGAGAATGAACGAATAGATGCTTCTGGATTAAACTGTGTTAGAAGTCGAGGTATGCAGCAGAAGATAACTTCATGAACTTTTCTCCAGGTGAAGGGAATTTGGCTACAGCCCACACCAACACTGGCCCTGAGGAATCAGAAAATGAGGATGATGGATATGATGTCCCTAAGCCACCTGTGCCAGCTGTTTTGGCCCGCCGAACTCTTTCAGACATCTCTAATGCCAGCTCCTCCTTTGGCTGGTTGTCTCTGGATGGTGATCCCTCAACAAGTGAGTCTCCAGGCTACCTTCAGCCTGTCCTGAATTGCTGTGTAGCTCCTAATTTATACTCAAACAGATGATATCCTCTGGTGGCAGTAAGGCAGTAAGTGGTAGTAGTAGACTAAATAAATGCTGTGTCTAAATGGAAGAAAAGCTGGTTCTAGAATTCAAATTAGGAAATGAAACTAGTCAGGATCTTCAGTTTTTTGCTAGACTTAGAAATGAGGTTGTCCTTAAACCCTGGCTCCTCCCATGCTGGGAGTAGGTAGAGTTTCTAGATCTTCTGAGTAGGCCTGTGACAGTAGTAATTAAACTTTATGGTTTAGACCACACGTTCCTTTTTCCTTGGCCCTGTCCCAATGGAAAGGAGGCATGCTGCCCTGGAACACACACACAATGGGCCAGGAGCCAGCCCACATTGGGCCTTGACTGTTGAGAGCTATTCTTCTTGCACCTGTGGCAGCAGCCAGAGTTGCTGTCACTTTGGAAGTTGAGGAGAGTTTTCAGGACAGCTGGTGAAAAGGATCTATAGCATCCAGTTGCCTAAACAGTTGGTGATCACCACTCAACCTGGGTTAAGGTATCTTCACTGCAACTTAGGCTAATTTCTGTCTTTTTGTTTGTAGAAGGAGTTTAATATCTGCTCTGGTCCATTCAGAATTTTTAAAAAGATGATTATGTATGTGAAGACATTGCTAACTATCAATCATGATGCAGATGTTATGTGTTTATAGCAATGATTATTATTGATAGAACAGGTGCATGATATATTTAGAAGATTGCTCCTACTATGATAAGGAGGTGGCTAGATCCAAAAGCCCTTGAACCTCTAAAACCCAGCCTTGTGACAGGAGAGTTCATGTCCCTAATTGATAGTAGGTCAGTAATATCTTGATATTAGCACATTAATGTTACTGTTATTACTGCCATTAAATGAGGATTTCCCCCAGATTTGCAAATATTTTCTTTCCTATTTCTTCTAGACTTCACTGAGGGTTCCCAAGTTCCTGAGCGGCCCCCTAAACCATTCCCTCGGAGAATCAACTCTGAACGAAAAGCAGGTAGCTGTCAGCAAGTTGGCAGTGCTGCCGCCACACCTCCTGCTGCCCCCTCACCTCAGCTTTCCAGTGAGATCGAGAACCTCATGAATCAGGGTTACTCCTATCAGGACATTCAGAAAGCTTTGGTCATTGCCCACAACAACATTGAAATGGCCAAAAACATCCTCCGGGAATTTGTTTCTATTTCTTCCCCTGCCCATGTGGCCACCTAGCACATCCCTCCCTGCAGCAGCTTCAGAGGACTCATGAGCCAGGCTCTTACTTGAGGAGCACGTAGGAGGGCAGAGGCTCCTTTGGAGACTTCACAGTGAGGTCCTGCCCTCTCTGTGGGTGTCACACCTGTGGTTCCAAGATTTCAAAGCAGTGGAATGAAAATGGAGCAGCTAGTGTGTTTTATTATTATATTGGTCTTGAGAGTGCATTTGAAGGTGTCCTTCAGTCCCCACTGGGGGAGAGAGTGGATTTTTATTACATGGTAGCCTACCTGGGAAACGGTTCAGAAAGTAGTAGAACAGGTATTGTGCTATAAACCCTAATGGAGGACATAAGACGTTCCTGGGTTAAGGATGTGACTGTGTGTTTGTATGTCTGTCTGTGGTTGTATGTGTCCTGTGATTATGATGATCCTGCTGTGTGTGTTAATTCCAGATGGGGAATTAGCACAAGAAGTTCAGGAAGGAATCTTTTAAAGACTTCTATCTACTGTGGTATTACCCCCAATTCTAGTGTGTATTACAACTTCAACACTCCACTTTGGCTTAGATTATCATGTGTATAGCTTGAGTCTTATTTTAGAATACCCTTCCTCTGTTCTTTCCCCTATCAACTTCTTCCTCCTCCTCCTGGTTTTGTGTCATTGTCAGCGGGCTTGCTGTGGCCAGCCTTACTGAGGCCAAGCAGCTTTTATAGGACGTTCTTTATTATGTATGATGGTGTTGGTTTGTTTGGTAGAGATAGTTGGGAGAGAGAGTACTGTTGCTACGTTGTTATAGTTTTGTTTGATACTAGGAGCTAACACTGGTCACTCCAAAGCACTGTTTCTATAGGAACATTGAATTTGTTAAAATAAGATATTTGAATTATCCTAATTACATAATGACTGATTTGATAGAGGCCTTCAAATACATTCCATGTCCTCCCCAGAAAATAGTCTGGGGGAGTCTGTTGCCTTGGTGCCAGGTGTGTGTCCTGGTGTAGGTCGTGAGTCTTTCTACTTAATGGGAGGGGAAGAACATTTGTTTCCAGGATAACTTTCTGGCCCTAATACCATGAAGCTTTTAGAAAGCTTTATTCATATAATATTTAGATGCACAAAATAGATAGTAAGGATTTATTTGGTCAGTTTTTCTTCCCAGTGCATTAATTTCAGCTTATATGGGTATCTCCCCTTGAGCATGAGCCAGGTTAGATTTTTCAAAAATGGTTTTATCTTTGCCCTATAAGAAGTGGGGATACCACCTATGGTAGCACAGTGTTTTGCTGATAATCAGCATCTTTCCTACTTTGGTGCTGCCCAGAGACTTGGTTTTCTCTTGTGCCTAGGGCTAGGGAATGGAATGTCTCTTTAGTTCCTTCCTTGTCTTTTCCCCTTAGGTGTGTCCTTCATAGTAATTAGGCATCATTTATTACAATAAATGACTCTATTCAAAGACAGTATGGGGAAAAGCTGGCAGTTTATGCAGTTGCAAGTTCATAAAGAAGCTTAGGTGTCCAGTTGGGAGCCCTGCTCTTCAGTTCCTGTGGATAATGCTGTGTGACCCCTTGAGTTCAGTTAGTTCTCTGTCCGGAGTCTTTTGCTGACTTCCCTAATGGTTGTATCCTTCCTCCATGTCATAAGCAAGGCTGCTCTTGGATAAAATTACCTTCCCTGGGATCTAAATTTTGCTTTTGTCTTTAGGTTCAAACAAAAATGACTTTCCTTAAATCCTCTTTCTTTCCGGTCTGGCATCTTTGGAACTGAAACCTTTTCTGACTCTTCTCTTGATCTTTTGTTTTTATCCTCTTGACCCTGAACTATTTATATTCCTGGAGCAGAGCAAACTCTAGTACAGGACCTCATGTTGATTTGCATAACCCACCAGCAGGTGCAGGAGGCCCTGCTCTGGGGTGGAGGGAGACAGAGAAAGTGGGCACTGAGTGGCACACAGTAGCCTACAATCCTCTTCTAAAAGCTGGCAACATTCATTTTGCATTTTGTTTCAATATTGAATGCCTAGACAAAGAAATGGAAAAAAATGACAACAGTTTCCAGACCTATCCATGTTATAGTTTTTCTTTCTCTACAGATACTATTTAGTCAAGATATGTCAATAAAACCAAGCTGCATCTCTTGCCTGTTCAGTGTATCCACATCTTCTGTGGAGGTTATTGTTCATACTGGCTGGGCTAAGGGCCATTTCATCCTTTATTTTCCTGAGCACCTGTGTGACTCTTCGAGTCAACCCTGAAAAGAGTGTCCAGGTTGCAGGTAGAGCATTTGCATTGTTGACTGGTTTGGGTATTAGTTTTAGTTTGTCAGGTGTGCATCTGCAGGCACTCAAGACTTTGAACCATTTCATGAGGGT
Organism: Glaucomys volans; assembly: GCA_020662805.1. NCBI lineage: Eukaryota > Metazoa > Chordata > Mammalia > Rodentia > Sciuridae > Glaucomys > Glaucomys volans. The sequence goes on from JAJEJO010003490.1 coordinate 62,032, forward strand.
CTATCCTTTGAGTGTTCTGAAGACATACATGGACTTGTGCCTGAAATTTGCCAGGCAAGCTTCAGGAAGGTTTTCACATGGCTCTTGTTTTGAAGGTAGTCTTAAAACTTGAATTTCTTGCATTTTCCTTTGACTGAGGCACCATTAACCCATTTCTTTATCCTCCATTCATATGGCAATTTTTAATTCTTTGGCACTTGCTCTGAATTGAACTAAAACTGCCCTTTTGTGAACAGGCTCTTGAGTTTTGCCATTTGGGGCAAGCTCATACCTTTCCCCCTCCTAATTACATTGGTCAATATAGTCAAGAAAACCACTTTAATGTTTTCTTTTTTCTCAAATTAATTAGACCATTTTATTCAACCCAATTTCCTGTTTTCCCCTTATTTTCCTGAATTGCTTTACATAGCCTGCCTCATCACTGGGTCTTTCAGCTACTGTGACTGGACTTTTCCAGCTGCCTCTTCCCTATTCCTTCTACTAAAATGAAAGGTTCTTAGAGTGGAAAAGACCTGTGAACTCTATAATATACCTCCCTTTAGTTAAATAATAGACTCATCTCAGCATGTATCTGTTAATATTTATTTAAATAGTGATCTCTACCTGTAGATATTCTCCTATACTAGTCCTTTCTCTCTTTCCCTCCAAAACCCCACCCTATATATTCTGCAATTCTTTTGTTCTTCTCTTTGTAGATAGACTCATTGCCAGGGCCCAAGATGTGGGATACTGCTATTTGTATCATTAGCTATTCTGTGGATTTAAAAAAGTGGGAGTGGGAGGTTGCTATTGTTCATACCTAAAATATTGACTTCCTTTATAGGAAAGTAAAATGTGCTTTATGGTCCCAAAAGCAAACTTGCAAATTAATTTTTGTAACACAACTTTCTTGCAAACTAGGGATCAGCTATATAATCCCTTTAAGACACCATTAACAAGACGGTCTAGTCTTTTTTGTAGGTGATCAGCGGTGGTGTTAGTGCAGAATATTCTCCTACCTCATGTCATGAAAGTCAGAAGGATACTGACCTTATACTTTGCTTTTTCTGTTGGCCTTTTTGACTCTGGAATGACCATTGTCCACTGAATAACGATATTCAAACCATTGCCAGGGTTATAGCAGTTCAGTTGTTCCCTCAGCAAATGTTTGGGTGATTAGCATGTACCAGGAATGTCAGCTATATGCTCTTCCCTTCCACCATATGGTAGTTTACTGATGTTGGGGGATTGTACTTGGGCTGTCTAGCACTTGAATTTGACCCTAAAATATCTTTTCTGAATAAGATTATACAATTTTATTCACACCTTTTATGCAGACTTAACTTTTCTTAAAGAGCTGTCCTGGTTAAAATCAGTCTAAGACATTTCCCTTAATCCCTGGTGTCTTCCTATAGCTTTGATAATGTTGGGGAGATTCCTTGGTTTAATTCCCATGGATACCCATCTTTGTTATGTATTTCAGTGGAATCTCTTTGGCTTACAAGGTATGTTGGCTTAGAGTTGTGTAATAGGCATTAAATGTTGAAGCAAAGGCTCTGCCCACAGCCCCCTTTCAATCTAGTGCCTTCTTTGATCTTTTTACTGAGCTGCTTGTATACCTAATCCCCCTTCTTGGAAAGGTTTCCTTTTTACCCTTCTGTTATCTTTAACCATCCCTTACTATTTGGGATTTGTTTTCCTATCCTTCAATAGCCTTTGCAGCTAATTCCATGTCATTGAAGGGATGGAGGTAGGAGGCATCTGTCTCTGGATCCTGATTTTCAGTGGATTGTCTGGTCTTCTGAGAGCTGGTCAGTAGTACAGACTGGCTTAGTGCTCTGTGTCAGTCTTTCCTTCCAGAGTAGGAAGCTCAGAGATGCCAGAGCTTAGTACCAACATGTCATTCTCCTAAACCCTAAAACACTTAAAAATTTAATCAGAAGTATTCTAACTCCACCTAAAGTATTACTGTTACCACTTTGATCTCAGTCTACATTAGAAATTTTCTTTAGGAAATGCACATAGCCACTTAATGTATGAAGGAAGGCAGATGGTGGAACCAGGTCCAGATGGTATTTTTAACTCTCCTGGTTATGGATCCTTTGGATACAAGAAATGTTCAAGGTAAAGAAAGGAGGGAGTCCGTGATAAGGATGCAGGGTCTTCTCATGGAACCCAGGAGAGGGAGTACAGTTGGTTCTTACATGGTGCTGGGACTGTGAAACAGCACTTATTCCTGCTTCACAGCCTGTTTGCATGTGTGGCCTCCAAATAGGCACCCCCGTGCTCACGTCCACATGACTTTCCAGCTCTTGGGGTCACCATGAACAGATTCCCAGTTCCTCTTAGTTCATATTCTTAAGAAAGGATTCATTCAGCCCAGCACATTGATCGGTTGTCCATCCTTGACCATTTGGCCTTTCAGGAAGAACAGGGAGGTGTGGCAAATGGCAGCAGCCCCGGAGTCCTTCTGCTGGGAACTGGGGACTTTTACTCCAGTGGTAAAGCGACTTTTGTCCTCCTTTTTTGAGAGTAGGAAAGCAGGCATCAGAACATGTCTGGGTCATTGAGGAAATCCTTAGAATCTGCTGTCTTTGTTTCTTCTTTATTTCTTTTCTTCTCCTTATGAGTCTTGGCATCCAAGATTCTTTCCTCCCTCTTGAGGGCATGCTAGTTTGTTCCTAGGTGGCATTTCTTAGCCTCCCTTCAACCTCAGGTCTTTAGTCTTTCATGTCATTAAGAGCAGATCACGATTCCACTTAGCCACTATCCTTGAGTTTGTGGACTCTTCAGGTTTTAGTGTTGGTATCTATCTATCCGGTGAGCTCTTGGCTGTGCTGCATCCCCTCTGTTCCTCCTTGTTGTCCTGTGTGAGGGAGCTCTGCAGTATTGTTTCTAGGCACTTCAGAAACTGCTTTTGCTGGAGCCAGTAAGAATGGGTGAGAGTTGGGACATTACCAGGGTATAGAGATTCCAGTGTAGTATAGAGGTTTTACTGCAGACTCCTTAGATAGGATATCTGTATCTTCCCTGTCGAGTTGCTTTTCTTTATATTGAAGCTTTTTTTTTTTTTTTAACTCTGCTTCTACTTGCCTGGATCTGTGGATATTGTTTTTCCCATCATGAACCTGTTTTGCATTGTGTAAGGCATTTTATATTGCCTTGCTTATAACTTTTTTAAAATACCAGAGTCATTTGATGTACACAGAAGTAACCTAATAATCCAAAGACATACATTAAGGCACATGGAAGGGTAGGTCACCAGACTTTGCTTTTGATAGTCTAGTCTAGGCCCCTAAATTAAGGATCAGAGGGACAGTAGTACCATGTGCCTTCACAGTGTCCCCGGAAATCTTGGTTGGTTCCAAAGTGAAGAACCAGTATTCCTTGGTTCCAGAAAGTAGTACAACAGTAAGAGATGGAGAAATAGGGATAGGGAGAGCAGACCCTGCACATTCATTCAGTGTCAGATGGAAAGCACCGGGTGAAAGGGCCAGCTGTTGACTAACAGACTAACAGCTGTTTGGAGATCTTGCCGCCCCTTTCCCTAGTAGTGTTTGAGAAAAATGTGGCTGACCACTCCCTTTGTTTTATAGAGTCAAGGCTGAAAGCCAGCCTCAGATCGCCTGATCTGGCAGTTGAAAAATCAGCAGAGTTCTGATCACCTGGCCCTATATTCCTGATTCAGTCCCAAAAGAATGTGAGAGGCAACCCTCCACATTGCCTTGCACAGGTTTTCTTCTACCCTGAACTGGATGGAAGGCCAGACAAGAGGATTGCTCAACAATGCTCCAAGCAGCTCCTCAGGCCTTGCACAGCCTCCCTGCACAGGCCCTGAAGTGGGAGTGCTGGGTGCCTGTGTCACTTCCTCCTCCCTGCCTACCTCTGACCCCATGGTGGGTGAGGGTAGCCATGCATGGCTATCTTGAAATTGAAGAGGCAGTAGTTCTACTGGAGTCTGCAGACCATGTGTTCTCTCCCATGGCCTCTCTTTCCTGTCCTGTTTTGGGGGTGAGCAAGCCTGCAGTGCAATGCCTGTGAGAGTAGATGCCTCCTGACCTACCCTGCTCAGTATTGTCTTAGTGTCTTGGTCTTGAATGACAAGCCCAACTTCCTGCTGAAACATGTGGCAGGGCATGGCAGCTATGAGGTACCTCCTCCATCTGCTTTCTGGCTGTGGTTACTTGGGATTTTTAACCTTATATATCTTTTTCCTTTATTCAAAACAAAACAATTTTTAGCACACTGAAAAAAAAAAAAAAAAGCCAAACGTTTTGTGCCTTTCTAAGGCAGCACTGTATCCAAGGCTGCATTTTAGGACTTAATATGGAAATACCAGAGTCTGAGCTCCTCTACCTTGAGTATCCTTAGCCCTAGAGTCTAGGGAATGGAAGAGTCTCTCTGTGGCTGGAGATGTGGCACACAGATACAGTATGCCTGTGGTCCCTTTGCCATCATGAGACTTTGTTGGAAGAGAATAGCATGGTATCATGGGATCATTTGGTTGGTTCCAATCAGCAGCTTAGTTATCAGATTGAATGCTTTGTCTCCTGCAAGAGACAAAATGTTCTACAATTTCCAGATATACTCTGGACCATTCCAAGTGCCCCAGCCCCTGATCATATCAATGACCCTGTTGCATGGAGAAGAGTAGGGTGGACTCTCCCGAGAAGGGGAGGCAGTTCATTTGTTGTCTTTTCTTTTTGCTGGATCCTGAGCCAGAGTAGACCTTCTGGTTCTTCCTCAGACTTGACTTTCCTTTCATTTGAAATCTTTAAACTTAAAAGCATTAAGTAGCTAGTACCCTCTACAGGGTCTGCTTTTCCCCAGGGAAGGGCAGCAAGAAAAATGTACCAGAAGCCTGTTGATACTATTATCGTAATAGGTTTCGATGGGGAGAAGTTTTTCTATATAGTGACATTTTAATTATCTTTCCCTTTCCTCAGTTCTTCCTTGCTTTTAACTAATAAAGAATTGGGTTGAGATAGGAACAATTCTTTATAAAGTCCTCCTTATTCAAGATTTTGAAATTCTTGACCTGGGTGGGGCTGGAGAGAACTTGATGTTTTCTCCAGAATAAAGAGTCCCAATTTGTATATCAGTGTTAAGAAAACAAAACAGACACTTAGGTAAGATTTTCGTGGACTATTTTAAAAATGTGTCATTAATATAAAAAAATTATATTAGCAGTATTTAATCATCCTCACCTGTAAAGAACAAGAAAAAACAGAAGGTAAATATTCTTACAGAGAATAGCAGAGCTTTAAGATTCATTTTCATTTTAAGTCCATTTTGTTTTGCCAATGTATTAATGTTTAGAGGTCTGTTATACTAATGTTATTTATTAATTTTTTTTTTCATTTCCAGACACAGTTAACTAAAGAGCTTTTTCAAGCACCCTTGTCTGTAAAAAAGTATTTTTAAATAAAGTTTCTTTTGTTGTAGCAGACTTGAGTTCTTGCTCATTTGGGAGGTATCACATGACCAGATACTGAGGTGGGTTCTGCTGCCTTGAGGGCAGCACCCAGTGTCAGGCACAGCACCTGGCCAGCAGCCTGCCAGGCCCCACGTGAGAGGGTAGGGGGCTACCCTCTCGTGGCAAAGCTGGAACCATTTACTTAGAAACAGAAGGAATCCTGGTCCCCACTTGCAGCTACAAAGCGTTCTGTGTTCTTTTTGGTGCAGGTGAGAAACCCCAGGTACCTGTGGTACTCATGATGAATAGAAAGCACTGCAAGACATCTGGGACAATTAAGCTTTATTTTTCTTACACACACACACACACACACACACACACACACACGGAAACAATTTACAGATTTACAAACAAAACCACGAGTGAGCACGCGCACGCACACACACGCCCCAAAGCTCCATCCAGGCCCTAGTTTTTCATCCTTAAGTACCATTCTCCCATTTGGGCCTCTGTAGGGTCTAGGCCTATTAAGCTCAGTTTATAGAAATTTGGTGCTAAAGAACTATAGCCTTAATCCCCATAAAGGACAGTTCGCTTCATCTCTCTTCCCCCATCTCCCATCTTTCAATCTCACATGGTCCCTTGAGAGGGTACTGGGAGGCATGTAAGTATAGGGGCTAAGGCTCAATCATCTTCACAGGAAAGTCATCCAGCTTCCTCCCTATGAGGACATACCCTTGAAGAAAACACCAGTTCCTGATTTGTGCCCAAAGAAAAAATGTCACAAAAGAGACTCAGAAGAGGCAGGCAGGAAGGTATAGCAGCGACTCTGCTGCTGCCCAGCTGTGGGGTACTCTCCAGAGCAAACAAGCGACATTCTGTGACAGTGAACAGGCACCTGGGCCCTGGTGCTTTCTCATGTCAGGGGTACAAATACCCCTGACATTTTGGATACCAAAGCCAGCCTGGTGGGGAGTGGGACGCAGAAAACCAGCTCAGAGAGGGGCTGGTAGAAGACAGGTATTTAGAGCCATAGCATGTTTAAGGAGAAAACACGTTCCACAAGAAACTCCAGTCCGCTTGTGAGAAACTAAGGCCTCCTCTGAACATTGCATAAATGGGGTGGACTGGTCCCTAAAAGGGGGCCTCCAGGGCCAAGTGAGGTCCTTTTTGGGACAGCTCTGGTCCTAGCCCATTTGCCCTCTGGAATGAGTCTGCAGGTATGCTGGAGCAGGGGTCTTCTCTGTAGTCCCTTTGGGGGGCTTTGGCTGGGGAGAAGAGTGAGCAGGGAGGTGGAAACTGTCCAGGCAAGGAGAGAGCTGAATGTGATTCCATAGCTAATGCCTCAGATCGATGTATTTCTCTCCCTAAAAATGGGGATAAGAAAGGGGTACATGGCAACAATTAGTAGGGTTCAAGGTGAGGACACTAAGAGGAAGGAGGGACTGACGCAGAAGCTGATGAACTTGATGCAGCAGCATGGAGGGAAGAAGCAGGGTTCAGGGTGGGGGGCAAGAGAAGGACAGACAGCCTGATTCTGCCTCTGCACTGGGGAAACGGAGGCCACACTTCATGGCTCCTGGGCTGGAGTCACAGGCTTTATTCAGGAAAGGTGATGGTGATGGGACAAGGACTTTGCCCTCAGTCTTTTTACAGGGTCTCTCCACCACTTGCCTCACTCTGTCATCTCTAAGTGTTTAGTAGGCAAGATGGGCCTGCTCCCTATCTCCAACCAAGAAGGATGAACAGCAGGAAGAGTTAGTGTTCAGAAACGAGCACCATTAGCCCCTGGCACCCCCAATCCCTGAAGATGTATCAGGCACTGGCCATAGGAACTGCCTCCTACCTGGTCTCCTGGAGCCCTCTTGTCACCGCTGCTGCCCTGTAGGAGGCCCATCTCTTCTGGGAGCTTATCTGACTTAACTTCAACTACAAATTCACTCTTACGAGACGGGGGCAGCGTGCTGGGAGGAGGGAGGCAAGAGGTTGGCAACTCGGGGGCAAAGAAAGGGGAGGGCCTGTCAGGAAGGATTCTGGAAGGATGGTGGGCTCTTTAGGGGCTCTGGGGTCAGCTCAGAAAGGAAGCAAGCAATGAAAGAAGGTGTGGTGGGTGGAAGCTGAGTGGTGGGCAGGAAAGCAGGGCACACCCAACCCAAGGTCCCACTCTTGCTCCTAAAGGAGCTCTGGCATGTCCCTGAGGAGGAGGCAGGCAGGGCAGCAGGAGGGGGGGAGGGTGGCAGGGGCTCAGTCGTGCTTACATCTCTTGTTTGCCTGACCGCCCACACAGCAGCTTGCCCTTCTTGTAGAGGAAATAGAGGACAGCACCCAGCACAGCCAGGACCAGGATGCACACGATCACAGCCACGATGACCACGCCCTTGCTCTCCTGCTCTGGTAGCTTTTTCTCTGTCACATAAAGCCACTCCTAGTCACTCCTGGCCCCAGGCTGTCACATTGCCATTGCTGCCCCACCCAGCCCAGAGCTGACAGAAGATGGGGCAGCTACTCACCTGTCTCAACATTGCTCCCCACTGTAGGGACAGGGCAGAAAGGGTGCCAATGGCACAGCCCTGTTCTCTTGCCAGGCACGGCTTACCTGTGGAGGTGCTGTTGGCTCTGGCATGAGGACTGACAGTGGAGGTGCTGAGGCCAGCGGTTTTGCTGGAGTCTGGTGTGAGGGTAGTTAAACTGACTGGGAGGCAGAGGGAGGGGGTTAGGAGAAGCTCACGTTAGTGCCCATGCCTAGGCGTGCTCCTGCCATCCTCTGCAGGGATGTGGCCCCTCACCCAGTTCCAGGATGATGATGGTGCTGTTTCTGCCCAGGGAGTTGGAGGCTGTGCATTCTGCGCCCTTCTCCAACAGCTCTGGGGTCACAAGGACATTCAGAGTGCTCAGTACCCTCTGTGGATCTTGGTATTGTTCGCTTGCCTGTGAAGGAGGAGGCAGTTTAGTGGGTGGAGAGGATCTCCGGTCATGGCTCCAAAGCCTGGGCAGGGATTAATAAGCCTACAGGAAGAGGCCCCAGGCCTGCTTACAGTGCCGTTGATGTTCCAGGAGATGGTGGGCCGAGGATGTCCTGATGCTTCACAAGACAGATTGAGCATTGTATTCTCTTTCACCCACACCTTCCTCTGCTTTGATGCCATCCATGGGGGACCTTGCGGAGGTAGGAAAGGGTGCAGCAGCAAACTCAGCTAGCCTGCCTCCTGCTCCCCACCAGAGCTCCCAGGGCAGCAGTGGCTTTCTGGTATCAAAGAGCTCAAAACCACCTGGCTCGGGGTGATCTGGTCTCTGCCCAAAGGGCCTCACCAAAAATGGCCACGTTGACTAGTTGTGTTCGGTTCAGGCCGGGTACGCTGGGCACAGATGCCATGCAGCGATAGCCTCCTCCTATCTCCCGTTTCAGGTGGTCTAAATGAAGCACAGGCCCCTTTTCCAGCACCTGGCCTGTCTGGGGTGAGAAGTGGGTCAGAGGGTCTAGGAAAGCACAAGCTGTGTGGCCCGCAGCCCAGATCCACCTGGGTACCTTTTCTCTCAGCCACTGGAACTCGAGGGCCTGGTTACTCTCTGCTTTGCAGGTCAGTGTAAGGCTACTGCCTTCTTGGCCCTCAGGGTCTGCAGGACTCACTTGAACATCAGATACATCTGGGGGCATAGCAATAGTGTCAGCCTGGGCAGGGTAGGGCAGGGCCTGTTCCCTCTTGCTCCTGCTCAGTCCCCCTGTTCTGGGCCCCCAGCCCCTCACAGTTCACCAGCAGCTCCTGGGGTTCACTCAACAGTGGTATCATGGCTTCTAAGTCCAGACCCTGGCATTCGTAGAGTCCACTGTGCTGCTTCTGGGCAGGCTCCAGCACCAGGAGGCCGTTGTCAGTGGATTTCTCTTCCTCCATCTCCCTGGTGCTGGGATTCTGGGAGAGGATGAAGCAGTGAATGCAGCACCGTTCAACCACTCCTCCTGCATCTCAGCCTGCTCCCTGGCCACACCTGCACTGAGCCCTCGCACCTGCTTGTTGATGTTGAAGTGAGGTGGGGGATTGCCATCAGCCAAACATCTGATTTCCACGCGGTCCCCTTCCTTCAGCATTCCCGTAGGCTCCACTTCCAACCACACTTTTTCAGCAGGGTCTGTGTAGGCAAAGGGGGTTGTTCTCAGCCCAAGAGGTGGCCCTGGGCTGGATGGGAAGGGGCTGGCAGGAATTTCTACCTGGACCACTCCAGTGAGCAGATGGACAGGTCAGTACTCACAGAAAACAGGGACAGTGACTTCCCTAGATTCCTTCATGTGGTTCCCACTGGGCAACCGGTAGCTGAGCTCACAATAAAATTGGGCATCTTTGTCTTCCTTAACCAGCTGGACCTTCAGAACACTCTTCAAGGTGTACAAGCCGCTTGACTCAACAATTTGCGAGGACTGAATGTGGACACCTGCACAGGGAGGAAGGGGAGCAAGGCCAGGCCTCAGCCCCACCCTGTAGTTCCCACCATGTTGGCAGCGGAGCATCTAAAGACCCCTGCCAGCTGAGCATGGTGGCACACACCTGTAATCCCAGCTACTCAGGATGCTGAGACAGAGGATCAGCAGTTTGAGGCCAGGCTCAGCAACTTAGCAAGACACCAGCTCAAAATAAATAAATAAATACCCCTGCTCCTGTCAAATGGCCAGGGTCAAATGCAACCTGGCCACCCCTTCAACCCAGCACTTTTACTGTTCAGTATACACCCTAGAGAAACATTTACACAACAGCACATTTACAAAGATGTGTACCAGTAAGGCTGTAGCAATATAAATGAGGCGACCGGGGCTGCAGCTCAGTGGTAGAGCATGTGCTTAGCATACACACAAGGGACAAAACCAAAATAAATTACCCAAGGTGATGAGAAAAATGAGATGCATTAGCCGCATCAAGCACCAATAGCACAGTCTAAAACTGGGCAGAAGACAGGACAGGTACATCTACACAGACTGAGCTACAAAGATTACACAAAAGAAACTATAGCGAAGCATACCACACTTTACCACTCAGGCTAGGGTTCCTCAACCTCACACTAGGAATGCTTCAGGCTAGAAGTGGTCTTGGTGGGGCATCCTTTGCACTACAGCATGTGTAGCAGCATCCCTGGGCTACTCACCAGATGCCAATGGCACCCCCTATACTTCTGATAACCAAAACCACCATCAGATACTGCCAAATATCCCCTAGGTAGAGTGCAAAAGTCAACCTTGTCAGGGACCACTGATTTAAATATTAAAATGCCTACATGCTTCTAGAGATATTTGTGTGTGTGAGTAAATACACACAATAGAAATAGGCCCCAAAGAACTGACAGCAGAAGTTACTTCTGGTAGTAAGTTAGAGGGAACTTCTAACTTTTTTTTTAATTAATTTTTATATTTGTTCTAATTAGTTGTACATGACAGTAGAATGCATTTATACATTTTGATAGAACATACATAAAAGGAGTGTAATTTCTCATTTTTCTGATTGTACATATTGTAGGATCACATCAGTTATGCAGTCATATATGTACATGAGGTAATAGTAACTCTGTTCTTCCCTATCCCCCACCCCATGGTGAATTTGCATGTCAGAGAAAACATTCGACCTTTGGTTTTGGGGGTTTGGCTTATTTTGCTTAGCATGATATTCTCCAACTCCATCCATTTACCAGCAAATGCCATAATTTCATTCTTCTTTAAAGCAGAGTAGTATTCCATTGTGTGTGTGTGTGTGTGTGTGTGTGTGTGTTTGTGTATGCGTATATACACACATACATACATACCACATTTTCTTTTTTTTTTTTTTTT